>JAKSZT010053911.1:696855-784657 GCA_026826555.1 Tolypeutes matacus
TTTTATTTCCTTACTTCTTTCTATGTTCCCTTGAAGGCAAAAGGTTAGGGCCAGAGGAATCAAAAGATGTAAGGAAGGCAGAAGGATAATAGAAATGTTGATAAAAGTTAGAAGAGGGGCAAAATGAGACTTAATGAGATGAATATTTAACTTTTGTAGGCAGTGTAGAGTACTAGGAAAAAATATGGAGTTCCTATAATGGACTGGGAAAACAAATGGAGGAATGTATATATATAGTGATTTAGAAGGCTAGAATTATGAGGAGGTAGAGAAATAGTAGAGAAAGGTGTGAAAGGAAAAAGTTAATACTATTAAAAAAAAAAAAAGAAAAAAGAAGAAGGAAACAAAATAGATGGGATATAAATTGACACCCTTAAGTTGTGGGCCTATGAAAAAATGTTGTCTCTAAAAGCCACAACAGAAAACAGAAGGCAGAAACATGCAGGAAGGATAAGTGATAGTTTGTAATACAGAATCAATATATACAGCGAGTGGGAAATTACTGAATAAGAAGCCCAGCAAATAAGTGACCAGCTGGCCGCACCTATTTAAAAAATATATAGAAGGAAAAAGGAAGGGGGGAGGAAAATGGGAATAATAGCAATAGACCAGAAAGTAACAGAGAGAAACCAATGATCCACCCAGGCAAGCAGTCAAACAGAGCTGAGGGGGGTCAATGATTCCCCTAGGGTCCACGTGGATCCTTCCTGCCTACTTGTGTTTATCAATAAATTTCCCCACAGGGTTCTATATGCAGGTCCTGAAGCACCTTTTAGCTATTAAACTAAATTAAAAAGAATTTATTTTTCAATTTTTAAGGTGACCTCACTTTTTTTTTTTTTTTAGTTTAATAGCCAAATGCAGGACCCAAAATAATTCCTCTTCTAGACCAACCCCCTTACGGAAGGGACCCTAGGTGGGCCCGTGGAAATTAATCAAGCACATTCCACTTTCCGGACTCCCCAGGTTAGCTGAAACTCTGATGTTAGTCAGTGAAGAGTGCTAAAGACGGTGGATTCCGCCCCTTCTGACGCCGAGCTCCAGCGTCACCGGGCTGCTCAGTAAATCAGTTTGAGTGCAGATTCGCGTCTGCTCTCAGCCTAATGGTGCTTCAGGTCGGCTTATCTGCTCCGCAAAGCTATGGGGCGGTGCAGGCAGCCAGATCGATGTCTAAAAATATAAAATACCCTTCCCTGTCTTCCAACCGAACCCTCCCTTCTTTGGGAAGTGTCCCTTCCTCCTGGCTCCGCAGCGGCCCGGGTCTTATCCCTGGGTGGCTAGGGAAATCAGCTGCGTTCCCCAACCAAAATCCCCCCTCCGGTTCACCGGGTGCTGACTAGCTTGTTTGCTCTGTTCACACAAGATCCAAGGGGCGCCAGGCAGCCAGCTCCCCAGAAAATAAAACTTTTTCGCCCCGCCCGCGGCTCCAAATAGCCGTTTTATTTTTTATTTCCGTAACCGCGGGGCTCAGCCGCCTGTGCCAACCTCCACCGGCAGCCTCAAAACTCACGAATCTCCACCGTTCGGTCCACGCCGCCGATCCGTGCAGATAGATGTTCCAAGCTTCTCACTGCACGCGTGCACAGCCTAAGACAGTGGGTTTTGACTGTGATGAGCCCATACCCTGTGTTGGTGGCACAAGACACACAAAGGAAAGAGTTGCCTCTTTTAACAAAAATATTATGGCCTGAGCCTTCATAGAACCCACATTTAGTGGGAACAGAGGTATATGTGGAATTCCGTTATGATGGGTATTAATAGAAGAGCTGGGTGCAACTGATACACATTGAAACTAAATGCTGAGCAGACCATAAAGCAAGAAAAAAGTCATTAGTTCACTTTCCCTTTCCCAAGATAAACTGAAACCACCTTATTGTATTCCAGAGGCATCTGGCCAGCAGAAGCATTCTTGTTATTACTAGTACCCTGGAATCAATACCAGCCACCATGATTTCACCAAATACAGTTCATGCCACCCTCATTTCCCCTTCTCTTTCGAGAAGAGTACACTCAGATTCCAGGGACTGTGGCATTAGGTAAGCTCTTGCTCTCTAATTATCACTGTATGTGAAATACCACTAGTCCAGAAATATATATGAAAAATATATTTTGTGATATATTCTGATGACTTTTTTCCTCATAGCATTAAGACAATGTTCTATGTGTGGTTATTGTCTTAAGATATTATAACATAAATTGAGAAAATAATAATTTAGTGTATTAAATACGATGATTTTATATTAGGTGTCCCTAAAAATATCACTGGATATATAGTCATGTTCCTTCTGAAATTTAATAGCAAAATTAAAACTCCTTATCTTTTATTATTCTGTTCCCACATATTAACATTAGAAATGATAAGGTATTATACAATTATTTAGGTTTTCCACATGTATAATGCAAACCTCTTTTGATAGATATTTTATAAATGTCAAGAAATTACACATTTACAATAGGAAAATAATTGATTCTAATGACTACATAAAAGCTATCCATGGCCTCATAGGAGTTTTAGTCTGTACTAGGTTTAAGACATATCTTAGAAGACAGGACATTAACTTGTGGGGATCATTAGAGCATGATCAACAATGAGAAATAGTAATGTAGAAATTGAATACCTTTCCCAAACAGTAATCCCCCTGAAATTAAAATAGGAAATGGAACATATTTATACATAGCTTTGGCTATAAATCACAATACACATCACTCTTACTCAAAAATTTATGCTTTTTATGTTACTTTTGTTCACACCCCATTTTAAGACCATGGATTTGAGTGTGTAGTAATGTTGATATTTTTCTTCATCAAAGTTTATTACACATCAATCAAGCAAAAAATGCAGCACTGATTATTCTAGACATTGTAAACAAGTGCAAGAGCAGATACTGCTATCAATAAAGCAAAAAATGCAGCACTGATTATTCTAGACATTGTAAACAAGTGCAAGAGCAGATACTGCTGATTAGGTCACAAAAATCACTTTTGGATGAGAAACACTTTTCCTTTATGGAAGAAACTACAATTTTATTTTATTTTCTTATGTTTCTTTTATATTTGGAATAAAAGGCTAAACAAAATCTTAAAGTCTCATATTCAGCTAGATGATTAAAATCTTTAGTTTGTGTCAAGTCTCTTAAGATCTAATAAAGAGGAAAAATGAAAATCCTAGTGAAGGACTGTGCTTTCTCCCATTCTTTCCTCTGTTCTTCAACAAAAATTTAAAGCAAATATAGAGCCCCATAAACATTACATTGACTTTGTTTTGAAATCTGAAAGCTTAGCAAGTGTCAAAACATTGTGTATATCACTAGTCTCTGCATATATTTGTTAGTTCAATACAAATCATGATCTCACAGACTATTTACAATTTTCTGGATTGTCTGTTAAACAAAGTTCACTGCCTGTTCAAATACACAAGCAGAAAACAGATGACTCCCCTTTGAACTCCTTTAAGTCACACTACTGTGGTTTATAAAGGGTGGCAATCACAGCCTCCAAAATTTTCAATCCACAACTACAAACTTGTACACACACATATGCACATACCACACACATATATACAAATGGAACACACAGAATTAACAATGCTCTCATCAACACTTTTTACAAATCAGAAAGCCTACTTTCATCATTGAATTCTAAATGAAAAATGTCTTGAATTTATTTTTTTAAAACTTAAGACTGCAATATTGAATCTAGTACACCATTTTCCATGAAAAAAGTAGAAAAGTTAATTCAAGAAAAATAAAATGGAAAAACTTGGTGTTTTAGTCTGACACAAGGCTGCCAATCCAAAGTACCAGAAATGGGTTGCCTTTTTCAATGGGAAATTTATTACGTCAAATGCTTATACAGTTCTGAGATGAAAATATCCAAATCGAGGCATGATCAGAGATGCTTTCTCACCAAACTCAGTTACAGGTGATCCTGGCATCCTGTCATGTGGTGAAGCAAGATGGCAGCTGGTCTCTGCCTAGGTCCCTGCCTCAAAGCTTACCATCTCCCAGAGCTCAACTGTGAGTGATCAGGCATATGGCCTCTCTCTTCAGCTCTGTGGTCCCAGCCTCTTGGGGGCTTTGTGCTTCAGCTTCAGCTGCTAGCAATCCTCAAGTTCTGTCTCACATGGCAGGGTCAAAATGTTGGCTTCCTTTATCTGTGTATCTCTTCTTTGTGACTCTGTTCATATAAGGCCCAGCAAGAGGGTTGGAACTGAACCTGGGGCACATGTCACTGATGTAATACAATCAAGTGAAAGTAATCAAGTGATATAATCAAGGTCCCATAACCAAATATAATGCAATCAAAGTGTCTCACACACACAGAAATGGAGTAGTTAAAAAACACCTTTTTTTTTTTGGATTCACCAAACTCAAACTGTCACACTTGGGAAATCACTCTCTTACCAAACAGGTTTATGAAAAAGCATTTATACAGAAAATATGTCAATAGAAGGAAAAAACCTACACTCACAGGGTTGTGCACCACACCATTTTTTTCTAATAGATAACAATTGGAAGCAATGCAACATCCAGTACTAGAAATCTCTCTGTTTGACATGTAGACTTTCACATAGTCCTATGGGCAACTGATTCCTTAAGTCCAGGGCTTCACTGAATCAACATCTCCAGAGGGCAAACCTCAAGTCTTCTGCAGTGGGGAGGAGATATGGCTTCCTGACCATTTTCTACTCAGATTTCCAGGTTATACTCCTATTTTTACCCCACCTCTTTTACCACAGGGTACCTGATGTGTCTCCAATTCAGAACCTTGCAGGGATCAGCAGCATAACTCAGCACATTTGTGCTACTGCCACTGCTGTCTCTGGTTTGGGTTTTCTGCTGTTTGCTAACAAGTTACTAGTCACATAAGCAAATTCTTGCTTTCAAAATTTTATTCTTTTCTCCTTGTCTCTTCTATTTATCTTTGTGGTTCAACCTTTTAAATTAACCATTTTGTTATCATTTCAGTGAAGTTATGTGAGGAAACAGAGGTAATTGTCCATATTTATTCCCAGTGATTATTGAGAGTATCTCATAAAATCCTTATACTAATGTTCAAACCCTGTTTAATCTAATGTTCTAGAACTTTTAGAGGATAATATTTGTGTGCATATGTGTTGTGTACTGAGGAGTGATCACCAGACTCAGATTCTTAGTGGAGTCTAAATTTTATAAGCATAAAATAATTTTTAACCTCAAATATAATTTTCCTTATTCTTTTGCCTCATATTTTAAATTTCTGTGAGTTTTAAGGTGCTTCTTTTGCAAATAATATTAAATCTTTGTCAAACCAAGTGAACTTTCAAAGAATGAATAGACCCTGCCTTTGCTTGAACTTAAAAACAATTTTTCTAAAAACAATAGAAGCCTATTTTCTTTTTGTCAAACATGTTTGTGTCCCACCTTCACAGAGTAGAATAAAAGCAAACCTTCAAAACTAAGGGGAAAATGTAAAGACCTGAGAGGATTATGAAAATAAATCTAAAATAATTTCAGTTTTTATCCCACATTTCCTTCTTATAGTACATACACATACTCTCATCTTTGTACATTTAAGTCTGTAATGCAAAAAATAAAATCAACAGCACAGTGCCAGTTTTATTCATTTGATTGGTTGTTTATTCCAGACTGTCTTTGATGCAAATGACACAAACTCAGAGCATACTAACTGTAACCCAAAAGGTAATTAATGTTTTTATATACCTGAGATTTCCAAAAGGCTTTGTTCAGCTCTAGGTACAGCTGAACACACACACACACACACACACACATATATGCATGCATATATGAATTTCTGTGTATGTATGTGCGTATATATAATTATACTTTTCATATAAATTCTATCATGCTTTTGACAATAATATATATATACAAACATCCACACAAGTCTTATCATTTAACAGAATTCCTACAGGAAGCTAATTTATAGAATGAAAGAATGAAATATTTTTGTAATTTTCCTTTCAGAATTTCCTTCTTGTAGCATGGATTAATGCCACAAAACAAAAACATGTTCATTTTATATTCAAAGGACATTCACTAGTTCTACTCTGACATACATTTCCTAAGGGGCACTTGTGATATTTAGTGTGCTTAGCATCTGCAATCCCATTTATGTTTGGAATTTCCCAAATTTGTTAGACACAGTGGGAGGCAGAGAATGCCTCACCTAAATGGTGATGATAGTGCAAGGCATTTTTCCTCCCCAGACTCCCCTTCAGGGAGAGCATGGTCAAGTAACAGACATTCCATTAATCAGATTCAGCCTTGGAAGCAGAATCCAGTGACTCAGAAAGCTAGAGAATGGGAATCTTCATTCAGATTGGGTTCCTGGGGCAGTTGCTAATGGTGTAGGGGTGGTGCCAGTGGCCAGAGCTAGTGGTGCATTGTGGCACAATATTAGAGTCTTTTGCTTAGTTGGATGGATGGTGATGTCTTCACTAGATGAGTTGTGCCATGGCATTGTGGCATGAATTCTGAGTTACATAGAACCTGATTCTCCACCCATTCTCACAATTTTGCAATCTACACAATATCATTATAAATTCCTTTCCTGTTGAAATCAACCTTGGTTGGTTTGGTTACCTGCAACTAAGCTTCATGAACAGATAACCCTCTCTTCCTTGGGTTTTCTCTTCTCTAGTTCCATATTAACCTAAGCCTTATATTAGTTTTTTGACTCTGTTATTTGAATCTCCTGGTATTAGCTGGAAACAGTACAGGGAGAAGAACTGAGAAGAGAGTGTATGCCTTACTGAGCTTGGGAGGTAGAGCCCTGCTGGAGGTCCATCATAAATCAGGCCAGCTCATAGTCAATGAACCAGGTGAAAGCTGCCAGCCACAAGGACATACTCCTCTTCCACCACTGCTTCACTGGTCCAGTCAAGCAACACCTGGATTATGGCAATATATCCTAATATCCACCTCCTCTGCCCTTGTCCCTCTAACATTTTCCATATGCAGTGATCCCATTAAAACTTATATCAGATTATGTCAGTTATTGATGAAGGCCCTCTATGCCTCCCCATTTCTATCAGGTAAAAGTGTTTATGAGGCTTAAGGCCCCACATTGTTTTTCCTTCCAAAACAATTCTGGGGAGCAGATGTAGCTCAGTGGTTGAGTGCCTGCTTCCCATGTACAAGGTCCTGGGTTCAATACCCAATACTTCCTTTAAAACTCTCATTTTTGGCTCTTCCAAATCTCTTATTTATTAGATAAGGATGTTAAGGTTCAAAGAGGTGCAGTGGCTTGCTGAAGACCCCACAGCTAGAGGGTGACATTACTTCTGTTGGCTTTCACTTGGCTTTATCAGTCAGACAATCCTGAAGGCAGGATTAGCTGAACTAATTTGTATGTTATACCTGCTTAATCAGCCTAGATGACATTGTATTGTATCTGTTTCTGATTTATAAAGCATTCCTGTTTCTTGATCATTGAAACACTCTATTTTCTCTATAAAAAAGAAACAACACCTCCGGCTTCTCAGGGTTAGATGAACTGATGAAAAAAAAGCATCTCACACAGAGAGTGGACCATAGTTGATGCTCAGTTGATAAACATTTCTTTCCCTTTCTGCTAGTGATGTGTGGGCCTGCCCTACATTAAAGCAGCAGATGTCTATGGCAGCTTCATTTAGGAGCTCAGTGCTTGTGGTACTGATTATGCTAAGTTGATTGGGTTCTTGATGTCATTGCTTTATGGAGTAAGTCAGGAGAGCCACCTGAGCTATGACTAGAAGTGTCATCCTTAGTCACACTGTATGTTTCTCTTTCCTGCCTGGCTATTATACAGATTGCTCACATTAATTATTCCCTTTTCCCTGATATATTTTGAATCTTAAGTTACCAGCTCCCACTCAGTAGGATTGGTCTGGAGGTCTCATCAAGGATTCTATTTTATTCCCCAACATGAACTACACCAAATGTATCTCTTGAGCACAGCCAGCTCTGCAGCTCTGGGCCACATAGCTCATAACAAACACCCTCTCAGCCTTAGACCCCTTGGACTCTTGTCTCTTCTCCCAGGACATGTAGATATCTTCCTGGCACTATATTCACTCATTCATTTTAATGAGGACCTACTTGTATTCTAGACACTATCCTAGACACTTGAGGATACAGAAATATACAAGAGACACAAAAATGCATACCCTCATGGAATTTGGATTATAGTGAACAGTAAGAGGGTAAATAGTTATTCTTCCCTACTCCTAGCATTTAGACAGGACATGAGATAATTTAGGGCAATGAGTTGTGAGCAAAAGTGCCACTTCTGGACTGAAGTATTTGTTGGTGCAAGACTGAAGCTGTCTACCTCAACTGTGTAAGCACATAAAGAAAGGAGCACAAGACTAAAGGTGTTGGAATTTTGAACTCCAACATGGAGGGCAGCTACTCTACAGTGTTCCCTTGACCTGTATTAGACTTTGTGGGAACAAGAAATAAAATGTGTTACACTGAAAAAATAATTCTGATTTTGTGTCTGTTTACTCAGAGAAGTTAGTGCAGGACTGGAAGATAGATGGGGAGGGTCTACCTTGTTGGTGTACTTCTGGCCTCACCCACTGTGTGACATAAGCTGTGACCTTATGAACTGTCAGACCATCTGGCCTGTTCCATAGGCAGGAAGGGAGAGAGGAGGGAGGGTGTTCAGGTGGGGGTAGGACAGGAGGGCTGATGTTGGCTAGGCCTCCTTCATTTTTCCAAGGTCTTGACCTTCCTCAGAGCCTGGAATGAGACCAGGGGAGGGGGGAAGTGATGAATGGTTGTGAATTTATCATGAATCCAATAAATTAATAAAGTAAAAAATAAACCCTCACAAAAACTACACAGGCCAGGTGAGAGTGGGAGCACCTCTGTGAATGGCTCCCTTCCCCAATATCTCAAACAAATAGCAGAGAAATAATAAGGATATACTGCCTGCCACCAGCTAAGTGCCCATACACACCCACTTCCATAATGGCCTTGAAGAGAGAAGGCTGGAGCCTCTTTGTCTTGCCTGTCCTCAGTCATTGGAGGACCACACTGTCAGGAAGGGAAGGCAAGGAAGCAGAGATGAGGCAGTGGGGCGGGGTGGGAGAAAGTCATTGTGTGACACAAGCTGGATTCATCACAGCCAAGTGCATCCCCTGCGGGAAAGGAGTGGTGGGGTACTTGTTTTCAGGCAGAGGCTCTCCAGAAAGGGAGAAGGCTCAGTGTCCCAAGAGCAGGGAGGGGAGCAGCCAGAGCATCTTCCTGATGACCTGGGGAGCCCATCAGCCCTGTAGTCCTCTGATCATTCCCAGCCTGGATCAGCCCCTATTTCCACCCTGGGGAGCTGTGGGAGGTGATGGCAGAGGCTCTTTGGAGGACAAAACCCCCTGAACAGCAGCTTGGGGAATAACATGCTCAGCTCTGGGGAAGAGGGCAGGGCACAGGTTTCAGTGTGGAGGGTGGTCAGAGCCCCTCACCTTCACCTCTGCATCCTAGAGCAGATGCCAATCCCATGTGCTCAGAGCTTCTCGAGGCCAAATCTACAAATGCCCAGACATGTGTCCCAGGGTTCTGAGGTCAAGGACAGACCACCTTGAATGTTTGCTTTGAGGAGGGATGGAAGATAGGGTAGAAGCCTACATGAGTCTTGGAAGGACTAAAAGGGAACTCCATCACCAGATCTGAAAGTGTTCCAGACTGAGCCAGCCTCCCACTAAGCCCCAGAGAGCTAGTCTCTACTTTCTACATGGAAATGAGAAAAAAAGTAGACCCTGAAATTTTATTTTTGTTATATATATATATTTTTTTTAATTTAGAGGAAATTCTCAGTGCAACCTGTTTTGTGGAAGAGCCCTGTTGCCCCTTCCCCTCCTCCACGTTCATGCACACCTTTAGGGGACAGAGTGGAAGAGGGAATATCTGGGCAGGAAAAGAAGTGAGAGACCACAAATCTCTATAAGCATCAGGCCAAGGGGGGAAGGAATTTGGTTTATGACAACCAGCTTCTCTGTTTTTGCCCTCCTGCTGACACCCACTCTTCCAAATAATGACCTACCAGGGAAAGCCAAATAAGCTCCTCAAACAATCTCATAAGTTGCCTTTCAGTTACACCCCTCCAGCTTCATTATGAACAACCTCCCTTGGAGCACACCTGAGCCATCTTGCTGTTCACTGTGAAGCTTTCCCTTGGTCCTGCCTACCTTGGAGTCTCTGCCAAAACAAGAGATGCCTGCTGACAACTAGCTATAGCCAGCTTTGAATAAACAGTCTCTGGTCTCATTTGAATTCTCTTTATTTCTCCAGAATCAACTCCACACTCCTAGAAACAGAGGAAAGGTTGAAGAAAGGCAGGAGCAGGCCCCCAGGGTAAACCAACAGTCCAGTCTTTGCAGTCATGTAGGTGAGGCAATGACCACCTGGCAGTGAAGGCCTGCAGGACCCTTCTCTGGCCTCTCATGCAGTTCCATTTACCTTTGGAAGCTGAAGCCACTTTGATACTTAGTCATCAATGATTTTGAAGGCCTTGTAGGTGAGGATATTCTCTGCAGGTGAACTCCACTGAGATGTCACCACAGCAGCTGCCTACATCCATCCTCCACTGCCTGAAGTCCTCCAGGCCAGCATGCCCCTCATGCCTAGCAGTTGGAAAGTTTTTCAGGTCCAACTTACAACTGTTTGTGTCCAGCATCTGCTCATCTCCCACATCATCATTTCAGGCTCCATGTAGCTCATTTTATTTGTCCTCCATGGAAAGTTTAGTGAGAGAAGTTATTGGGATGGAATGTCTTTGCCATTCTGAAAGGAGGCCAAGGCTGGTCCTTTCCAACATTTGGGACTTCCTGCTTTGGTTTGTGCTGGTGTTGAGGTCACTGTTCCCTGAGAAGATAGGGGTGTTCTTCCTCATTTCATTTATCATGGTTTTCTTTTGTTGCTTGTGCTTTTGGTCAATGATTCATTATGAGTTAACTTTTGTTCATGGCATAAAGTAGGAATCCATCTTCATTTTTATAGTTGGAAATGAAGTTGTCCAATAACAATTTCTTAAAGAGGCTGTTCTTTTCCCATTGAGTGGACTTGATACCTTTTTCAAATATCCATTACTCCATAGTTTATAGGTTTATTTCTAAATCATCAATTCTATTCCCTTGGTCTATAGGTCTGTCCTTAGGCCAATATAACACTGTTTGGATTACTGTAGATTTGTAGTAGGTTTTGAAATACAGAATTGTTAGTCCTCTGACTTGATTCTTCTTTTGCAAAATTGCCTTGGATACACAGAACCTCTTGCAATTTCAAATGAATTTGAAGATTTGTGTTCCCAATTCTTAAACAAAAGCTTTTGGAATTTTGATATAGATTATCTTGAACTCATACATTTCTTTGGGTAGTACAGACATCATACACTATGAAGTTTCCTACCCATGAACAGTTTGTCCTTACACTTATTTAGGTCTTTAATTTAATATAAGAATATTTTGTAGTATCTAGAATGCAAGTCTTTAATTTCCTTGGTGAAATTTATTCTTCCAAATGATATTGTACATGAAATTGCTTTATTAACTTCTTTTTTGGACTAGTCATTGCAGGTTTATTGATACATAACCTATTTTTTATTTTGCTGCCATCTCCCAGACACACTCACCAGCACCAGGGATCAAAGACAGCTCCCAGCACTGTTCACAGCAGCCCAGCAGTTTCCCTGGAATGTGCCCCACAGAGACAAAAGGTAGAAGCTATGAACCTGGAAGCCCTGCATCATTGCCCCATGGCCTCACCTCCTTCACAACATCAACAGCAGGGATGGGATCCTAAAAAGAACCACTTTCCCCTAGGCTGAATTCAAAGAATTCTGTCCACCTATGGTAGCTCCCACAACTAGGAGACTAGGAAAATTTTCCCTGCAATGGGACCCCAGCCCCTTGCTCTAGCAACAGGTGGGGCCAGCAGTGACCAATCAGAGACTCTTCATTGTTAAATGCAGATATATGTGTGTCTAGGTTGCCAGATGGAACCTCAATTAACCTCCAAGCAAGTACTTAGGGAGATAATCCTCAGGAAGCCAAGGTAAACTCACAAGACTTAACATGGAGGATGAAGACCAAGAGTTCCATGGAGCCCACAGAGATGATACAGGAGATTGGCAGGTGCTAAACACAAACAGCCATGAGTGGGACCTGAACAACCAGCATATGATGTTCAGACATGGGCACAGTGGGCTGGAGGACCTTGCATAGGACAGGATGGAGGTGTGCAAATGCCATGGCAGGGTCTCAGTGGTGTTCCACTGAGGAGGATCCAAGCATCTTCATGGCCTGAAAAACCACTGCCACTAAACTAACAAAAGAGCTTCTGCTTTAACAGGCTTCCATGAGACATGTGGGAGTCAAGATGACAGCCACTGGCCCTCACCACCTAGCTGGGAGAAAGACAGGAGAGGGGAGCAGTGACCCAGGGGAAACAACCAGTGCAGTCTCTGGAATTCCACCCAGGTGGTGTGCAGAGAGGCTGCCTGGCAGTGAGGGTCTGCAGGCACCTTCTGATGTTAACCAGTCTGCTCCTGGGAGCAGCTTAAAGCTAAAGCAACTTTGTTAGTTTAGCAGCAATATTTTTAAAGGCCCTGGAGTTCCAAGATAAACTTTTTACTTACACCCCATGGAGACCCCACCATGACAATCTGCACAACTCCATCCTCCACTGAAGAAAGTCCTCCTGGTCTGGTGTACTGCACATGCACAGCAGCCCATAGCATTTGGTCAGATCACAGCCAAGTGCATTGAGCAACTTGCAGATCTCCTGCATCATCTCTTTGGGCTCCAGGGAGCTCATGATATTCATCTCCCATTTAAAGTTCTATGAGCATGGCACATACTGGTCTTCCTTCCTGCTGGCACACCCCAAGCATATATTACTGCAAATAAACTTCATGAAATGCCTCATAATGTCCCTTTCTGGCCCTGGCTGTTGCCAGAAGGGAAGGCTGTCCTCTTCTGACAGGTCAAATTCTGCAGCTCACCCCTAACTTGGTGTTGCCCCCTATGGATGGAATTTCCCTTGGCAACAGCTAGGGAGGAATTCCTTTCTTCAGGGTCTCCATCTCCACTACAGCTGATGTGGGCAGAGTGGAAGGTCACAGGGCCAAGTTGGGGGCCTTCCCAGTGAGTCTTCCTGGGATATAGCCCAGAGTCTTGGCTGGGCTGCACCAAGGCCGTCAGGGCTGCTGGTGCATTTAGGGCATGGCTGGGGACTCTGTAGATGAAGCAGAATTCTTAGGTGCTCCCAAATCTGATTTGCTCCAAGCCAAAATTGGCAAGGTTGAAATTCCCATCAGCATCCAGCAGCAGGTTTCTGTCTTTAAGTCCCTGGCTAAGGCTGCTCCTCTCCAGAAGAGGAATATTGCAGGGTTGAAAAGTGCTGGTGGAGAGGTTGTTCCTAGAAGGGACAGGGGTGGGTTTCTCCCCTTCCTGGCCTGGCAGGGGCAGGAAGCAATAGTGGCCATGCTCCAGGGCTTCCTTCCTGAACTCTGGTACTTCTCAGGGAACTTGAACTCCCTGTATTCCTTAAAGTTTTTGGTTAAGGAATCAGAGGGGAGAATTGCAGGTTCACTGTATCTTTGCAGCATGGGCTTGGCAAGCATTCTGTGCTCTTCCATGTGGTGTGGGGAAGGAGTGCAGCTGTGTTTCTTATCACATGAGGGCTGGGTCATCAGGGTGATGGTGGAGGCTTCCTGCTCCTGTCTGTTGTAGCCAACAACAGATAGATTGCCATGACTTCACCATGCTTTTCATGAGTCACTGATTCCTGTACCTTTTCTAGGCTATGTTATATGGACATCATCAGTGCTGTCCATGGGGGTCCTGGGAATCCAGTAGGGGCTCCATATAAGGCTTCAGTTCTTGATATTCATAGCCCATATTTACTCATGGATTACTCAATATATGCTGTAGCATTGTTCTCTTACAAGTGTTTATGGTAAGCCATTTTTTTTTAAAATAAGATTTACACAGTTCACAGGCAGGTACACTGGAACATAGACTCTCCATTGAGAACCTGCCTCCACATGTCCTGGAAGCTCAGTGAATTGAAAGGTAGATCCCCACTCACCATGGTATACAGAATCACTCCCAGGCTCCAGACATTGACAGCAGCCCCATCATATGCTTGTTCCTGAAAGATTTCTGAGGTGGTGTAATGGACACTGGACACAATGCTTCCAGCTTCTTGTCACTGGGAAAATTTTTGCTTGTGTCAAAATCTGCAATTTGATATTCTCAGCTCATCCAAGCCAAAATTGGCAAGGTTGAAATTCCCATCAGCATCCAGCAGCAGGTTTCTGTCTTTAAGTCCCTGTGGGCAATACACTTTTGGTGGCAATACTGCAAAGCAGATACAGCCTGACAGAATTTGGCTCAGGCTTCTTATTCTTCCATAGAGCCTTGAGTATTCAAAGAGTTCTCTTCCACCAGCATACTCCATCATGAGATAGTGTTTTGTCATTCTCGATGACTTCAACTAATGATTACATTTGGATGTTTCAAGGCCTTCAGTATTCTCACTTCTCAGGAAAACATGAGGAGGCTGACAGAGTTATGTTCATTTTTGTGGATGGTATATACAGCTATCTCATGATCAGTGAGGATGTGCCATGCTAATTTCACCATGGAAAAGCCACCCTTTCCAATAGTTCTGAAGAACCAATAGTTCCCAGTGTGGGTCTCCTTCCCAACACATGGCTGAGAGAGCCTGCAGTGTGTTGGATTTCTGTGGGCTGGAGACCTAGTGACTCTATGTAGACTTTCAGATGGGAAGAGCTGGTGACAAGTTGATCAAAATAACCAAAACACAACTCTACCAAAGTCTAACTGAATAAATGATCTTATTTAAAAAAAGCAAATTCTAGAGAAAAAAAATGAACAAAATCTGAAAATTAAAAAAAACAGAAGGAAAGGAAAAAGGGAAAGACTTTTTTAAAAAAAAATGAGAAACAGATAAAAGAAGAAAGTAAAAGAATTTTTAAAAAATAATAAAAAGCAAAGAATATAAGAAAATCTGAGAAAAAAGAATAAGACAAAAAGAAAAAACTAATAAAATAAACAAAGAATCCACAAGAATGAACAACAAGCTAAGATCAATCCTAGTCTCACAGGTCACTAAAAACAGCTTCTGGGTTAGCAGACCACAAACCTAAGACTGGGGCACTTACCTAGCAGCTTGGAGTCCCATAACAATGGCTCCTTGTGAAAGCATCACAAGAAATGGACCAATTCAGGTTGTGGATCATCTTCAGTGGTTTCTCCTCACTTTTTGTCTCAAAATCCCTCTACACTTTTAACAAAATATTAAGGATTCCAAAGAGTTTTGTATATATGTGGGTTATAGCTATCTATATTTCCCTCATCAGAAATTAAAACCTAGCATGCTACAGTGGCCTCTACATCTCTAGTTTGAAAACCTGTAATAAGATATGGCTTTGAAAGAGCTCATAATGTTAACATTTAAAATATCCAATTCCTTTTTCTGTAACTCTGCATGATTGGACTCAAAGTGATGCCTCAACTTAAGTGATAACATGGTTCTATAAGAAAGTGTTCTGTTGCTTAAAGCATAACAAGTTACATTATTTGCATCTATAATGCTGAGGGAAAGATATCTCTCATAATTTCATTTCCTATTTACAGTTGAGCCCAGTTTCTTTGGAGTAGGTTTATACCTTAGACAAACCAGAGTCTCACAAATATATCCCTTTTCCCATCTTTAAATTTAGAGAGTGAAGCTGTGCATTAAGAAAGCAAGTCTTCTACCTTTTATTCTTCCTTTATTTATTTTTTATTGTGGGTAAAAATCAAAATTTTCACAATACATACCAATATTTGTAAAATGATATATAAGTATATATGCATATATGTGCATTTGCTTACAAAAATGTTATATATATATATATATATATATTTTTTTTTTTAAAGAGGTGCTTAGATTACCTATTCTTTAAGTCAACAATCTACATGCTCTGTGTCCCTCAATTCAGCATGGCAGTAGTGTCCAGGAAATGGACAGGGCAATGATATCTCACAGGAGGAAACAGAGAAGTCCCTTCAAGAGTTTTAAAAACTTCTTTGAAATATAGTAGAGTTATGCCATTTATTTTTGTAAATCAAATATTTTGTATCCCTCAATTCCTCATTACTCCCTACTTTCATATTGATTTGATTTTTTGTAGTGAACCATTTTCAGTCCTTTCTTTCTGTGTATATTTTTCAGATGTTTGTTTTGTGGTTATAGGGAGCTTCAGTTTAACATCCTAAATCTATAACAATCAAGCTTGATTTGATAACTTAATTTCAATGTATATTAATCAGGGTTCTCTAGGGAAACATAACTGATAGGTGATATCTGTAAATATTATGAGATTTTATAAAATTGACTCATGCCACCATGGGGATTTGCAGGTCCAAATTCTGTAGGGCACACTGCAAGCCTGGAACTTCAGTGAAGGTACTCAATGAATGCCAGGAGAAGTTGACTTCTGAAGTAAATGGGAATTCTATGACTGCTGGAATCACTTCTTTTAATGACTTCAACTGATTGGATGAGATTTCTCTCATTGCTAAAGGTGATCTCCTCAGTTGATTGTAGATGTAGTCAGCCAGAGATGCAATCAACTCACTGAAGATTTAAGTCCATAAAATATCCCCACAGTAACAATCAGACCACTGTTTGATTGACCAAAAACCTGGACACCATTACCTGGCCAAGATGACACATGAGACTAATTATCACAAACTGTATATAAAATCTTGGTTGGCAATTATTTTCTTTCAGCATTTTAAATATATCATTCCACTGCCTATTTCCTTTTTGTCTCCCTGCTTTCTAATGAGAAATCAGCACTGAGCTTTATTGGGGCTCCCTTTTATGTAACACTTTGCTTTTGTTTTACATCTTTCAGAATTCTCTCTAGGTCTTTAGCACTCATCAGTCTCATTATAATGTATCTAGACATGGCTCTTTCAATTTCATCCTGCTTGGGATTCTTGAATGTCAATATTCATGTCTCTTGTTAAATTTGAGAAGTTTTACACCACTATTTCTTTGAATATTCACTATGCCCCTTTCTTGCTTCTCCTTTTATTATTTCGTTATATGTATTGGACTGCTTCATGGGTTTTCTAGGCTCTCTTATGTGCTGCTCACTTTTCTGAATTATTCCTTACTGCTGTTCTGCTGGAATAATTTCAATTGTCTTGTCTTCAAATTCACTGATTCTTTCTTCTGCCAGCTCCACTCTGATGTTGAAACCTCCTAAGGAATGTTTTGTTTCATTTATTAAGGTCTTCAAATCCCTTTACTGAGATCTCATTATGGTCATTTATTGTTTTCCTGATATATTTTAGTTCTTTCTTCATGTTTTCCCTTATCTCCTTGAAAATATTGAAGATCATTTTTAAAAAGTCTTTTTCCGGTATGCCCAAAATCTGTTCTTCTTTATTGATGTTTTCTGGACTTTTACCTTTTTCCTTTGAAAGGGCCATCATTTCCTGTTTCTTTGCCTTGTGACCTTTGGTTGAACATTGTAAAGTTTAAGGAGTTAACTCTGGAATTTATTTCCTGATCTGTTTGTTCCTTAAGTTTGTGTCTAACTAGTGATATGACAGAGGTTTCTTTGAGTGCTAGGAGCTAACAAAAACAAATCAATGCAAAAAAAAGTCCTTTTACACTCTTTGCAAATTAACTCTCATTGGTTGCTACTCTCCTTCAGAGTCTTACCTTCCCACCAAAAAGATCAGAGGCAAAAGTGAAGTGGAAAACCAATATGGCAGCAGTGTAAGGAGCTCCAAGATCCAGCTTATCCTGCTGGGCAGTTAGTAATCACACAGAGCTATCTAAAGTACCTGTTTGGGGGTTCCAGGAGACCAGAAGAGTATCCTGCAACATCCTTGAAAGTATGTAAGGAGGAGACTGCCCATATGCAGAGAAGGTTTGTGATTAGAGCCCTCTATGCCATGGAGGCCAGGGCCTGTGGCACCAGTTGCCTTGGGAGCTATTCTGTGGCTGGAGTTTTCTCCCCCAAAACAGGGGAGAAAGACACAGTGTGGCACTTAAATCAGCTACTGATTAGTAAATTCATCAGGCTAAATTATAATCCTAAGAAAAGCTAAACCTTGAACCTGTCCAATTCAAAAAGAGGCCAGTAGCTGCCATTTTAATTCTGTCCCTGGCATGGGGGGAATTGGGGCTGATTGAAAATCACAGTGTTGGTTAAGACCAGCTTCTTTCCCCTTAGATCATATTTCAGCTCTAGCCTAAACCCCCAACCTAACTCCAGCAGGGAGGAAGCTAGGGGGTACCTACACTACCTCTCTGGGAAACTGCAAGCCATGCCACAGAAGTCAGTGCCCATCCTACTCTAGCAGTGCAAGCCACCTGAGGAGCTATTCCATGGCTCCAGTTAGAAACTCCATTTCCCATAAATGGAGGAGGAAGAGATGGTTGTCCACTGACTTCAGCTTTGATTGGTGGATTCAGCCTAAAGTACAATCCTAGGAACAGAAAGGGTTAGAACATGTCAAAGTTGGAAATAGGCTGGTAGCTGCCATTTTGACTTTGCCCCCAGCATGAGGGCAAGCTGGGCTGACTTAAAATCACAGTGAAGTTAGGGACTGGCTTATTTACACCAGGACTGGACTGCAGCCCTAGCCTAGGTTCCAGTCTCACCTCCAGCAGGGAGGAAATGGTGGGACCTGCACCAGTCTCTCTAGGCAACTGCATGTGTTTTCAGCTGGCACAGACTGAATAGTCAGACCCCTGGGGCAGTATCCCTGTACCCCAATAGGATCAGAGAGGAGCTGGGTTTCCTTGGGCTCTTTGGGCAACTGCAGCCATTTTCAGCCCACACAAACTGGCTTGTTGAGTGCCTTCAAATCCATCTCCACCTCTGAAACCCCATAGAATAGTAGGGGTTGGTGTACCTCAGCTTCTCAGGGCAACTACAGGCATTTTTGGCCTGCACAAACTCAACCATTGGGCATCTGTGGCTCCACCCTTACACCAATAAGACAAGAGAGGGACTGTGTTTGCCCAGCCTCTCTTAGTAACTGCAGGTGCTTTTAGATCACACAGCTTGGACTGGTGGGTACTTTTGGACCCAGCCTAACCCCCAATAGGAAAGGAGGGGGCTGGCATTTCCACAGCCTTTCCAGGCAATGGCAGACATTTTCAGCTGCAGAGACTGGACTGTTGTTGCCTATGGATCCACCACCACCCTCATTAGGATAGGAGATGTCTGGTATCTCCACAGCCTCTCCAGACAATGATGGGTACTTTTGGGCTACAGGGACTGAACTGTTGGACACATGCAGATCCAACCCCACTACCCGATAGGATAGAAGGGAGCTGGAGTTCCCTCAGCCTCTCCAGGCAATAGTGGGTACTTTCAGCCTACAGGGACTGAACTGTTTGAACTAATGGGCAGAAGGGACAGTACTCTTCACCCTCTCAGGGCAACTTCAGGTGTATTTGGCCCACATGGATTACATTGTTGGGCACTCTAGAGGGTCAATCCACAACCCTTGTGGGAGGCTGGTAGTACATCAGTTTACCTGGGCAAATGTGGTAATTTTGGACCCACATGGCAGAGCTGCAGCCCACAGCTGCAGCTCCATCCCTACCTCAAGTAGAGGAGGTTGGGGTGCGAAGATTCATCAGTCTTTCCAGGAAACTGCAGACAATCTTGCTGTGCACAGCTTGATTACACATGGATGCAGCTTTGTCCCTACCCCTAACAGAGGAGAAAGATGGGAGAAGCATCAATTCCTGGAGCAATGCAGGCAGGTTCAGCCTTCATAACATACAGCACCAACTGTGTCCTCAGCTCCAACTACACAATCAGCAAGGGAGAAAAGGCAAGAAAGCCCTAAACTAAAGAGAGAAACTGCACCCAGAATAATACATCTAGTAAGTCAGATCCAAAGACACCAAAAAATTACAATCCATACAAAAAAACAGGAAGAATGGTCCAATTAAAGGAACAAGATAAAACTGCAGATGACATAAAGGAGTTGAAACAATTAATCATAGGTGTTCAAACAGAGCTTCTTCATAAATTCAGTGAGATGGCTAAAGAGATTAAGAATATTAAGAAGACACCAGGAGAGCACAAAGAAGAATTTGAATGTATACATAGAAAAATAGCAGACCTTACGGGATTGAAAGCTGCAATAAATGAAATTAAAAATACACTGGAGGTATATAACAGAAGATTTGGGAAGGCAGAAGAAAGGATTGAAAAGAAGGCCTCTGAAAGCAAAAGAACAGATGAAGAAAAGAATGGAAAAAACTGAACAGGGTCTCAGGAAATTAAATGACAGCAAGAGGCATGCAAACATACATGTCAAAGATGTCCCAAAAGGAGAAGAGAAGGGAAAGGGGGCAGAAGGAATATTTGAAGAAATAATTGTAGAAAATATCCAAACCCTATTGAAGGACATAGATATCCATTTCCAAGAAGCATATTGTACTCCCATCCAAGTAAATCCAAATAGACCAACTCTGAGACACATACTAATCAAAATGACAAATGCCAAAGACAGAGAGAATTCTGAGAGCAGCAAAAAAAAAAAAAAAAAAAAGAAAGAAAGAAAAGAAAAAAGCAATGTACAACATGTAAGGGATACCCAATAAGATTAAGTGCTGATTTTTTATCAGAAACCATGGAGGCAAGAGGACAGTGGTATGATATATTTAAGATACTGAAAGAGAAATACTGTCGGCCAAGAATTTTGTATCTAGCAAGATTTTTTTTTAAACAATGAGGGCAAGTTTAGAATATTCATAGATAAACAGAAACTGAGAGAGTTTATAACAAAAAGACAGGCTTTGCAGGAAATTCTAAAGGGAATGTCAAAGACTGAAAAGAAAAGACAGGAGAGGGAGTATTTGAAGAGAGACTAGAAATGATGATTGTATCAATAACAGTAACTAAAAGTGTCAAAAGAGTAGTGAAAATGAAATGACAGATAAAACCCAAAGGTCACAATGGATGAAATAAGAACTGCCTTTACACTAATAACATTGAATGCTAATGGATTAAACTCCCCAATCAAAAGACATAGATTGGTGGAATGAATAAGAAAACATGAGCCATGTATAAGCTGTCTGCAAAAGTGTCACCTTAAACATAAGGATACCAATGGATTGAAAGTGAAAGGATGGAAAAAGATATTCCATACATGCAGTATCCAAAAAAAATAAAAAGTTGGGGTAGCTATATTTATATCAGATGAAATAGAATTTAAAAGCAAAAGTGTATATCCATTGCAGGTGATGTGCCACACTAATGAAAGATGTTTATGTGAGATGTTATGGGAGGTATGGGAGGTGGAGATCATGGGAATCCCTGTAATTTTCATGTAACATTTATGTAATCTAAGCATCTTTTAAAATATATATATATAAATAATAAAATTTATGTAAGCAAATTCACATATATGCATATATATCGATATATCATTTTACAAATATTGGTTTGAATTGTGAAAATTTTGATTTTTACCCACACACACAAAAAAGCAAAACTGTTATTAGAGACAAGGAAGGACATTACATATTAATAAAAGGGATGATTCACCAGAAAGAAATAGTAATCATAAATGTATGTGCACCTAACCAGGATGCCCCAAGATACATAAGGCAAACACTGGCAAACCTGAAGGGAGGAATAGATGAATCCACAATAATTGCTGGAGATTTCAACACACCACTCTTGCCTTTGGATAGAGCATCTGGGTGGAGGATCAATAAAGAAACAAAGAGCTTGAATATGACAAATGGACTAAACCTAATAGACTTTAACAGAACATTGCACCCCAAACAGCAGGATATATATTTTGTTCAAGTTCTCATGGTTCTTTCTCCAAGATAGACCATATGTTGGGTCTCAAAGTAGATATCAATAAATTCAGCAAGATCAAGATTATACAAAGCTCTTTCTCTGATCATAATGGAATAAATTTGGAAATCAACAAGAGGCAGAAAAAGGAAAAATTCACATATGTATGAGATTAAAGAAACTCTTAAATAATCAGTGGGTCAAAGAAGAAATTTCAACAAAAATCAATAAATATCTGGAGACAAATGACAATAAGAACACAATATATCAGAATCTGGGATGCAGTGAAGGCAGTGCTAAGAGGGAAATTTATAGCCCTCAATGTTTACATTAAAAAAAGAAGAAAGAGCTAAAATCAATGACCTAACTACACAGCTGGAGGAGCTAGGGGAAAAAAAACAGCAAACTAATCCCAAAGCAAGTCGGAGGAATGAAATAACAAAGATCAGAGCAGAAATGAAATTGAGAAGAAAAAAACAATAGAAAGAATTAACAAAACAAAAGTTGGTTAATAAAATCAACAAACATTTAGCTCCACTGACTATGAAAAAAAGAGAGAAGATGAAATAAATGATATAAAAGATGAAAATGGGAACATTACTACTGATTCCACAGAAATAAGAGAGTTAAGAGAACAACTTTATGCCAAAAATCTAGACAATGTAGATGAAATGGAAAAATTCCTAGGAAGGTAAAAACAACCTATACTGACCCTAGAAGAAATAGAAGCCCTCAACAAACCAATTACAAGTAAAGAGATGGAAAGAGTCATCAAACAGCTCCCTAAAATGAAAAGCCCAAGACCAGATGTTTTCACAGGTGAGTTCTACCAAACATTCAAAGAAAACTTAATACCAGTCTTTTTCAAGTGCTTCCAAAAATTTGAACAAGAATGCTACCAAACTTATCCTATGCAGCCCATATCACCCTAATACCAAAGCCAGATAAAGATATTATGAAAAAAGTGTTGTGGTTATACCACGAACGGTGGCTTGAGCAACGCAGCCTAACTCTGAGTTTCACCAACAGCCTTAATCTACGAGTACACTGCCCTCTGCCTCACCCAGGCAGCCAACATCTGCTTGCTGTTAGCCAGAAAAAGCCTGCCCACACACACCCTTCCCCTTCCTGCACAGCCAGGAAGAGCCGCACCGCCAAGGCCACACCTTATAAGGCGAAGAAACTGCCCCCGGCCTATCTCGCCCAGCCCCGTTTTCCTTTCCCGCCACCATAACCCTATATAAGCATCTGTACTTCCCTTAATAAATTAGACCTGCGTGCTTACCTCATCTCTGCGGTGGTTCTTTCCGCTGTGCACCCTCCACGCCTGCGAGTTGCCGTAGGAGCCTAGGCCTCTCCTACCCCGACCAGACGGGATGCTCCCGACCACAATTGGTGCCCAACGTGGGGCACTGCCTGCCGTGAACGGGTAAGACCCTACCCTGCCTCACTCCGACGACCCTTTACTGCCCATGAATCCTGCTTCTTTCCCTACTCTTTTTTCCCTTTTCCCCGCCTTTCTTCTTCTCCCGCTCATCTTCCTTTTTGTCCTTGCCATACTACAACCACTCCTACCCCTCACTTTTGCAATCAACCGCCCCGACTGTCGTCTTTCTCTGCCTCCTTATCTCCCTTCTTATTGTCTTTATCGTCGTTATTTTCCTTTACTGCTAAATTCGGTGCGTCCGTCTCACCGTTCTGCTCAGAACCCCCGGTAGCTGCTCGCTAGGTAGGGTCCCAACCCCCATGGCTCCAAGGGCCTAAAATGGGTGGTAGGCTATCATCTCGCCAAGCGCCCCAAGTCCACGCCCTTGCTGGACTCCTAGACACCCACAAGTGCAGAGTTTCAATTCGCCAACTACAAGTTTATTGGGACCTTCTCCTTCCTTTTAACCCTTGGCTCACAACTTGCCACCTTTGGGACCCCGATACTTATTTACGCCTTATCGACCGTGTTACCAATGCCATGGAACACGAAGGGAAGCGTTTCCCCCCCGGCCTTGTGCCTACGCTGATTACCATCCGCTCCTGTCTCCAGGGCTCTCGCCCCCTCACGTCGCAGGTTCTGTCCTCTCAGTTACGCGATAAGGAAGAAAAGGCATCTCCCTCTTGCCCCGAGTCTGGCTCCAACTCAGACTGAGATTCCAATGAGGAGTCTCTTATCGAGCAGCTTAACAATGCGCTCGAACTAGGCACGCCCAAACAAACCAACCTTAAGCCCCGCCAAGATGGCGAACTTCCTCCTTCTTCCCCCGACGAAAAACAGGAAGTCATTTAAGAAGGAACTAGAACCGCCCCATAGGGCGGTAACCCCCCTCTACCCGCCCCTCCCTGTCGAGGGCGAAAAAACAGGCGGGCCCTCTGATGCTGCCGACGTGCATGCGTCAGGTCGGCCATTTTATGAGCCCAAACAGCCATTTTGTAACGCCTTCGGTGCGCGCGCACCTGGTCAGCCATCTTGTAATTCCGAGTGGCCATTCTGTGCCCCAGCTGACCCTGCAGCCGCATCTGCTTGGGCGCCCTTCCCCGCAAACCCCTGAGCTAGTCCTCTGCCCAATCCCTGGGCGCCTATAATGAGCCTCCCTCAGCGCTCCGCTACCCCAAACACCAACCCTTTCACTCCCGCCCCGGCGCAAACACCCCCACCAGCTGGTAGCGCTACCCCAAGCGCCCTACCCCCTCTCGTCTCCTGCTTCCCCATGAAAGTCACTCCCTCCCCACAGCGCCCACTCCCCTGGTATCCACATGACCCACAAGACATTAAACGCCTTAGAAAGGCAGTTAAGGAAGATGGTTTGGGAAGTCCATATGCCATGCAACTGTTAGAGGAGATTTCCACAAACCTCTGTATCACCTATGATTGGATCTCCTTGGCTCGGGGTATCCTCTCTCCTGGCCAATTTATAGACTGGAGAGCCCACTTTCATGCTGAGGCAGAAAAACAGGTTACCACAAACGCCGCAGCCGGTGTACAAATTCCGGCTGACGCCTTCACCGGATCTGGCCAATTTGCCAACCATATAGTTTACCAACAAGCCCTGGCCGGCTTCTGGATTCAACTGCGTGACCTTGCCCTCTGAGCTTTTCACTCGTGTTCGGCTATTAAAGCTGATAATTTCACCAAGCTCACGCAAAACAAAGACGAGGACTTCTCTGCCTTCGTCTCCCGTGTCCTCCAGTCCTGTGAGCATAAAGTCACAGACCCACAAGCCCAAACAGCTCTTGCCTGAGAGCTCATCTTACAAGGTGCCAACTCCATCTGTAAACAGGCCATTGCTCCTGTCCGAGAAAAAACAATTCATGACTGGGTTCTGGCCTGTAGTGGCCTAGATACGCATACTGCTGCGCTCACACAAGCATTCACGGCCACCATGGCATTGAATGCGAGCTGCTTTAAATGTGGCAATACTGGACACTTTGCCAGAGACTGCCCTGAAGTGCCCGGGCTGCCTGCTCCCGCGGCCTTCCCCCCCAGCCACGCCCCCCTTGTCAGCTATCCCACAGAGGCTCTTATCAGCTACCCTGCAGAGGACCTCCCACGCCCTGCCCCCGTTGTGGCAAAGGTTATCACTGGGCCCGAGACTGCCGCTCTAACAGCGCGCCACAGCCTTTAAACTCCACCAGGGGCAGGTCTCAGCCCCGCACCCAAGAGACCAACAAGCAAGTTCCTCCAAAGCCGTGAAATGGACCATTCCCATCTATCAGAGCAGGTCCACTCTCACCTTAAAAGTTAAAGACCAATGGTACACAGGAACAGTAGACTCAGGAGCAGAAATCAGCTGCTTCCCAGAATCATATGCCTTTATTACTTCCACCAGACCAGGTCCACCAGTACAAGGTGCCACAGCTGAAGGTCCTTCCCTCCAAGCCAATATGCTTGTAGCTTGGGAAGATGAAGAGGGTCACTCCGGCATATTTCAGCCACTGTTTGTTCACGGGCTCGCCTCCATTCTATGGGGCAGAGACGTCCTTGAACAGATGGGGGCAACCATTAGTACTAAACCACCGGACGGCCACCATATCCTGTTCTCTCAGCCACAAAACCACCAGCGCCCCCAAGTGTAGAAGCCATTGCTCGAATAGAACCACCAAAACCCATTCCTCTTGAGTGGGACACAGAGGAACCTATATGGGTGGAGCAATGGCCCCTACCGTCCCACAAATTACTTGCCTTACAGAAGCTGGTAAAAGAACAATTACAATTAGGCCACATAGAACCCAGCTATAGTCCTTGGAACACCCCTATCTTTGTAATTTACAAAAAAGATAAAAACACATTCCGTCTCCTCCATGACCTGAGAGCGGTAAATGCTCACATAAAACCCATGGGCTCACTCCAGCCAGGTCTTCCACATCCCTCTGCAGTGCCTTTAGACTATTACCTTGTTATTTTAGACATAAAAAACTGCTTCTTCTCCATACCCTTACATGAAAAAGATAAGGAGAAATTTGCATTTTCAGTTCCCTAAACAAACAACCAGGGCGCCAATACTCGTTATCAATGGAAAGTGCTATCACAGGGCATGAAAAATAGCCCAGCAATATGCCAAATTTATGTTAGCTATGCCATCCAATCTCTTAAAAATCGGTTTTTCGTCATCCACTACATGGATGACATCCTCTTGGCTCATGAGAATGAACAGATACTATCTGAAGGTTTCCAAGAGTTAATCCACAACCTTCAGCAAATAGGATTGACAGTAAACCAAGACAAGGTACAGCGACAAGCTCCATTCACATTCCTAGGTTACAGAATAACTGAACAAATTCACCCAATCACTCCTCAAATCCACTGCCCAGACAGTCTGATCCTCACAGAATTACAAACCCTATGTGGCCAAATCAACTGGATGCGCTCTGCTCTGCCCATCACAACGGCAGAACTGCAGCCACTCTTCAGGCTATTGGAGACAAAAGGTAATGCTGCTGCTGCAGTCCATAAAACCATAAAAATTACTCCAGCAGCCAGAGCAGTTGTTGCTAGAGTCTCCAACCTAATAAATGAGACTAAAAACCAGCGCTATTTGCCTGAAAAACCCATTCAAGCCATAGTCCTCTTAACCCAAACAACCCCCACGGGAGCGCTATGGCAAGATGGGCCCCTGCTGTGGTCACATTTGGCTAAATCTCGCACTTCAAAAATATTCCCTCTCACACAGGCAATCATTCAGTTAGCTCAAGATTTAGTGCGCCTAAGTGTCCATACTTATGGCGTTGAACCAGCCACTATCATCTGGCCATTCTCTAAAAACCAAACTACCATTTTGGCTCCAGCAAACTTAGACTTCCAAACTCTCTTAATCAGCTATACAGGGCAAGTAGATAACCACTACCCTAATCACAAAATTCTGCAAGGACTCACAACGCTGCAGATTACGGGACTGCAGCACCCCTTTCCATCCTCTACCCCTGTAGCCAATGCAAGATTAGTCTTTACTGATGCCTCAAAAAGGGGGTTTGGATTTGTCTCATTCTCCCAAGATTCTGAGACACCACACACTCGTACCCTCCGCCTCAATGACTCTGTCCAAAAAGGAGAAATAGAAGCCATCATTCTAGCTCTTCTCACTTATACCTCTGAGCCTCTTAACATCTTCTCAGACAGTGTATATGCTTGCCAAGTCTGCAAGGTTATAGCCTTTAGTATGTTTTTTCCATCAGACTCTGATCTAGACAACAGCTTGCATACATTGTAGCAGCTCACTGAGCGGCGCCAACACCCCTGGTTCATCACTCATATCCGTAGTCATACAGGGCTACTTGGACCGTTGGCAAAAGGCAATGAGTTAGTCGACTCCATCGTGACTACTTTAAGTCTCTCAGCCCATACTAACGACCCGATAGTGCAGGCACAGAGCTTACACTCTCGATTCCACTTCTCTGCGTCTGCCTTAAAACACCTTTTTCCAGACCTAACTGCGGAGCTGTGCAAACATTTGGTTCGCAGCTGCCGACGCTGTGCTCCATTTTTGCCTCTGGGACCATTACAACCCCAAGGTACTAACCCTAGAGGCTTAAAACCAAATTCTAGATGGCAAATGGACATTACCCACGTTCCTTCCTTTGGCCGCCAAAAATATGTACACGTAGTCAAAGATACCTACTCTGACTTAGTTAGTGCCGTGGCTCTACCAGGAGAACGAGCCCGCCATTGCGTAGCTGCTATGAGACAGGCCATACTCCTCATGGGAGTTCCTTGGGACCTAAAAACAGACAATGGCCCAGCATACCGAAGTGCCACGTTCCAATCATTCTTAAAATTATACAACATCACTCACCATTTTGGCATCCCTTATAACCCACAAGGACAGGCAATTATCGAAAACACCAACCGCCACCTCAAAAATCTTATAACACAAGAGAGGGGAGAGAACCCCCACTGCACCCCCGATGAACTTCTAACTATTGTACTAATAAAAATCAATTTATTTAGTTTTGACAAAAATGGGCTGTCCCCTATGCACAAACATTGGGGTGCCTCCTCCATCTCCACTCCAATTCCTCTAGTGTATTGGAAAGATCCAGAAAATAACAAGTGGCAAGGACCTCACCCCCTCCTGTGCCAAGGTAGAGGCTTTGCTTGTGTTTTCCCAGACGATGCTCCCCAACCCATCTGGATCCCGGGACGCAACATCAGACCCGCCACTGCAGACCGAGCGCCTAACGAGAAAGGAACGCAGACAGCTGAGGCGTCTAGTCTACCAAATGACACGTGACGTTCTGAAAGACCCAGCTCCTCCAACAGAAGAAAACTGCTCCTCGATCTTTATCGCAGAGTCCGCGCACAAACTCCCCTTCAGCCTAACCAACCCATCAACCTAGTAGCCCTATTAATCCTCCTTCTTTCCGCAGCCACAACACCTGTCCTCTCTAACTCGTCTCACCAACCCTTCAATTGGACAGTCAAAGTTGTGGCCAATGATAAAATTTTGCTGTACAACGTCACTGCCCAAGCCCCGTCCTTTGAAGTGCATATTTGTAGCCTTATAGGCTATTCTTACTCACAAAACTTCAAGGCATCGTGCTGTTATCGTCATAATACATATTTACTCAGCCCTACCGGCCATATGGTCTCTGGTTTTTACATCTGCCCTTCCTCCGCCACAGACTGCCGCGACCCCATGCACTTCTATTGCCCCTCCTGGGGCTGCGAAACCATGGCATATGGCTGGAGCGCTGCTCCAATTCGGGACTCCTACCTTACCTTCAAAACTGCAAATAGCTCCCGATGGGATATAATTGTCCTCACTGTTAAAGACCCTTTCAACACTGCCTGGCTAGAGGGCCGTACATACGGCCTTCGGCTATATATGGAAAGCTATGATTACGGTGGCCTGTTCATAATACAAAAGGGGGTCACCACCCCCACTGTTCCAATTTCCGTTGGCCCCAACCCAGTCCTCAACCCTCCCTCTATTCCTGCACCCCCTAGCAATCAGTTTTCTAACTCCATCGCCGCCCCTCCTACCCCACTACCCCCGTTACAAATCCACAACCCGCTTCTGTCCTTAGTTAACGCCTCCTTTTCCACTCTTAATTCCTCCAATCCCAACCTTACCGCTAGCTGTTGGCTGTGCCTCTCCTCCTTAATGCCTTACTACGAGGCTATAGCCACTAACGCCTCCTATCAACTCTCCTCAGAAGACGCTCCTGCGTCTTGCAACTGGAACCAAACCCAAATAGGACTAACAATCCAGTCTGTCTCTCGGAGCGGGCTCTGTATCACTAAAATCGGAGGCACTGTTATTCCCTCCATGAAAACCCTCTGCAACCATACAACCACCCCTGAGGCAACCGCAAAATTTCTCTTACCCTCCAATAACACACTATGGATCTGTTCCTTCACAGGCCTTACCCCATGCCTCAATGTTCGCACCCTCAATTCCACCAACGAAACCTGTGTGCTTGCTGTTCTGCTCCCCCGCATTATCTACCATAGCAATAACCACTTTTTTGACTCCTGGCAGCGTCATCTCCTACCAACCTACATACAAAAAAGGGAACCTATCACCGTCATTACAATTGCCACACTTTTAGGTCTTGCAGGAGCTGGCACCGGAATTACAGCCCTAACCTTACACAATAATGCCTTTTCCTTGCTCAGGTCAGCCGTCGACGAAGATATCGGCCGTCTCGAAACAGCCATTAACCACCTAGAAAAATCTCTTACATCCCTCTCTGAAGTAGTCCTTCAAAACTGCAGAGGGCTAGACCTCCTCTTTCTCAAAGAAGGAGGCCTCTGTGCCGCACTGGGTGAAGAATGCTGTTTCTATGCTAATTACTCGGGCCTCATCCAAGACAATTTAGCCCAAGTAAGAGCCGGGCTGGAAAAACATAAAAAGGAAAGAGAAGCCCAGGGGGGAGGTCTCTCCTGGGGATTCCAAGGATTCCTCCCCTACATTCTCCCTATTTTAGACCCCCTAATCATTCTTCTTGTCGCACTGGCAGTCGGACCATGGGCCATCAAAAAGATTGTTCAACTTGCAAAAGATCAAGCTAATGCCATTTTCACCTCATTTGTACAGGTCCACTACCAGCGGCTCGCCACCACCGAAGACCCCCCCAAGCCTTTCAGACCCCCCCTCACCCGTTCCTCCCGCAGCCACCCCCCCTCATCCTCCCGACCCCCCTCCGCCCGTTCTCCCCGCAGGAGCCCTGCACTGCCTGTTGCCTCGGCTCCCCCTGCTGCCCTCGCCCTCAAGCAAATTCAGCTCTGAGAACCCGTCCTCAACACCGTCCACTACTGCTTCCTCCAGTCCGAGACCTCGCAAAAAACAGATCCTCCAAATCACATATTAATGCTACTTTCAGTCTCTCCTCGCAGGTTCATTACAAATGCAACCCCATCATTTATACAACAACCAACAACAAAAAGGCTCAAACCCTAAAAACCTTTCCCTTTATTCCCCTCCCTTCTCTCCGATTCTTTACGCTGCCTTCCCAGTTCATGTCCCAGGCTGCTCAAAACCTGATATGGCCACTTCCTTCCTGCTGTCATCGGTACCACTGGGTGCAAGGCAAAGCACTGCAAGAGACAGTTAAAAATGCCAACAGCCTAACTGTTCCCTAAGAAGCACGCCTCATTAGTACAAGGGCTCGTTCTAACTGAGCAGAATGCTCAATAAAACATTGGGCTGGCTAGCCAATGATGGGCAACTGGACTGACCCATCATTCAACCTAAGACAGGGGCATGGCCTTCTGCTGCCATGTTTCCCAATGATGGGTAAGACTGATCAGGTGCAGCCCCGACCTAAGACAGGCACAGACCCTCCCTCGCAAATAACACATTTGCATATATAAAATCCCTCCTATAATGAGGCCTCTACTTCCCCCAGCTGGTCAAAGCCAACCTCCCTTTCCTTAAAAAAGGAAAAGGGAGAGGTGTTGTGGTTATACCACGAACGGTGGCTTGAGCAACGCAGCCTAACTCTGAGTTTCACCAACAGCCTTAATCTACGAGTACACTGCCCTCTGCCTCACCCAGGCAGCCAACATCTGCTTGCTGTTAGCCAGAAAAAGCCTGCCCACACACACCCTTCCCCTTCCTGCACAGCCAGAAATAGCAGCACCGCCAAGGCCGCACCTTATAAGGCGAAGAAACTGCCCCCGGCCTATCTCGCCCAGCCCCGTTTTCCTTTCCTGCCACCATAACCCTATATAAGCATCTGTACTTCCCTTAATAAATTAGACCTGCGTGCTTACCTCGTCTCCGCGGTGGTTCTTTCCGCTGTGCACCCTCCACGCCTGCGAGTCCCTGTAGGAGCCTAGGCCTCTCCTACCCCGACCAGACAGGACGCTCCCAACCACAAAAAGAAAATTAGAAACCCATTTTTCTAATGAATATGGATGCAAAAATCCTCATTAAAATAATTGCTAATTGAATCCAACAACACATTAAAAGAATTATTAATCATGATCAAGTGGGTTTCCTACCAGTCATGCAATGGTGGTTCAACACAAGAAAACCAATCAACATAATACAGCACATTAAAAAAATCAAAGAAGAAAAATTGCATGATCTTATGATTGATACAGAAAAGGCATTTAACAACATACAGCATCTTTTCTTCATAAATATATTACAAAAGATAAGAATTTAAGGAAACTTTCTCAACATGATAAAGGCCATATATGAAAAACCCACAGCTAATATTGTATTCAATGGTGAAAGACTAAAGCTTTCTCATTGAGATCAGGGACAAGACAAGGATGCCCACTGTCACCACTGTTGTTCAATATAGTGCTAGAGGTTCTAGCTAGAGAAATCAGGCAAGAAAAAAGAAATAAAACTCATCCAAATCAGAAAGGAAGAAGTAAAATTTTCAATATTCACAGATGATATAATCTTATATCTAGAAAGTCCTGAAAAATCTATAACAAAGCTGCTAGAATTAATAAATGATTACAGTAGAATGTCAGGATACAAGATCAATACACAAAAATCAGTGGTATTTCTATACAATTGTAATGTGCAATCTGAGGAGGAAGTCAAGGAAAAAAATTCCATTTACAATGGCAACTAAAAGAATCAAATATTCAGGAATAAACTTAACCAAGGATATAAAACATATGTATTCAGAAAATTACAATGCACTGCTAAAAGAAATTTTAAAATATCTAAATAATTGGAAGAACATTCCATGCTTATGGATTGGGAGACTAAATATCATTAAGATGTCAATTCTACCCAAATTGACATACAGATTCAATGCAATCCCAATAAAATTTCCACCAGCATTTTTTTAAAACAAATGGAAAACACAATTATTAAATTTATCTGGAAGGTTAAGAGGCCCGAAACAACCAGAAACATCTTAAAAAGGAAAAGTGAAGTTTGAGGACTCCCTCTTCCAGAGTTTAAATCATATTACCTAGCTTACAGTCATAAAAAAAAAATACAAAATGGTATTGGTATAAAGATAGACACATGGACCAATGAAACTGAATTGATGGTTTCAGCAAACATTTAGTTACTGCAACACTTTAACTCATTACCAGAGATTTGAGGAAGATGGTACTTTTGAGTTTGTCAGTTGCTAAAAATTCTGTGAGTGAATGGCACACTGGAGCATTAAAAGACAATGTCTTTAAGTTCCTACACTCAATCCTCAGTCTGACAAGCTTTTCTTTGAAACCATGTTCCAAGCAGCTTCTCTCAGTCTCTTTGAACAGCCTTCCATGTTTCCACAAACCATTGCTTTATTTTTTCCAGGCAAAAAAAATACTCTTCTTAATTAATTTCTGATTTAATAAAAGTGAATAAATTTATGTAATATGCTTTTAATTCAAATGAATAAAGAATAATTAAAGCTAACTCAGAAGCATCACTGACTTCATACTAGGATCTAGTCCAAGCATCACATAAACACACATATAAGTCTTTTTAACAGTTCAATCAGGTAGGTACTGTATTTTTATTTCAGATGAGGAATCTGAGACACACAGTCATAAAAGGCAGAACTGGGATTAAAACCCAGCCTTTATGACTTTAGAGTCCATGGATCTAATCACTACATTATGCTAACACAAATAACCATTTTTGGCTACTTATTTCCTATACATTGAGGGCACAAATATTTATCCAAAAGAGGAGTATTAATATGCTTTCTGGATATCCAGTCCCAAAAGTTCTCCCACACAAATATAGTCATTACCTATTCTCTGCCCAGATTTAAACTTATTCAAAACCTTAAGTTTTCACTTAAGTATATCCTCTGTTCAGGATGCCTCTAAACCTTAGGTAACCACATGAAGTCTTGTCCCTTGCCCCAAAGCACCAAAAATATATTTAAAAATGGTTCATATATAAGGGCAGAGTGAAAGAAGTTGAGGAATAACTCCTAGTTTCCTAGAGCATGATGGACAGTTGCCCGTGGTATCCATGGAGGTCCATTATCTAGATAACTGAGACAAGCCTGTATATGGAAGTGACAGGGAGATCTTCTCTATGGCATTTATTCTAGACAAAGTGTAAATAATCACCATGCAGTAAAGGACCTCTAATTAGGACACAGCCAGGTTTAAAGAATATGGTAGGTAACTCTGTATAGAATTAGGCAGGATTCACCCTGAAGCAGCCCCTAGAACATCTGACTTGGATATTACCTGATGAAAGGAACAAGGTTCTGCAGTAAGCAACAAAAAACCTTAAGAGATATTTCTGAGCCCTGGAAACACAAGAGACCTGTAACCAGAAGTGTCTCTTGCCATACAAAGTGAGCATCAAGGGTAGAGAATCTTGGAAACACTGATGTACAAATTCCTAAGCTACTGACCTTCCTGAAAGATGAACTAAACATCAAAAGTGATGAGAAAAAGCTTAGGCTGGGGGCAGCCTCCCTCCCTACATTCAGTGTTATCACTTCTGACCTTTCTTTAGTTAGAGAGGAAGGATAAGTGATTAGTGGGAATCCCAAAGGTAGTAGCCAAGACAAGACATCAAGACCCTCCACACCATCTGATAATGTTGAGCCCTTGAAAATATAGTTGAAACTTGAATAAAGTGATTCCTATTTAAGATTAGCCCAGAACAAGGATTATAGATGTAGTGACCATATCTTGTTTTGTGCCTGTTGCTCAGGCATCTAGACATCACTTTCTTTCAGTCTCAAAAGTGACACAGTTTGCCTGCTAAATTCAACTATCAGAATTCTGGCTCCAGTCAAGATGGTTAAGTCACATTCCTCACTAGTCCTCCCTCTTACAACAACAATTTTTTAAAAAACTGGGTATAATAAAATAAATATAAGAAGATGCTGAAGGGTAGAAAGAAAAAAGCAAATTGTCTAAGGACCTCAGACCTTGAGGAAAAAATGTGGTGGCAAGTTCTCTGTGCCTCTCATATATTCTAAATAAGGTACAAGAGAACATGTCCCCAAACCAACTCCTGCAAAGAGGCTTGCCCCTCTAGCCAAAAGACCAGGAAAAGGCACAGCAAAAACTTTTTTGGTAATACCCACCCACCCAAGTTCCAAATGAAAAACTGCCCAACGTGTCAGTGGGGCTGAACAGGGGTCTGAATGTCTACTCCAGCTGGTAGCAACAAGTCAGAGTGAGGTGATACAAATTGGCCAGGAAAGGTGGGGCCACTTGTTGCTTCATTTTTGCTGGGGTGGTGTCTATTGGAGACCAGTAGGGAGTTAAACATCCACCTCTATGTGGACTGAATCCCGTACATCAACAGGGTAACTTTCTGCAAAGGAGAAGTTTAAATAAGATCCAGAGTCTCATAACCCCAGTGTCTGAAGTAAAATAAAAAGCCACTTGTCATGCCAAGGATCAGGAACTTTTCAACTTGAATGAGAAAATATCAATAGATGCCAACAGATGTTGGGATTATCTCAGAAAGATTTAGAGAGTGAGAGAGAGAGAATATAAAAAAGAAAGGAAGGAAAGAAAAGAAGGGGAGGAAGGGAGGGAAGAGAAGGAAGAAAGGAAGGGAGGGAGGAAGAGAGCAAAGAAAAAACCTGTAGGATATACAAGTTGAACAACTTGCCTACCACTCATACCTTCTAATGGCCCCCATCTCACTATAGACCACAAGGCCTAAGTGAGCTGCTCCTCCCCACCTCATTCCAGTCCCACCTTCCCCCACTCCCAATCTGAACTTCATCACTAGCTAACCCCTCAGTTGCTCTCCACTAGACTCCTGACTATTCCTTGAATACACCAGGATCTCATTCCCACATCAAAGGTTTTGATGGGGTGCTCTTCCCCAGATATCTGCATACCTCACTTATTCTTCCTTCAAGTATTTCTCATGTGACCCTTCTTGGTGATGACCTCCATGACAACCTTTATAAATACATTCTCCTCCCCAACACTCCCCATAATGATTCTCTAGCTCTCACTTTATTTCCATAGCACTCTCACTTTCTCATGTTTTAAATAATCTACATATATATTGTGTATATCCCACCCCCACCTAGAATATAATCTCCTTCAAGACAGAATTATTGGGAAGCGGCTGTGGCTCAATCAGTGGGGCTCCCATTTGCCATGTGGGAGACCCCGGGTTCGGTTCCCGGGGCCTCCTGGTGAGGGCAGGCCCGCCCGCACGGCGTGGTTGGCTGACCCAGCGAGCACAAGCAGCAGGGGGGGGATAAATGAATAAATAAATAAATAAATAAATCTTTAAAAAAAAAAAAACGACAGAATTATTTCCTATTTTGTCATTGCTCTATTGCCAGCAAGAGAAATTATGTTTGGCACAAACCAGGTCATCCACAAATACTTGTTGAATAAATGAATGAATGAACATTCTTGGCAACATCCTTACAATGACTAGGGGAGCTCTGTTATATAGTGTTACCCCAGGAAGATCAAAGACAATACACCAAGGTGCACTTTAAAAATCATGTTAAAATAGTTTTTAAATATATATTGAGCACTTTCTATGGGCCAGGCACTGTGTTAAGTGCTGTACATGAATTATTCCATTAATGGACTCTGTAAACATGTCAGGAGTCATCTTACCCTATTTTACAGATGGGAGGGAAATTGAGCTTTGAAATGGTCATGAGAAGTGCCAGTGGTCACACAGAGACCAAGAGGAATAGCCCAGTCTAGAGGAGGATTCAAATCATGAACGGCTGTCACCAAACTTCAAGCTCTCAATTGCCAAATTATACTACTTGCCCATTCTATAAATTCATGTTTACAAAAGAACACAATAATGTGGTGCATGTTGGCTGCAAGCCAATGGTCTGCCTGGTCCAAGAAGGGTTTTTAGAGGTTCCAGCAAAAATAGAGAACAAATGGACTACAGCACATTTATCATCATGTATAAAATTTAACAATAAAGAGGAAGCAGCAGCTGATGGGGAGTGGGAAAATTCTATTATTTATTGACAGATTAACATGTGATACACAAAGCTGCCTTGCTTCAGACCAACTTCTGTAAATCTTATGTCTTGATTTTGATAAGTATTTGTAAGGAGATATCTTGGGGTTTTCCTTTGACAACTATGCAAAATGCAAATACCATGTTGCAATCTATGGGCAGTTAACACCCTTGATCATGAGTTGAGTTCAGGTAGGATTTGTGGGATGAACTAAAATGCACATGAACAGAATTCATTGCCTCCATGTGGAGAAGGCCAAAAAAGCAGCTAGAGGCAGTGCCTTAAATTGTCCAAGGGACAATTCTAGGTCCATTTCAACCACAAACAATGGGAAACCTAGGATACAGATGGAGGCCATTAAGGATAAAGATCCCTATGCTAAATCTCACAAGGGAGTTTCTTTAAATATATTTTACCAAATTCTAGTTGTGCTATTAAAGTAAAATAATGATGATTTTAAAAATAATTTTGCAAAGAGCCAGAAATGTCAATCTGCTTAAATGAATTAAACTAACTATACAGAGTGGTTAGCAAGAGGCCTTTAAAATGACAGTTCAGTTTTTGAAGAGATGATCTTATGTTATCCTCTCAGACAATAATTGTCTATTCTGACAAATCCTAGTTACTGGTAAAAAAAAAATATCATAACCATATGGAATCATGCTTTCCATTTCATTTTCAACATCTAAACAAACATGCCATCTCAACTGAGAAAAATGCTAGGACTAAATGAGAGAAGAAAATGTCTAAAAAATAAAGAGCTTTTAAGTGTTCCCTTTTTAAGTTGACCGTGTGCTTGACACTGTGATAAGCATCAGAGACACAGAAAGGAAAAAGATCTTATTCCTACCCTGGGGAAATTGGAAATCCTCATGGAGAAAACAGACTTAGAATTTGATTATTACTTGATAAACTAGTAAGTTCCACACAAAGAGAGAAGCAGAGGAGAACACAAAGGGAGAGACCAATTCTTCCTGGACAGTCAGGAAGGGGTACCATTTCATCTAATGTAAAACAATAAGGAGATTTTCCCAGAATGAGAAAGAGGTGAGAGGAACAACTGAAATATTTATTAAGCAGGAATTAAGAATCATAACCTACACAAATCTGGTTACCTTCTTGTGGAAAGAAACTCCTTGGCAGGAAGTGGAAGAAATAAAATAAATATACAACATGATGACTGGCAGCCACACAGTGTTTCTCAAACCCACTGAGGTCCTCATTAAAATGTCTGAACACTGAGTATGGCATGATGGTAACCTAAAGAGCTCAGAGGAAAGGATTTGGAAATAGAACATGAAACATAAACTCTTGTCTAAGAAAGAGAACTGTTCATTGAGAATTCAAATTGGCTTGCCATAGTAACTCACCTTGGATGATAGTTCCTATTTGAGGCCTTTCCCCAACTGTGTATGGATAAATATCCTAACCAAATTCATGACATTTACAAAATGAATAAAGAGTATTTTTCCATGTATCACTACTTACACATCTATGATGTGAGGCTTTTCTTATTAAACCCATGGCATCTTCAATGGTAGATTTTAATTGGATATTATTTGTGTTGCCAGAAGCCAGAGCCAAGGCCAGCTTCCTTGTGCAGATCACATGGACCCATGCTCAGAATGTCTCTGCTTTGCTTAATGCTCTGTTCTCAGCATCTTGAAATTCTTTTTTATTTTAATATGGAATACTTCATGAATATGCATGTCATCCTTGTGCAGGGGCCATGCTAATCTTCTCTGGATCATTCCAATTTTTTTTTAAAGATTTTATTTATTTATTCATTTACCCCCCCCTTGCTGCTTGTGCTCGCTGGATCAGCCAACCACACCCTGCGGGCGGGCTTGCCCTCACCAGGAGGCCCCAGGAACCGAACCCGGGGCCTCCCATATGGTAAACGGGAGCCCTACTGATTGAGCCACAGCCGCTTCCCTCCAATTTTAGTATGTGCTGCTGAAGTGAGCACTTTCAAATTCTTAACCATTTTTCTTTAACTTGTGTTTTGTAAGTGAAGTCCAATAGGTCTGTGGAGCAGAGGAGATATATACAATATGCATATCTACCATTCCTTGCTACCCCATTAGCTTGTAGCATTCACAATATCACATCAGGACAAAATTACAGTGAACGTATTGTGGATGGATGTTCAGCAAAACTAAGTGTGTGTACAAAGGTAAGCACAGATAGATAGAATAAGGGAAATAGAAATGTGAAAACAAGATGGGAATGAATATAAAATGTGATTTATTAACTCAAGTGACAGAATTTTCTGAGCTTGAAATACAATTGGAAAAAATGCATGTTAAAAAAAAAAAAAGAAAAGGTAAACATGTTACCTCTATGAGTAATGGGGATGCTTACAGCTCCAAAAAGTCAACCTTTCCTTTCAAACTAGAGCTTACTTCCAAGGTAGAAGGAAGAAAATGACCTTCTAAAAACACAAAACAACCAAGGATCCCTATCATATCCTTTGTTACTTGTGTTCCCCTCTGTTAGTCAACCACTTACAGCAAAAATGATGACAGAAGGAAAGGGAAAGAGAGGGCAACTAACATTTCCTTTCCTTCAGTCTTTCCTTATTCATCACTAAGCAAAAGGTAGAGAGTGTTGGGTTAAAGTACACATATCAAAAAGCAAAATAAAAACAATGATTTAGTTTTGGGCAGGGTTTCAAATATTCTACTAAGAACAAAATACTTGCACAATGAAAGAGCTATGAAATAGAAATTGTATAATTTAATGATTCCACATACAAGTTAAATGCTCTTACAATTGTATTTAAAAATGACTCTGCACAATATAAAGAACAGTAAAATTTGTGTTAATAATTTAAAATTTTAGTTATTCTTTACTTAGAATGATATTAAGTGGTAAGCAAAAAATACCGTGAAAAGTAAAGATACTGTGGGGGAAAGGAAAAAGCTTTATATTTTAGTATTATTAATTGAACCTTTCTTCCTGTTTTTAGAAAAAGCATCCTACTTTTCATTTTGTACTGGGTCCTGTAAAGTAAGTAGCTGGTCTTAGCTATTATGGTTTTCAATATATATATATAAATGAATATAGATGTAATTATCTTTATGTACATATATGTATATATAGATATATATACACAGTATAAATATTCATATATTGCTTAGCTCTGTCCACTGAGAAGACCTGTAAGCAATGACAACCCAATAGCAGTGAGCTCCCTAGCACCAAGATCTTTGTTTCATTTTTTTCTTCTTCCTTCTAATGCTTTGCTTTTTTCCTTATTTTTAACTTTTATAATAATAAACTTTGTTTTTAGAGAAGTGTTACATTACAGAAAAGTTACATCAAAAGTGTAGGAGATTCCCATATAACCCCAAACCCATGTATACAATTTTGCTCATTATTAACTTCTTACATTAGTGAGATATTTGTTACAACGGATGAACCAATATTGAAGCATTGCTACTAACCAAGCTCTATAGTTTACATTATGGTTTTCACTTTGTGCTGTACAGTTTTATAGTTGTACAGGGCATTTTTAGGGCATTGGAATTGTTCTGTATGATACTGCAATGATAGACACATGACACTGTACTTTTGTCAAGCCTATGAACTACTGAGTCTCCTGCCACCACATGCAATGCTGCAGCCACTCCTTAGGACAGGGATGACCTGCTCTCTTATTCTCCATCTCTCCCAGTCTACCCTTCTTCCTTCTGCCCACTGAAGCCCCACCTGCTCATGAATCCAATCTCATCTTATCTCACCCTTATTTTTACTTCTTTTCCACACAGACTAGGCCCTAGGAATGAAATGATCTTATTTTCCAATAAAAAATATCAGGACATTTTTTGTCACAATTATTATAACTAATAAATAAAATGGGGAAAATCCTTTCAAATGGAAGAAAGTTTATCATTAGCTTCAATAAAAATGTAAGTACCTGCTATTGTGATATGTCAGCAGAATGTTTATTGGTTTCTTTTTATTTTTTTTTTTACCATATATACAACCTAAAACTTCCCCTTTTATTCACATTCAAACGCATAACAGTGCTGTTAATCACATTCACTATGTGATGCTACCATCACCACAATCTATTACTAAAACTTTTCCATCATCCCAAATAGAAACTCTGTACAATAAAAGTCTTAACTCCATATTCCCTACCTCCACCTCATCTTCCTAGTAAGCTATATTCTAAATTCCTCCTCTATAAGTTTGTAGAATGCCTGTTTTTTAACAAGAAAATTTATTGAAAAAGAAAGTATCACCTTCAAGTTTGTTCAAGAGGCATTATCTAAATCATTCCTTTCATCCCCAAGGACACCCAAATTACAAAGTAAGGACAACTTATAAAAGATTAATTAAAGATTATGTTCAATATATTTGCTTTAAGACTAATCAATATTAAGATAGCACTAATAAAAAGCTAATGTTTTAGTTATTTTTGAATGGAAGATACCTACATTTTCTGCAAAATTCAAAAAGGTAGGAAAAGTTATACAATGAAAAGTCTCCTTTCTACCCTGGCTTCAGGTCCTAGAGATATTCTAGAAATATTCTATACATCTAAACAGGTTTTGATAGTTTGGTATGTGAGACACTGTTCTAAGGATTGGGCATATTGGCTAGTTTAACTCTCAAGAGACTATAAGACACAGGTAGTATTATCATTATCCCCAATTTACAAGTGAGAAGACCTGCTTCAGGACTGAAGTGAACAAGCAGCTTTCCAAAAGTCTCATAGCTGAGAAGAGAGACATGTCCATGTTCTCAAACCTCCCCAAGTTTCTTGTCTAAAAGACAGAATGCCCACATTCTCAAAGTTCTCCCTTCCACACACACATGCCCTCTAAAAAAGGTGACTCCATGGGTCATGAGTATAATGGGGGTGATTTGTAAAACACTTATTCCCTTTTCCTAGCTCTTGGATGATAAGTTTACTACTTTTTAAAGCAATTTATTGAATTATATCATTCTTACATGAACATACATAAACTATAAGTGTTCAGTAAACATCATGAACTTACAAAACAAACAATGCCTAACATCATACAGGGCTCCCACACATCACCCCACCACAAACATTTGTGAAACATTTGTTAACAAATCATGAAAGAGCATCATCAAAGTATTACTACTAACTATAGTCTGAATCTTCCTCCCCTATACTTTTTTTAAGGATTTATTTATTTACTTATTTATTTACTTTTATCCATTTTTATGCTTCCCCCCATTTTTGCTGTTTCTGTGTCCATTCACTGGGTGACTCTGTGTCCATTTCCTGCCTCTCTTCTCATCCTTCTCCTATCTTCACTGGGATTTAGAAGCTGGGCCCAAAAGTTCTTCTAGATGAAAAGTAAAGCTCTACAGCAAAATAGTACCTTACCAAAAGGCAAGAATAAAAACCATTGGCTTCCATTCCTGACCTTAGTTGACAAACTCCCAACAATGAAGTGATAACATTTTGTACAAACTACTGTATTGGAATATTTTGCAAGACAAGTTGGTTCATCTTTTCCAGTGCCAAGTTCTATTTACTTTTAAAGGGCCACAGCTTAAACAGAAAAAGTTTACTGAAAGCCCTGTATTCAACTTGGGCCTGTGTCCCCCATTCTTTTTGCTAACAGCAACACCTAACTACCAAACCAATACATATTTGAGAGCATTCCAGCTTACTGCAAAAGGTCTGTTTAAATTTCCACAGAGGGGTAACTTGCTCCATTTGTCTTTCCTTAGAGTCCTTCAAAACTACTCTCTAATCATCAGCAGAAAAAGCCTTTCACCCAGAAGAGAGATAAAACAGTCTATGATTCTGTGAGTTACAAACACTGAGACCTTTATTTAAAGGATGTCAGCACATTATATTATTCCCATGGAATATTCATCTGTGCATTCACATAAGCACAAGTTTACAAATGCCTGGAAGAAACAAAATGCACATGCACTACAGTTTGGTGCAAACAGCTCCTCTGGTTGAGTTTTGTTGACAGGCCTCAGAGCAAGGCCTACCTGGGAGTAGGAACATAGGGGGCCTGCAGTTTTTTTTTTCTGAGCTGAAGCATGCCTTGCCCACAACAGAGCAAAATAATTGCCTGGAGAGGCCTCTTACAAAACCACAAGACAAGGGCAGAGCTGAAATGATAAATGGCTCAATATGGACAAGTCCAACAGACAGTTGTCTGTTTCTGTTACCTCCAACTCTGGCTACCCTCCCAGAGAGATTTAACTCTGGGTACCAATTGGGCAGTGCCAGCCTCTATGCTGGGGCAGTGGGCTCAAGGATGCCTGTTCTGTCTTTAGGTTAATTAGGAGAAATCAAAACTCTGCAGTATAAACTGGAGACTTTGTGGGCAGATCTGGGTTGCCTCACTGCATCTAGACTACATTCCTCCATTCCACAAAAATTTGTTCGGTGTCTACCATATGCCCCACACATTTCTAGGTGCTGAGGAGGAAACAAGACCCAGTTCCCAGTGGTGGACACTGAGAGGGAAAAGGACCATCTGGTTGGTAGAGGTTGTGTGGCTCAGTAACATGCCACAAGTTGCTAAGACCTTTAGTGCCCCAGGGACAGCCCGAGCCCGGTGCCAGGCTCCATGCATCACTAAGCCCAAATATGAAACAAGTTATCCATTACCGAGACTCTGGGAAGGGGGCTGACAGGTTCTGCCCGGGGGCAGGGTCACCAGGGCAGGCTGGACGGCAGCCCATTCTCTGCGAGGAAGAAGGGGTGCGGGAGCAGGGGTCTGGCCCGTGAGGCAGATGCATAGCCAAGGCCGCTGGGCCTGTACCCCCGAAGCTGTAGGGGTTAGGGAAGTCGCGCACTAGGGCTCCTGCCTGGCACCTGGGGCCCCGCCTGGCACCTACCACTTGGGCAACCTCAATGCGGCCAAGCCCGCTGCGTAGGTGGCCGGGGTCGCAGCGCAGGCTGTGCAGTCCAGGACGCTGGCTCACTGGCTCAGGGGTGTGCTGGGAAGAGAGGCTGGAGCCCAAGATCATGGAGGTGCCCGAGGCCTCTTCCTTGAAGCCGCCAGCTCCTCGCTGCTCCACATGCTGCCTCCAGCCTGGGGCCACGTTGCGCTGTGGGTTCCCGGCGCCAGGAGCCGGGGGTGGGGGGTGTCAGCAGGGTCCCGGCATCGCCGCTGGCGCCTGACTGACAGCTCGCGGCTGCCCCGCAGCCACTGCCTCCTCTGCACCTGCCGCCCCCTGCCCAAAACCCGGGCTTGGACCGCTCAGGTGGGGCTCCTGCTGCCCTAGCAGCTGAAGGAAGTGAGGCAGGGGCGGGTGAGGCCAGCCAGGAGGGGGAGGAGGCAGCGCCCGCCAGCTCGCTGCTTGGCAGAGTCAGAAGCTTGGCGAGATGGAGGTGGAGGGGCCGTGCCTCACGGCCTGGGGGTGGGGATGGGCAATGGGAGTGTGTGGGACATCCCTTCAGTCTCCACCCCAGGCCCCCCTCACCCGCACTGCCAGGCAGGGCTGGGTCCGTTGCTCAGCCCCTGGTGGTCCCTGCACAGCGCTGGTGGTGGTCATGGGGCCTGTAAGGGATGGGGGCTGAGTTGGGGGGGAGCTCGAAGTGGACTAGGGGACACAGAATTGGTTGCTCAGGATGCTGACTCGATTTCTTCAGTGGAGGCTGAAGAAAATCTGGGCTCCTTCACTGGGCACCTTGCAACAAACCAGTTCTGAGGTTGAGCCAAGGCAGAAGCAGGGGTGAGAGTGGATCCCTTAGAGCAGGGACTGCATGACAGACACACTGTAAGTATGTGTGAATAACATCCAAAATTCAGAATCCACCAGCCTGACTGAGGAGAGGTGCTGACAAACAGTGACCCTTGCTGATTAATGTTAGCTTCCTCTAGCTAAAAACATTTTGCTATCTCTGTTTAAGCATTCAGTCAGGTAAAACACAGATTTTACGCTGAAGGACATTAATTAGGGACCAATTTGCAAATCAAGTGTGAAGTCTAATTTTAAGCTTAATAAAACCCGCTTTCTAAGAATTGTTGCTTTGATGTTGAGCCCTTACACACCTTAAAGACAAAATTTTCCCAAGCTTTAGGCACTGAGCAAGGCACTTGAAGAAGGCATTATTATTCCCATTTTATAGGATATGGGACCACGTCTCCAGAGGAGAAGTGGCTTGCCCAAGGTCACACAAATTGATTGGAGGTGGGAAGATGGTGCCAGTTTAGGTGGGAACTCACCATCTCTCTCACTGAGGTCAGCTGATTGGGGACAAGATCCAGCCTGGGTGTTCTGTTCTGGGAGCCCACAGAGTGAGAACCTTGGGGACATTGATCTGGAGGGAGCTGGACAGTGAGGTGGATTGCTCAAGATAAAAGCATGAGTTTTTCTCCAGCTGGAAATCATGGTCACAAATGGCTAAGCTTCACCCTCATGGTAAAGGGCAAGGACAAGCCCCAACTCCCACAGGCAGCCCGGTGAGAGGGGGCAGTCTCTGAGAGTGGGTGGGTTCTGGCAGAGAGTGGAAAGGGGTTTACTTTCTGTGGGTTTGACTGCCTGGAACCCCTTGCAGCTTTTGGGAGCAAACCAGCTGGCTTGAAGTGGTGCCAGGTGAGGGGACAGGTGAATCTGCTAAGGAAGCATGATTTAACTAATGGACCTGGGACACAGAGGCTTGGCTCAGGAGGGAGCAGAACCAATTTTATAGCTCCAGACTGAGTATCAGATTTTCAGCTCCCCTGGAGTGTCAGGCAGTGGGTAATGTTTGATAAGTTTCCACAAGGCTATTTAGGGTCCCCTAGGCAGAGGGGGTGGTCCAGAAGAGGCCTTCTTTTCAGTTCCTTATTTCTTCAAAAAAATTTTTACTTAGTTTAATTCCTAAAATCTGCCTCAAAACCTGCAGAGAGAAGCCTGCAGCATAATTGATAGATGAACACAGGCTGAGAGGCTCCACAAGGGCCCAAGAAGGAATGCTGTTCTTCTTTAGTTTTGTTTGACTGCTTGCTTGTGTATTTGTTGGTTTTTCTTTGTTGGTTTGTTGTTTGTTGCTTTTCTTTCCTCTTTTTGCCTCCCCCCCTTTAAAATTAGGTGCTGCTAGTTTATTTCTTCTTTGCTGTGCTTCTTATTCCTTGACTTCCCATTCTTTGTGTAAAGTGATTTTGTCTACCAAAGCTAGCTCTTTTCCTTCCTTCATCTTTCTACCTTCTCCATCTGTTCTGTTTCTTACATTCCACCATTTTTCATTAATCCTCAGCTTCACAGATGTTGATTTCTATCTTGTCTATTCTGATTTCTTTTCTTTTTTTTTATTAACTTGTCCCTTTCAGCCCTTTTACTCTTTTTCTCTCTCCTCATCATTCTGGCCTTCTAAATCATTCTATATATTTATCTATATTTGGTTTCCCATTCCATTGTAGGTACTCCATTTTTACCCCCATTACTCTACACTGCCTACATGAGTTAAATATTCATTTTACTAAGTCAGATATGGCCCCTTTTCTAACATTTATCAATATTACTATTATCATTTTTCCTTTCTTACCTCTTTTGATTCCCTTGGCCCTAATCTTTTTCCTTCAAGGGAACATAGAAAAAAGCAAGGAAATACAACAAGAAGAAAAAAGTGCCAAAGAGAAAACTTAACACACACAGAGAGAACGAACAGCTAAATAAAACTCTAGAGCAGAGAAGATAATCAACTGAATAAATCCATCAAGATAAATGATGACCAGAGGGCAACAAAAGTTACAAACCATACTGAGAAACAAGAAGACATGGACCAGTCCAATGAACAAACTAAACCAGGAAGAGTTGCAGAACATCAAACAACCAATAAAAACAATCCAAACAAATATCATGGACCAATTTAATGAAGTGAAGGAAGAGATTAAGGATATTAAAAAGACACTGGGAAAATATACTGAAGAAATGGTAAACATACTTAAAAAAATAACAGATATGATGGTGATGAATCACAAAATCCAAGAAATGAAAAAGATGTTGGATTCACATAACAGATTTGAACAGGCAGAAGAAAGAATTAGTGATGTGGAAGACTACATCTGAAATCAAACAGATAGTAGAACAGATAGATAAAAAGAAAAAATCCAGCAGGGACTTAGGGATTTAACTGACAACACAAAAACTCACAAACATATGCATTATAGACATTCCAGAAGGATAAGAGAAGGGAAAGGGAACATAAGAAGTGTTGAAGGAAATAATGGTTGAAAATTTCCCAACCCCATTGAGGGAGATGGATGTACATGTCCAGGAAGCACAGCACACCCAAAACAGTATAAATCCAAACAGGCCTAATCCAAGACCTATAATTGTCAAAATGTCCAATGCTCAAGACAAAGAGAAAATACTCAAGGCAGAAAGAGAAAAGGGAACCATCACATACAAGGGAAGCACAATAAGATTAAGTGCTGATTTCTCATCTAAAACCACGGAGGCAAGAAGACAGTGGTATGACATAGTTAAGGTACTAAAAGGAAAAAACTTACAGCCATGAATTCCCTATTCAGCAAAGCTGGCATTCATAAATGATGGAGAGTTCAAAATATTCCCAGATAAACAGAAATTAAGAGAGTATGCCAATAAGAAACCTGCACTTCAAGAAATACTAACAGAAGTTTTACATGTTGAAAGGAAAAAAACAGGAGAGAGAGAGAGAGTTGGAGAAGAGCGTAAGAACAACTAAAAAGACAAAAAGAAATAAAAACAACATATGACTTACATAAACCCAAAGAAAATATGGCTGATGTAAGAAATTCATTGAGAGTAATAATGCTGAATGTTAAAGGATTAAACTCAACAGACAAGAGACAGAGATTGGAAATATGATCCATCTATATTCTGTCTACAAGAAACCCACCTTAGACCCAGATATTCAAGGAGGCTGAAAGTGAATGGCTGGAAAACAATTTTACAAGCAAACAATAACCACAAAAGGGCAGATAAAATAGATTTTAAATGCAAAACTATTGTAAGAGACAAAGATGGACACTATATATTTGTAAAAGGGGTATTCTTTCCAGAAGTGAGAACAATAATAAATATTTATGCACCTAATCAGGGGGCCTCAAAATACATGATGCAAACACTGGAAAAATTAAGTGGAGAAATAAATGCTTCTACAATTATAGTGGGGGACTTTAATACCCCATTATCACCATTAGTCAGAAAATCTAGACAGAGAATCAATAAAGAAACAAAGACTCCGAATAATACATTAGAGGACTTGGACCTAATAGACATAAGAATGCTACACCCAAATACAGCAGGATATATATTCTTCTCGAGTGCACATGGATCATACTCCAAGATAGACAACATGCTAGGCCACAGAAAAAATCTCAATGAATTCAGAATGATTGAGATTATACAAAGTAATTTCTCTGAACACAGTGGAATGAAATTGAAAATCACTAAGGGCCAGAGAATCAGATTAGGCACAAAGATATGGAAGTTAAACAACACACTCTTAGACAAACAGTGGGTCAAGGAGAAAATCTCAAAAGAAATCAGTAACTATGGCAAAATGAATGAAAATGACAACATAGCATGTCAAAACCTATGGGATGCAGCCAAAGCTATACTGAGAGGGAAATTTATAGCCATAAATGCATATATTAAAAGAGAAGAAAGAGCTAAAATTGAAGACCTAACTGTACACATGGAAGAATTGGAAAAACAACAACAAACTAAACCCAAAGGAAGTAGAAAGAAGGAAATAATAAAAATTAGAGCAGAACTAAATGAAATAGAAAATAAGATAGCACTAGAAAAACAAAACAAAACCAAAAGCTGGTTCCTCTAGACGATCGATAAAATTGACAAACCTTTACCCTGAATAACAAAGAAAAACAGAGAGCAGATACAAATACACAAAATAAGGAGTGAAGAAGGGGATATCACTACTGACCCCACAGAAATAAAGAGTATCATAAGAGAATACTTTGAAAAATTATATGCCAACAAGAATGATAATTTCGAGAAAATGGACAAATTCCTGGAAACTCACAAGCAGCCTACATTGGTGAAAGAAGAAATTGATGAACTCAACATTCCAATTAAAAGTAAAGAGATAGACTCAGTCATCAAAAACTTCCCAAATAAGAAGAATGCAGGACCACATGGCTTCAGAGCTGAATTCTACCAAACATTCCAGAAAAGCTTAAGCTCTTCAAAAAAATAGAAGTAGAAGGAACATTGTCTAACTCATTCTATGATGCCAACATTACCCTAATACCAAAGCCAAACAAAGATACCAAAAGAAAGGAAAATTACAGAAAAATTTCTCTAATGAATATAGATGCTAAAATCCTCAATAAAATACTTGCTAATCACATTCAACAGTATATCAAAAGAAATATACACCATGACCAACTTGGTTTCATCCCAGGTTGCAAGGATGGTTCAACACAAGAAAATCAAAAAATGTAATACACCACATGAACAGAATGAAAGAAAAAAGTCACATGATCATCCCTATAGCTGCAGAAAAAGCATTCAACAAAATATAGCACTCTTTCCTGATAAAAGCACTGCAAAAGATAGGAATAGAAAGAAACTTTTGGAACATGATAAAGGGTATATATGAAAAACCCACAGCTAACATCACCTTCAATGTTGAAATCTTAAAAGCCTTCCTTCTGAGATTGGGAACAAGATAAGTATGCCCACTTTCACCACTCCCATTTAACATTGTCTTAGAAGTACTTGCTCGAGCACTGAGGCATTCTCCAAGGGGGCAGCAACAGTCCCCCAAGTGCAGGGTCAGTGTCTGGCAAAGGAGGATGATCCACTGATGGGCTCTTGTTATTGATGACTAGCCTTATGAGTCTTTGCTCTTGAATTTGAAACCTAGCCTATTGTTATGGAGTGCCTAAGGGTTCCCTCCTGTTGCTCAAATGTGGCCTCTCTCTAAGGCAAACTCAGCATACGAATGCATTACCTTCCTCCCAGCATGGGACATGACTCCCGAGGATGAGCCTGCCTGGAAATGAGGGATTACTACCAAGTGCCAAATAGCAATATGACTGGAAAAAGACCTTGAAACAAGGGGGAGAAGGTAAAGACAAATGAGTTCATGTGGCTAAGAGACTTCAAAGTGAGTTAGGAGGTCATCCCAGAGGTAATGCTTATGCACATTTCTGTAGGACCTCATAGGCTTCCAATGTGTATATTATCACAAACAGAGGGGCTCCTGGGTGCTCTGGAGACACCAAGGTCCTATATCAGGGCACATAGCCCCAGAGTTTGGTTCCTTATCAGTGGGCCCTACTTTGGAATCCTTGCTCCTGAGAGTAACAGAGTTGGACCCAAATATGTCTTCCCTTCACGTGGTCCATCTGTCCCTTCTATTCAAACCTCTGTGTGGTGCCAGAATTTGTAGGTATACTTCCAGAGACTGGAGTCTTTAGGCTGTCCATGTGCCATCTGGGCCTGGAATCTCAGTGGAGCTACAACTCCTATTCTACAGCTCAATGGATCCACCCAGGACACCTGTTGAGGAGATGATGGCAATGACCATTCCAGGGAATGGAGAGTCTGCAGCTTCAGGCAGGATAATCACATCCATCTTATCCATGGGATATAAGTCCCCTTTCACTTGGAGGTGGAGTGGATATAACCATCCCAGACTCCTCAGGATTGGGGGAAGAGCAATGGACTAGAGTGCACTTACTGGTATTCTGTTATTGACATATTGTAATTCAAGCAGTGGAAGAAATTACAACATTAATATGAAGCCAGTGGCCACTGGATGCTTTGGGGGCAGGGAGCGGGAAAAGCAGTTGTAATACAGGGGATTTTGGAGGATTTGGGAATTATGCTGGGTGACATTGCAATGACAGATATGGGCCATTTTATATCATCATATAACATGCTGAACTGTGTGGGAGAGACTGTGGTCTACAATGTGAACTATGGTCCATGCTTAGTGGCAAAGCCCCAAGATGTGTATATCTATTCCAGGTGACCTGCCACACTAATGAAGGATGTTTATTTGGGAGGTTGTGGGAGGTGTGGGAGATGGGGCATATGGGAATCCCTATAATTTTTTGTAACATTTATGTAATCTAAGTATCTTTTTAAAAATAAAAAATAAGTTATTATAAAAGAAAAAAATGTCACATGAATTTGTGGTTCCTTGTACCTAGGTTCATTTTTTACTATACATCTTTGCCTAATATATAATTCAGATGGGCTTGTGAACTGCAAGCTGAGATGTGGTAAATATCATAACCAAGGAGATGTCAATTTAAAGAGCTTCTCACTTTCTTTAGCAAAGATGGGAAAGAAATGATGCCAATTAATACTTTATTTAACCAACACATATTTACTGGGCACTTACCATGTGCTAAGCAATGTGCTAGGAACTGAAGACACAAAGCCAGTTAAAGGTTGACTGTCTGGATGGTGGCTCTGACCCCTGCTGCCCCTTCAAACTCCAGTGAAATGACAGTGACAGGGAGTTTTTAAGGGCATAAAACTTCCAGGGGCACAGAACAGGAAAGGAGACATCTAGCAACAAATATTGGAAGCTGGAAAGCAAATGACAAGTGATAACTGACTTAGCAGATCTAAGAAAGGTAAATCCAAAAACTACAGTGAGAGAAACTGAAGTGCAATTCAAGTTATATCAGAATAAATGCCTCTGAAATGGCAGCACCAAATATGTCTAGAAGTGGAGGTAAGGGCAGCAATAAAAAACAGGAGGATTGATTGAAAAAATGTTCAAGAAGCAACTGGATCCCTGGATCCCCTTCTAACTGCAGGTTACCCCACCCCCATCCTAGCAAAGACTGAAGTTTTATTTTCTGGAGAAGGTAAAAAGCGGTCTGGTAAAAACAAACAAAAAAAATATTTGAAAAAGACATCAATCTTATCCAAAGTAATTTGTAGATTCAACATAACTGCAACCACAACAAACAACCTTCTTTACAGATGAGAAGAAGTAAGTCATTTCTGTGTTCTGTTGATTTCAGCTTCTGGCTCCTGGGGCCTTCTCTCTCAGCTTCTGGGCATATCTCACTGAGCTTCTGTTTGTCTCTACATGATTCTCCCATTTATAAAGGTCACCAGTAAGAAGATTAAGACCTACCCTGGGTCACAAAAATAATCATAGGCACTTAAGTGAAGTAATTTAATCAAAAGTTCCCACCTACAATACATTCAACACAATCTCAATAAAAACCAACAACCTTTGTACACACAGAAATGGATTAGGTCTAATGACATAATTTTCTGGGATCCACAAAAGTTTCAGTCTGCCATATCTGTTATTAAAAAATGGACATTTACAAGTTTTGGACAGGATGCAGAGAAATAAGAACACTCATTCATTGCTGATGGAAATGTAAAATGGTGCAGCCACTGTAGTAAACAGTTTGGCTGCTTCTCAAAAAGTTAAATATAGAATTACCATATGACCCTGAAATTCCACTATTAAGTATATACCCAAAAGATTTGAAAGCAGGGACTCAAAGAGATATTTTCACAATGATGTTATTGACACCATCATTCACAATTGCCAAAAGATGGAAGCAACACATGTGTCCATCAAACAAAGAATGGATAAACAAAATGTGGTATATACATACAATGGAATATTATTCAGTTGTAAAAAGGAATGAAGTTCTAACTCAGACAACAGCATGGGTGAATATTGAAGACATCATGTTGAGTGAAATAAGCTGGACATAAAGGAAAAATATTGTATTATCTCTCTGATATTACATAATTAAAATGAGTAAGCTTAATTCAGGGTGTAGAATATCAGTTATCAGGGGATGGGGCAGGATAGGGAATGAGAAGTTAAGGCTTAAAATGTACAGAGTTCCAATTCAGAATGATGTAAATGTTTTGGAAATGGATGGTGGTGATGTAAACATAATTAACAGCCTTGAAATATATATCTGAATGTGGTTAAAGGAGGGATTGTTAGACCGTAAGTATGGTAACAGAATGAAAAAATTGTTTTATAAACCCATGGAACTGCACTACATAAAGAGTGAAACTTACCTTAAACCATGGACTTAGATAATAGTGTAATTATAAAAATGTACTTTCATCAATTGTAACAAATATTCCACACCAATGCATGCTGTTAACCATACAGTGGTATGTGGGAATTCTGCATTTCATGCATGATTTTTCTGTAAACACTTAACTGCACTAATAAAGAAAAAATGGTACTGACATCTAATACAATAAATTTTTCATGCAAAAAATCAAGTAATTTATGAATTTTAAATATAGCCACAATAAAATGATCATGCCTTAAAGCATTAACAATATGTGCAAAAAACCCGCAATATGTGCAAATAGAGCTGGGCATGAATAGCACCAGCTGGCTCAGAAAGAAGCCAAAGCCTCATTGATTGAACAATGTTTTCTGAGCTCCCATGATGTTCTAGACACAGATACTGCCATTTCCCAAACAGACAAAGATGTCTGCATTGCTCAGGAATGGATATTTTGGGTATCTAAGCACCTCCTAAAATATATTTATATATATACATAAATAACATTTTTGTAAGCAAATGCACGTATATGCATATATATTTATATATCATTTTGCAAATGTTGGTATGTATTGTGAAAATTTTGATTTTTACGCACAATAAAAAAAAAGCTTCTGGATTCTTATTTTAGTGATTTTTTGCCTCTACATGAAACAATTACATATTCATTAATGGTGTTTTATTTTGCTGTCATTTGCAGGAGATGTGCTGTGTAAAATTTGAATTTAGAAACAGTGGATTCACCATACAACCTTTTATATTTTATTGAACAAGGGAAGGTTTGCACAAACAAGCAAGTAAATTGAGGTTGATTACATAATTTTTCCTGATTCTTCACACCGTTATGTCTTTGTCCTTTGCCATGTGAAACTGTGCAGTTCTTCTCGTTAGAGACAGAGTACATGTTTTCCACTGCAGTGATGTTGGACTTGGCCAGTGGCATGTGGCAAGATGTGAAGGGTATCCGTTTGAAGGCAAGTCTTTAGAGGTATTACACATTGCCACTAAGCTCCCTTGTGCACAGTAATCCAGCATGAAAAGACATGTCCTGAGAAGCCCACTGGTTGGAGAACTAAAAACACTTGGAGCAGACCTGAACTGAACCTGTGGCTTGAAGCCAATCCTATGTGAAATCAGCAGAGATGTCTCACCTGACCTGAAATATGTGTAAATGAGAAATAAATGGCCACTGAGGTTTTTAAAAAAGAACCAGTGACACCAAACATACTGAATATGATAGAAAATATTAATATACAGATCAAAGAAATAGAAAAAACCAAAGTAGGCCAAAAATAGAGGCCCTCCCCTAGGCAAATCATAGCCAAAAAAAAAAAAAATTGAAAATCAAAGAAACTGAGAGTGCCTTGAAAGCAGAAAGAAAAAAAACAACTAACAACATTCAGAGTAGTATGAAGATGATTAATGGCTGACATAATCACCAACAGTGGAGGCCAGAAGAGAGTAGGTTGACATGTTCAGAGAGTTAATAACAAAACTAAAACCAAGATTTTAATATACAGCATAAGTATTTTACAAAAAATGAAGGCACAATTGATATATGCGAATGTTACTTCTTTCAAAAAATGGACCTTCATTCCCACCCCACCCCCCCAGTGTGCCTGGTTTTAGTGACTCAGTTGCAATAAAGAAAGGATAGAATAATAAGCCTACTTAGTTCACAGTTGCTTCCCCCTTATGTTTGTTCATTGCTCACTCTTGAGGATTTTGGGATGGTTATGCCCACTCTATTGCTGATTGAGAGAGGTAGATCCCTTGGGGCAGATGGGTGAAACTGTTTTGCTAGCAGTTGTAGATACTTTCTGTTTTGGGGGATAGGCATTGTCCATTATTATCCTTTTTGTTAATTATCCTGGGTGAGTCCAATGAACTGGAGTGTAGGTGCTGCAATTTTGCTGAGATTTAGGGTTGAACCAGCATATGAACAGGTTGAAACACAAGCTGCTAGCAATGGAAGAACTTGTGTCATTGATATAAAGGCAGTAAGCCCCAAAGTTTCTGAGGGAAGGGAGAGGGAAGAATAGGTGAAACATGGGGGTGTTTTGGGGACATTGGAATTGCTCTGCATGATATTGCAATGATGGACATAGGTCATATATATTTTCAAAACCTATAAAATTGAGTGGGGCAAAGTGTAAACTATAATGTAAACTCTAGTCCATGGTTAGTAACAATGCTTTAATATGTGTTCATCAATTGTAACAAAGGTACCACACTAATGAGAGATGTTGCTACTGGTGGTTGATATAGATCATGTGAGGGGGTAGGGATAGAGTATATGGGAATCCCCTATATTTTTGATGAAACATTTATGTAATATAAAACTTCTTTAAAAATTAAAAAAGAAATAAACTGAATAAACAAAAAAATGCAACATCACATTCTGTTTTGGATGCTCAAACCACAAAAAGGACATTATTGGAAAATATTGGTGAAAATTGAATAATTCTGTGTTTTATGATGTAACAATGTTGATTTCTCACTTTTGACAAATATATCATGGTTTTATGGGATGTTAACATTAGAGGATGCTGTTTGAAGTGAACACGGGACTGCTGTATGATCTTTGCAATGTGTACTATTTCTTCTGTAATCTAATATTGTTTCAAAATAGAAAGTTTTCCTTAAAAATAGGGTGAAATAAACATGTTCTAAGATTTTAAATACAACAGAGGGCTTTTGGCAAGACTTCTCCTAGAAGAAATACTAGAGAAACTCCTACAGGTGATAGGAAATGGCACCAAATAATAACAAGAGCACTGAACAGGGTTAATAAGTGGGTAATTATAAAAGAGTGTTGCATGCATTCCCTTTACTTTTCCTAATTTTTAAAAATACATAAGATACTACTATTCAAAATAGACTAATATTGGACTTTAATTTTGTATAAGAATAAGGTCAGTGTAAATTAGTTCTTTCACAATTTTATGAATTTGCATCTTATACCCACAGCAAAAGGAGGTGGATGTGTGTTCATCTGATCTTAGATAAGTTTGTACACTTATTGGAACTGTTTTATTGATGGGGAAAATAGCTATCTTCTCTTAAATGAAATTACTTACAAAAATAAATCATCTATGATTTAATATTTTAAAATAATGTCGTGATATAATAAAAAGAAAATTGCTTCTCTTAATATAAACATTTATTTCATTTTCACTTATGTGCAAAAATTTACTAATCTCTCCCTTCTTCACACTGACCTCTGAAGTAATTCACAAAAGTTTGATGATATTCATGCCATCTTTTCTACATCCATCTCTTACATGTATACAGTTATTAATTGTAATTTCTTTTTAAGTATCCCTAAAGGTGCTTGATATAGATCATAAGCTCCTGGGAGCTGGACTTGTTTAGACTCATTCCTGACTCAAGTAGATGCAAAGTAAATATATTCCCTCATGACAGTTGTGCCCAAGAGTGTGGCATAAAAACTAACCAATAGGTTAGGAGTTGTCCATTATGTCACTTACATGTGCTTTGGATTGAGGAAACATGAGTGCAACCACCAATTGCCACGAGGAGATGGGCATCAGATTCATGTGAGGTGGCTGCTTGGAAGAGGTTTGAATTTCCCAATATTTTCCATCTCTGAGCCAGGTATGAACTGGATAAAGGTTTGGAAGCAGGACAATGGCAAATCCAGCAGTTGTGGTTTGTCAATATATAAGAGACTAGTTCAGCTAATATACGTATAGATTGGATATCTGTGTAAATATCCAAGGAAACAGAGTGATGAGTTTGGATTTAATTTTCAATGTAGTCTTTTGGAGGGAAAGAAGGGCAGGCATTGTTAAGTAGAAGAAACTGAGGAGAGAATAAGGATGATGAATAATGACAATGGGGGAGGGAAAGAGAGTGGAGGGGCACAAATAGATGCACATTAGGAGGTCAGCAGAATTCTCCTGTTTTACCTAGGAGAGCACATAGCATGGATATGTCAATAAGGCCACCTGTTAGGCAAAAGAGGTGATATTAGCAGGAAACAATTTTGGAGGTAATTTGGATTTATTGGAATGGATCCCACAAGTACTTAACTTGGTAAAATTATATTACAATCACAAGGGGGCATAAATTAAATTACAATTTTACAGATATCACCAAGCAAGATTGGGTCACAGAGCAAACTTCATTGTCTGGAAAAGCACTCATTCTGGTTGGGTCTCAATTTTTAAAACATGACTTGACAGTGTGATTAGTCACTGTGTATTGGAAACAGGCTTTGCACATGATGTTCATACCGTGGTATGATGTTTTCAAATTTGATTTTGTTATTTAGAGTTTATGAAATTGCCATCTTAAATAATATAAACCCAATGTTTCTGCCCCCTTGTTGCTTAAAAAGTGAGGACCATTTTCAATAATTAATACAAATAGCATTATTGTTACTAAGCATTTTATAGTCCTTGATTCGAAACTAGGCAACAAGGGGGCAGAAACATTGGGTTTATCAAGAAGATGAATTTCCTAAGACATTTTTATAAAAACTCCTATCTCTTTAAATACAGAGACATTATGGTACAATTTTTAAAACAAAATAATTCAAATAGCAACATCTCTTCTTTATATATAAATGTAAAACATGGTATTTTGAAAATAAAATTGATTTAGAAAATGAAATTAGCTAAATGGACAATTTAATATAAAAATATTTAAAATCTTAATCAAGAAGGTAATTTCAGAAACTCTAAATAATAAAATCAAGTTTGAAAACACCATACCATGGTACGAAGCATCAAGCATCATGTGCAAAACCTGTTTCCAATAATCAATGGGGTTTTAACACCTTATTTTTAAAAGCTGTGATGTCACTCATTGTTGGCATAATGTCAATATCAAAAGCACTTCTTGGTTTAATTATATTATTTACAGCAAATGCTTTAAAGTTAACACTGCATATCATTTAAAAGTCCTATGGAGTAAAAGGAACCTCATGATTTTAAATAGTGAGCTAAAGCCACAAAAATAATGTGATGTAAAATAATAAACATGGGACATGACTCCCAGGGATGAGCCTCCCTGGCAATGAGGGACTAATATCAAGTGCCAACTGGAAACACAACTGGTAAAAACCCTTGAATAAAAGGGGGAAAAGGTAAAGACAAATTTCATGTGGCTAAGAGACTTCAAAGAGTGTCAGGAGGTCATCTCAGAGGTAATGCTTATGCACACCTCAGTAGGATCTCATAGAACACCAAAGTGGATATCACCCCACACAGAGGGACTCCTGAGGGCTCGGGAGACACCCAGGTCCTATATAAGGGGTGATAGCCACAGAGATTGATGCCTTATCAGTGGGCTCTACTTTGGAATCTGTGCTCTTGAGAGTGGCAGAGTTGGACTCAAATAACTCCTCCTTGCACATGGTCCATCAGTCCCTTCTATCCAAACCTATATGTGAGGCTGGGGTTTGTGGGTGTACTTCCAGAGACTGGAGCCTCTGGCCTGCCTATGTGTCAGTCATGCCTGGAATCTTGGTGGAGCTGCAACTCCTACTCTACAGCTCAATGGACTCACCCAAGTCACCTGGGGAGGAGACGATGATGAAGGACAATGGCCATCCCAGGAATAGAGAGAGCCTGCAGCTGAAGGCAGGATAATCCCATTCACTGTATTGATGGGATATAAGCCCACTCTCACTTGAAGATGGAGTGGACATCCCCATTCCAGTCTCCTCAGAATTGGGGGAAGAGCTATTGTCTAGAGTGAACTTAAAGGTATTCTATTGTAGACATATTGGGATTCAAGCAATGGAAGAAATTATAACAGTGAGGTGAAACCAGTGGCCACTAGATGCTTTTGGGGTGGGGAGGGGAAAAGCAGTTGTAATACAGGAGCTTTTACAGGACTGAGGGATTGTCCTGAGTGACATTGTGGTGATGGATATAGGCCATTTTACATCAGCGTATACCATGCAGAACTGTGTGGGAGAGAGTGTGGTCTACGATGTGAACTGTGGTCTATGTTTAGTGGCAAAGCCCCACAATGTGTATATCCATTGCAGGTGATGTGCCACACTAGTGAAAGATGTTTATGTGAGATGTTATGGGAAGTATGGGAGGTGGAGATCATGGGAATCTTTTTAATTTTTGTGTAACATTTATGTAATCTAAGCATCTTTTAAAATATATATGAAAAAAAATAACATTTAGTAAGCAAATGCACATATATGCATATATATATCTATATATCATTTTACACATATTGGTTTGTATTGTGAAAAATTTGATTTTTACCCACAAAAAAACAAAACAAACAAACAAACAAAAAAACACAGCCTTGGAACACTGACCCTTCATCAGTTGAATCCCATTAGAGAAAACTGAAAGTAACCAGAAAAACAAGAAAACCTACTAATCTTTTTTGGAGACTTAGTGGTTGTTTCCAGAAAAATACTAAACACCAACTTGTTCATTTTCCTGTTGACTGCTTCTCTGGTTTGTTGATCTGACCAAAGATCAGGTAACTGTTAGTAGGTGGTAGGAAAAATGAATGGAGACAAAATAAATAGAGCAACAAAATCTGATTATCTCCACCACAGTTAAAGGAGGATGTCTGCCTGCAAATTCCCTAAAAATGAATGAACTCTATAATGGCAGAAAGACATAAAAACAAAACTTTATGCATTTTTCCTTCACCTTTAAAAAGATGTGAAGGAAGTGTCACTCAACAGTTTTCTAAATAGTGCAAATTTCAATTATTCTTCTTACATATAAATCATTAGATCTTCAAATGCCTAGGTTAGCAATTTCAATTCAGAGGGCAAAAAAATGTACAGCTTCATTCCAAACATGCAGAAAATACTATATTTAGGCCTCATTTGCTAGTGTATCAGTAGATAACCATATTTTTGCCCCACTTAAAAGTTTTCTGAGTTCCTAGAATGCTTTCTCTGCATAGATTCCCTGCAGGAGAAAATGGAAATGAAGATGAGAGGTACTCTAGTGTCCCTGAGGCCACCTGAGGGCTGCTGGCTCAGAAGTACATCCTACCCTGCTGCAGCTCTGCTCATCGGGCTTTCAATGGGCCTCTTCTGTGATGCCTGGGTGTCCTGCTGAGCAGGTCAACTTTGTCCACCAAGAGTGAGAGCCCTTGGAAGGCAGTGATGAAGCCAACACCTTTGATGTGCACCTTGGGAAGCCAGCAGAAGTAGCAATGTTTCCAGTTTTACATGTGCTCCAGAAAGCCATGGCAGAAGAAAACCATGCAGGTAGACCAACTTGGAAAACCATTCCCTAAAATACTGCTCTAAGCTGTTATCCTGGCTGTACATGTGCTTAAGAGGGACTGGCTTCAGTTTTCTTTATAAATTAAAATGAGTTTTTACTATTATAAAAGAAAAGTAAATACCATAAATTAAAATTGATTACATTTATATTAGAATGATTTCAAATAATGTTCATTAGGATCTGATATTCTGATTCCATAAGTCACTCATATGGATGACATTTGATTTAAAGACACTGCACTCATATCTTCTTATCAAATGCTGAGGAACTAAAACAATCGTACTTACTAAAAAATCCCCATACCAATATGGAAGCAAGAAAGAAAACAATTTATTACTGGTAAGAATGATCAAGTTTACATGCATATAAAATAGCCTGCCAGTGCTTACTATGTCTGGACAGAATTTCATGGAAATTTCCTGACTAAAAAGAAGAAAGAACAATGAAAGCTTCTCTTATCTCCTTAAGAGATCAATGATTGCACTTTGTGATTGTCCCCTGTATACTCAGTGCTGGGAATTGAATCTAGTCCCCAACAAAAGACATGTTTAGGTCCTAAACCTAGTACTGTGGTTGTGAACCCATTTGTAAATAGGATATTTGAATACAGTATTAGTTAAGGAGAGGCCAAACTGAATGAGGTTGGGCCTTAATCCAATAAGTCTGAAGTTCTTATAGGCAAAAATTGGAAATGAGAGGAGAAGCCAGAGAAGGAGAGAGATTTCCATGTGATGAATGCAGAGATGCATCTACAAGCTAAAGAACCCCAAGGATTGCAGGCAAGCTAGCACCAGAACACTACAGATTCTGGGAGAAAGCATGGCATGTGGATACTTTAATGTTGGGTTTCTAGACTGGTGGTTTTAAACCCACCAGTATGTCTTTTTGTCTGAGAAGCCCTGGTAAACTAAGACAAGCAGTAAGTGGCACTAGAAATAATTTTGAAAGTATGTGTTTACAGTTCCAAAGTTTAGATGGTCCAAGACATTGCAGTGTAAAATCAAAAGTTCAGTATTCCTATTGGGCTTATTATGTTTATAAGGAAATAATCTAAGGAGGGAGAATGGGAAGCAGCTGCCCCTTTCCTCTTTATTAAGCAAAGAAAATGTCATCCCTTTATCCTTACACACCTGAGAAAAGTAATTTGAAGATACTTGTTAAGAATCTGAGTACCGAAGAGAGCTATGTTTTTTTTGTGTGTGTGTTTATACATGTGTTTCACATTCTCTTAACCAATCAATTTTATGGATAGATATTAATAAAGCATAAATCCACCCAAAATGTACAATCAATGGTATTTTGTATAATCACATAGTTGTGCATTCATCAATTCAATCAGTTTAAGAACATTTTCATTATTCTAGTAATGATAATAATACTAAAACAAAACAAAACTCATCACCTTTCAGTCTCTCTATACTTCCCCTGCTGTACATAGTTGCTATTCCATTTCTTTCTCTCTAGTTTATTTGTATTTATATTTTGTAAAAGCAGTCATATAGGTAATATCATCCATATTCATATTTTACCTGAGATTCCACTGTTATACTGTCCCAAATTATATTTTTTAGCTTTCCTTCTAGTAATACAAATGTCCTTAGGATTTCCCTTTCAACCACTGTCATACCCATATAACAGCTCTACTAATCACAAACAACATGATGAGCTCTCATCATTTCCATTCATTTGTAAAAATTTACAAACAACTTTTTAACCAGTTCTTCACAGATAACAACCAGCTTTCCATTCTCTACCATCATTATAGTTTCTGTTGGCCTATATTCAAATTATTCCATGAGTTTCCATAACATATTTAATTCATAATAGCACAATTGTGTAGTATTTGTCCTTTAGTGTTTGGCTTTCTTCACTCAACATAATGTCCTCCAATTTCATCCATGTTTTCATATGCTTCAAGACATCATTTCTTCTTACCATTGCATAATATTCCATTGTGTGTATACACCACAATTTGTTTATTCATTCATCAGTTGATGGACACCTGGGTTGTTTCCAAGTTTTGGCAATCATGAATAAAACCACTATGAACATCTGTGTGCATATGTCTATTCATATCACTGTTCTCAGTTCTGGGTATATACACATCAATGATATTGCCAGGTCACACAAAGTCTATATTTAACTTCCTTAGAAACTGCCAATCTTCCATAGTGGCTGTACCATTCTACATTCCCACCAAAGTGAATAAGTGTCACTTATAATGATCTCCCCCCATCCTCTCCAACATTTACAGTTTTCCAACTTTTTAACAGTGACCAGTCTAATAGATGTAAAATGATATCTCATCGTAAATTTATTTGAATTTCCCTAATCGATGGTGATGTGGAACATTTTTTCATGTGTTTCTTCATTATTTGTAGTTCTTCTTTGGACAATTGTCTTTCCAAGTCCTTTGCCCATTATAAAATTTGATAGTTTGTCTTTTTATTATGGAATTGTATGATCTATTTGTATATCATGTATATTAACTGTTATTGGATTTGTGATTGCCAAATATTTTCTTCCATTGAATTGGCTGCCTTTTCACCAATTTTGCACCTTTGAGGTGCAAAAGCATTTAATTTAGGGCTATCCAATTTATCTATTTTTCTTTTGTTGCTTGTGTGTTGGAGGCAGCCAGAAAGAGGTGAAGGTAAAATGGCCGACTAACAACAAAGAACAAGCCTGATCCTATATTTAGCCTTCTTTGAGGAAGTAGCTCACCCTGTTCCCACGCCCGCGAAACCTTCCCGCCTTCCACAGATAGCAAACCCTCCCTAGCAACCAACTGTGTCCAATCCCAGCCTGCCACATATGTCTTACACATACTTCCCCTTTTTCATGATATATATGCCACCACCTCCCTCAAGGAGGCAGAAGCAATAAAGAAGTAGCATGTAGAAAGTCTCTCCTTGTGTGTCTATGTCTCATTCCTTCGCTGGGTAACTCAGAGTCTCAGTTGATTTGTCCCGCGGGACGGGACACTTGTGCTTTGGCTGTAAGGTTTAGGAAAATACCACCTACCACAAATCTTGAAGATGTTTTCCTACACATTCTTCTAGGGGTTTTAGCATTGTTAATTTTTGTAAAAGGTATGAGATAGGGGTTGTTTTTCTTTCTTTTGGATATGGGTATCCAGTTCTCCCAGCACTATTTGTTTAATATAATGTTCTGGCCCAGCTTAGTGCTTTTCTCTATCTAGCCTAATTGTTCTAGCTAGCAATACTAGCACAATATGGAATAATAATGGTGACAGTGGGCATTCTTGTCTTTTTTTTTTTTAAGATTTTATTTATTTATTCATTTATCCCCCCCTTGCTGCTTGTGCTCGCTGGGTCAGCTAACCACGCCGCGCGGGCAGGCTTGCCTTCACCAGGAGGCCCCGGGAACCGAACCCGGGGCCTCCCATATGGTAAACGGGAGCCCTACTGATTTAGCCACAGCCGCTTCCCTCTTGTCTTGTTCTTGATCTCAGTGGGGAATCATTCAGTCTTTCACCATTGAATACAAAGCTAGCTGTAGGTTTTTCATATATGCACTTTACCATATAAAGAAACCTTCCATCTATTCCTACTTTTGGAGTGTTTGTATCAAGAAAAGATACTGTCTTTTGTCAAATGCCTTTTGTACATCAATTGATAGGATCATGTGATTTTTCTTCTGAAAATTATCACTGTGTTTTATTACAGTAATTGATTGTCTTGTTTTGAACCATCCTGTCATACTGTAGATAAAACCCACTTGATCATGGTTTATAATTTTTTAAATGTCCTTTTGAATTCAGTTTGCAAGTTTTGTGCTTTTTTTTTTTGAGAATTTTGCCATCTATATTTTTTTAGAGATATTGGTCCAAAAGTTTCTTTTTTTCATAGTATCTTTATCTGGTTTTGATATTAGGGTGATGGCTTCATAGAATAGTTTGGTTGCATTCTTTCCTGTTAAATTTTTTGGAAGAACTTGAGTAAGATTAGCATAAGATCATTTTGAATTATTGGAAGAATTCACGGGGAAGCCACCTGGAGCCAGGCTTTTCATCTTTGGAATGTTTTTGATGACTGTTTCAATCTCTTTACTTTTAATTGGTTTGTTGAGGTCTTCTATTTCTTCTAGGGTCAGTGTAGGTGATTCATGTGTTCCTAGGAATTTGTCTGTCTCATCTACATTTTCTAGCTTTTTGGCATACAGATTTTCATAAAATCCTCTTATGATTCCTCTTATTTTGCAGGGACACTGGTGTTGTCCTCCATCTCATTTGTGAATTTATTTATTTGTGTCTTTTCTTTTTTTATCAGTCTAGCTAAGGGTTGTTGATTTTGTTGATCTCAAAGAACCTACTTTTGTTTTTGTTGATTCTATTCTTTTTCTCAAATTCATTTATTTCTGCTCTGAACTTTCTATATCTTTCCTTTGGCTTGGTTTGAAACTGGTTTTCTGTTCTTTTCCTAGTTCCTCCAGAACTAGAAAAAGTTAGATCTTCAATTTTAGCTCTTTATTGTTTTTAATGTAAGCTTTGAGGTCTAAAAATTTCTTTCTCAGCACTGCCTTTGCATTATCCCAGAGGTTTTGATATGTTCTGTACTCATTTCCATTCATCTCAAGATATTTGCTGAATTCTCCTGCAATTTCTGCTTCTATGCACTGATTATTTAAGAGTTGTTATTCATATATTTATGAATTTCTCTTTTTCCATCCATTATCAATTTCCAGCTTCATTCTGTTATGATAAGAGAAAGTGTTTTGTATAATTTCAGTATTTTTAACTTTATCAAGACGTGTCTGTGACCAACATATGATCTTTCTTGGAGAAGGATCCATGAGTGCTTAAAAAGAATACACACCCTACAGTTTTGGAGTCCAATTCTCTGTAGATGTCTGTTAGGTCTAGTTCATTTATCATATTATTCAATCTCTGTGTTTCTTTTTTTAATATATTTTTTATTTATTTAAAAATATACTTAGATTACATAAATTGTTACAAAAAATATAAGGGATTCCTATATGCCCCACTTCCCAGACCTCCTACTTTTCCCCACATTAACAACTTCTTTCATTAGTGTGGTACATTCATTGCAATTGAACGTATTTTGGAGCATTGCCACTAAGCATGGACTGTAGTTTACATTGTAGTTTACACTCTCTCCCACTCAATTATGTAGGCTATGGCAAAATATATAATGGCCTGTATATGTCAACAAACAATGCCATCCAGGTCAATTCCAAGTCCTGAAAATGACCCCACTTTACACCTTTTTCCCTCTCACTGACTTCAGCAACTCCACTGGCCACTTTCTCCACATCAATGACATAATTTCTTCCATTGCTAGAAACACAATAAGTCTATAGTAAAACACCAGTAAGTCTACTCTAGTCCATATTTTATTCACCAATCCTGAGGATTCTGGGATGGTGATGCCCACTCCACCTCTAGTGCAAAGGGGACTTTGATCCCATATGGCTGATGGATGGGACTCTCTTACTTTCAGTTGTGGGCTTTCAGCTCCTTGATGTGATTGTCCATCCTCACCACACCATCAGCTGTCCTGGGTGAGTCCAATGAACTGGAGAGTAGGTGCTGCAACTCTGCTGAGGCTCAGGGCCTAGCTGGCACATGGACAACTCAGAGATTCAAGTCTTCTGAATGGACACCTACCAACTCCAGCACCAATGATAGGTTCAAACAAAAGGGACAGAAGAGACCTGTGTAGAGATGTCACATCTGAGTCCAACTCTGTCCCACTTGGGAGCACAATCTCCAAACTAGAGCCCACTGGCAAGGCACCAAACTTTGGAACTATCTGTATTGACCACAAAACCTGGGTGTCTCCAGAGACTTCAGGAGCCCTACTGTTTGGGATAGTGTCCACTTTGGCAATATATGAGATCCATCTGAGACATGCATAAGCGTTACCTCTCTGGTGACCTCCCAACTCACTTTGAAGTCTCTTAGCCATATAAACACATTTGTCTTCACTTTTCCCCCTTTAATTCAAGGTCATTTTCCAGTAGTATCACCAGCCAGCACTTGGTAGTAATCCCTCAGTGCCAGGGAGGTTCATCCCCAGGAATCATGTCCTTCACTGTGGGGAAGGTAATGCCTCCACATGCTGAGTATGGCTTAGAGAGAGGCCACATTTGAGCAACAAGAAGGCTCTCAGGAGGTAACTCTTAGACACCCTACACCACTAGGCCAAGTTGCAAATTCAAAAGCAAAAGGCTCATAAGCATAATCACCAATATAAAGGGCCCATCAATGGACCATACTTCTTCACTAGTCATTGCCCATGTACTTGGGGGATTGTTGCTGTTCCATTAGACAATGTGGCAGAGCTCCCCATGATGGGGATTCAACAATCCTTCAGCTGTTGTGTTACTCTGTACCCATTGTGGCAATGCCCCATAAATATTTGGACATATTTATATACCTTATATGTATGCCCAGGTGAACTTCCTCCCATGTATCCCCCATCACAGCCACCCCACAGCATTGATCCTCCACTGCCTTAGCTGTAACCCATCTGTGATCCAAAACTTCTTCAAAAATGAAGCCAAGAATGTCACCAAATTCAATTAATAGGAAAATGAAATAATAAAGATAGGTTTAAACATAAGGATAAAATACATAATAATTTAGAAAAATTAAAACTAAAATAAAGTTTTAAAAATTGAGTATAAAAAATGAAAAATCTTAAAAAAAAAAGTTTTTTTTAATGTTTTGCCTTTCATCACTGTAATAACTGTTGCCCTGTATGAACAGTGGCATTTTCTTCCATTTATTCCCCAGCGTCTTACTTTTTCTTTGTCTTCAGAGAGGTTTTAGGTCACAATAAAGTTACATACAGAATATAGAGGACTCCCATATGGCCAACATTCTTCCCCTTTTCCCCCTTCCATATTAATAACCATTTAACATGTGGATTGTACATTTGTTACAACTGATGTACAATTATTGTAACATAGCTACTAACCATGGTCAATGGTTTACATTATGGTTTACATTTTAGACCATGCACATTTATAAATTTTTGGTGAAATTTAACATGGCCTGTATCCATCATTATAAGATCATGCAGAACACTTCCATTGCCCCCCAAATACCACCTCTTCCATCTATTCTATTTCTCCCTCCCCCTCCCCTTGGGGTTCATGGTGACCACTAGGCTTCATTCCTTGAAGGACAAAGCTCATAGATATTTTCTGCAACCATGAGGGCATGACACACTAGTCTGTCCTCCCCTATTATGAACTGCTCATGCCCTTGAGAGACATCATCTATGTGTTTGAGAACATATTGCTCCTTCCCATTCATTATGTGGATCTCCCACCACTGATACAGCACACTATGACAAAATGATCATTTGTGCATTCTCGCAAAGATTGCCCCCCAGGTGTTCCCTGTCCTAAGTGACTCCCAATCAAACACCCTAAACCAGTAACCCTTGATTGTTATATTGCCAAAAGGGTCTTCTCATTATTGTAGTTTCATCCATGTACCCAACAAACTCCAATATTCAACTGCTCCCTTCCACACCCCTTCCCCCAGTTCAATGAACCATCCAACCCATCCTCCCCAACCTATTCCCTTTCAAGTTTGCACCACCCAACCCAATAGTATCCCCACATCCCTGTCATATCCCTTTACTGCCCAACTACTCACTTCCACATTATCATAGTTTTCACCCATATGGGCATTGGCTCACAACCTTCTTTTTCTTTTCTATATGCTGTAAACCTATCTTCTAGTCTCTAGCTCTATGAGTCAGCTAGATTTGCTTAATTCATATCAGTGAGCTCATTTGATATTTGTCCTTCAATGACTGGCTTGCAACATAAGGTCCTCAAGATTCATCCATGTTATCATCAATGTAGGCTGCTTTGCGTGTTTCTAGGAATTTGTCCATTTCCTCTAAATTATCCTTTTTGTTGGCATATAGTTTTTCAAAATATCCTATTATGATATTCTTTATTTCTGTGGAGTCACTCATGTTATCCCCTTCCTCATTTCTTATTTTGTGTATTTGCATCTTCTCTCTTTTTTTCTTTCTTAGTTTGGCTAAGAGTTTGTCAATTTTATTGATCTTCTTCAAGAAACAGCTTCTGGTTTTATTTTTTCTAATGCTTTCTTATTTTCTATTTCATTTGGTTCTGCTCTAATGTTTGTTATTTACTTATTTCTACTTCCTTTGGGGTTAGTGTTTTGCTCTTTTTCTAATTCCTCCAAGAGCACAGTTAGGTCTTCAATTTTAGCTCTTTCTTCCTTTTTGATATATGCATTCATGGCTATGAATTTCATTCTCAGTACAGCTTTTGCTATGTTGATATGTTGTGTTGCCATTTTCATTCATTGTGTTACATACTTCATTTGAGATTTCCTCCTTGACCCACTGTTTTTCTAAGAGTGTGTTGTTTAACTTCCATATCTTTTTTTTTATTATTATTATGGGTAAAAATCAAAATTCTCACAATACATACAAACATTTGCAAAATGATATATAAATATATATGCATATATGTGTATTTGCTTACAAAAATGTTGTTTATATATATACATATATTTTAAGAGGTGCTTAGATTACCCAAAATATTACACAGAACCCACTGGGATTCCCATGTTGCCCACCTCCCACACCTCCCATCACATCCCACACAAACATCTCCTTTGTGCCTTATCTGGTTCTCTGGCTCTTACTGATTTCCAGTTTCATTCCATTGTGGTGAGATAAATTACTTTGTATGATTTCAATATTTTTGAGTTCATTGAGAATTTTTCTGTGGCCTAACATGTGATCTATCTTGGAGAATGATCCATGTGCACTCTAGAAGAATGTCTATCCTGCTGTATTTGGGTGTGGTGTTCTGTGTATGTCTATTAGGTCCAGATCCTCTAATATATTATTCAAAGTCTTTGTTTCCTTATTCATTCTCTGTTGAGATGTTCTGTCTAATGGTGATAATGGTGTATTAAATTCCCCCACTATAATTGTACCTTACAATAGTTTTGCACTTAAAATCTATTTTGTTCAGAGATTAGTATAGCTACTCCTGCTCGTTTTTGGTTATTGTTTGCTTGTAAGATTATTTTCTAGCCATTCACTTTCAGCCTCCTTGAATCCCTGGGTCTAAGGTGGTTTTCTTTTAGATAGCTTATAGGTGGGTCTTATTTCCTATCCTTTCTGCCAATCTGGGTCTCTTGACTGGTGAGCTTAATCCATTAACATTCAGTGTTTTTACTCTCAAGGAATTACTTACATTAACCATATTTTCTTTGGGTTTATGTATGTCATATATTGACTTTATTTCTCTTTTTGTCTTTTTAGTTGTTCTTACTCTCTCCTCCAAATCTTTATCTCTGTTTTTTCCTTTCAACATACAGAATCTCCTTTAGTATTTCTTTTTTTTTATTTTTATTTTTTATTTTTTGCAGGCAGGAAGTTTTTGGGAAGCTCTCCCAATGGAGTGGTTCTGAAGAATAGACTTCATTTCCCTGCTGGCATGGTGGGGGTTTGAAGAGAGACCTCAGTCCTCCCCTTGGAAGGTGGTGGATATGAAATTATACAGTACATCAATAAGCTGGGAAACCGAATATAGCCTGGGGCCAAATGGCCAGGGGGAGTGAGTTAGGAGGTCTTGGAATGTGAGTGGTTGGGGAGGAAATGATGGCCCTTATCTGCTCCATTTTGTTTATTCTTGGGTGGGGATGAGGTGCCCCTAGGCTATGGCTTGCTCAATCAGTTAGGTGCATTATGCCTTTAGTATTTCTTGAAGGGCAGGTTTTTTATTGGAATACTCTCTTAATTTCTGTTCATCTGTGAATGTTTTGAACTTTCCATCATTTTTTAATGCCAGCTTTGCTGGACAGAGAATTCTTGCTTCAATTTTTTTTCTTTTAGTACCTTGACTATGTCACACATCTGCCTTCTTGCCTCCATGGTTTCATATGAGAAATCAGCTCTTAATCTTATTGAGCTTCCCTTGTATATGATGGTTCTCTTTTTCTCTTGCTGCCTTCAGTATTTTCTCTTTATCTTGAGCATTGGACAGATAGAGAAGCATATGTCTTTGAGTAGGCTTGTTGGGATTTATACTGTTTGGGGTGCACTGCTTTTCTTGGATATGTACATCCATCTCCCTCAAGAGGGTTGGAAAGTTTCAGCCATTAGATCCTCCAACATTCTTTCTGTCACCTTTCCCTTCTCTTCTCCCTTGGGATGCTTATAATGCATATGTTTTTGCATTTTGTGTTGTCATTCAAATCTCTAAGTCCCTGCTGGATTTTTTTCTACCTTTCTATCTATCTGTTCTACTATCTGTTTGATTTCAGATGTACTGTCTTCCACATCACTAATTCTTTCCTCTGCCTGTTCAAACCTGCTGTTATGTGCTTCCAGCATCTTTTGATTCCTTGGATTGTGCAATTCATCACCATCATCTCTATTATCTTTTTATGTATGTTTATATATAAAATTGTGTTTGTTTATAAACATACTAATTTCTTCAGTATGTTCTCCTAGTTTCTTCTTAATATCCTTAATCTCTTCCTTCACTTCATTAAGTTGGTCAGTGATATTTGTTTGGACAGCTTTGATTAATTTTTCAATGTTCTGTATCTTTTCCTGGTTTTTGGTTTTTTCATTGGCTGGGACATGTCTTCCTGTTTCTTGGTATGGTTGTAATTTTTTGTTGCTGTCTGGTCATCAGTTTCTCTTAATAGATTGATTCAGTTGATTAACTTCTCTCTCTACTCTAAGGTTTTATTTAGCTGCCTTTTTTGTGTGTGTTAAGTTTTCTCTTTGACACTTTGTTTTTCTTCATCTATATCCTTGCTGTTTTTTATGTTCCCTTAAAGGAAAAAATTAGGTCCAGAGAAAGTGAAAGCAGTAAGAAAAGAAAAAGAATAATAGTAATAATAATAGTAAAATTTAGAATAGGAACCATATACAACCTAGGAAAATGAATATTTAACTCATGTCAGCAGTGTAGAATAATAGGAATAAAAATGTAGTGTATCTACAATGAAATGGGAGACTGAATAGAGAAAAATATATAGAATGAATTAAAAGCCCAGAATGATGAGGAGAGAGGGAAAGAGAAAAGAAATGACAAAAAGGAAAAGTTAATAATAATAATAATAATAAAAAGACAGAATAGATTAGGTAGAAAGAAAAACCAGAAGAATTGAGGACTCAATAAAGAGAGGTGCAATGTAAGAACAACAACAGAAAGCAGATGTTAGAAAGATGAAGGGAGGAAAAGAGATCATGTTCATAGACCAAATTGGTATACACAGAAAAGGAAGAGGAAACACAGCAAATAAGAAACAACCAGCACGACCTAATTAAAGAAGAAAAAAAAGGTGGGGGGAAGAAAGAGGAAAGAAAAACAAGTAAACAAGAAAACCACAAACACACAAGCAAGCAGTCAAACAAAAACTAAAGAAAGACACTCTTCCCTCTAAGGCCCCTGTGGAGCTTCTCAGCCTGCTAATGTTCATCAATCAATTGCCCTGCAACCTTTCCTTTGCAGGTTTTGAAGCAGTTTTTAATGAGTAATGTAATTTTAAATCTTTAAAGAAAGTGCCCTTTTTAATGAAAAATTAGAGACCCAATTGAAAGTAATACAAAATAATGTCTATGTTTTTCCTGCCTAAAGTATCAGCTGGATGTTTGATATCCCAGTGGATTACTCATCTAAGAGGAGCAAGGAATGGAACAAGGGACCTTGTATATTCAAGGCAGAAACTCCTCCACTAAGCTAAACTTTCTTGTTGGGTCAGTTAGCTCTTCAGAAATCTATCCAGTCACTTTCCCTTGGGCATGTTGACTCTTTACAGTTGGATAGATTCCTGTTGATTAGGAGTCTGTCCTTGCCCCATTTTATTCTTTTTGTTTGTTTGTTTGTTTGTTTTTGTTTTGTTTTCTGATTGCTTTATTGAAGACAAAATTCATGTTCCTTACAATTCAAACATTTAAAGGGTGCAATCGATGCTTTTTAGTATATTCACAGAGCTGCAGAAACATCAACACTGTCAATTATTGAATATTTTCATCACTGCAAATAAACTCTGTATTCATTTGCAGTTACTCTCCATCCCCACTGGCACCTCTGACCATAGGTATCCACTAATCTATATTCTGTCTCTACAGATTTGTTTATTATGGTCATTTTGTGTAAATAGAATAATGTATTATGTAGTCTTTTGTGGCTGACTTCTCCTTCACCTAGCATGTTTATTCATATTGCTTTCTCTTCCAGGGCAGGAGGATGCAATAGCCTGTGTGAGGGGATTTCCACTCACCTCTCCTGGTCACATTTAGTTCCCTTTTGAAATTCAAATGGGACCCTGGTGACTGAACTCACTGCAAATAAATAACTCTCAATCCCTTTCCAGACCATGATCTCCTCCCAGGGATCCCTAAATAGGCTCTTAGAAGCTTATTAAGTGCTTCCTACTGCCCACCTCCCTTAAGGGGGTTGAAATTTTGATAGCTTTCAGCATGGAACTTATCAATTACCTGACTCCACCCTCTTCAGGCCAAATTTCTCTATCCCAGGGTGGTTATGTAAATCAGGCTGCCTCATCTGGTTCACCTCTCCCCTCTACCTAGTGCCACCTTGAGCCAGCTAGGATGTTCCTCAAAGCTCACAGGGGGTCCAGGCAACCAAACCCACAGAAAGGAAACCTTTTCCACCTTTTACCAGAACCCTCCCACTTTTGGAGTATGCTCCCTCCTGCTGGGTGGACAGTGGGAGTTGGGGCTCAGGGCTTGCAGCAGCTTTGCCTTGAGAGTGGGACTTAGCTATCCCACAGTTCCCAGCCTCAAAGGCAAGAACCTCAGGTTTTACCTTGAGCACTTTATCTCTTTGTCCAGCTCTCTCCAGTTCAATGCCCTGAAATCTCATGCTCTGTGGGTTCCCCAAACAGCTCATTTAGGCAGGGTCTTGCTCCCACTCAGCCATTTTTTTTGTGTGAGACAGATGTGGAGTCCACACTTAAACTGATGCCATCTTGCCCCTCTATTTCTTTATTCATCCTCTTCCCAGATGTTCTATTCAATACTGAGAGTGTATATTGAAGTTACCAACTAATATTGTAGAGATATCTATTTCTCCCTTCAGCTTTGCCAGTGTGTTCCTCATGTACTTGGGGCACTCAGGTTAGGTGCATAAATATTTTGTATAGTTATTTCTTCTTGGTGACTTGACCTATTTATTAATATATAATGATGTTCTCCACCCCTTATAACAATTTTTGTGTTTAAAATCTATTTTGTCTGATATTAGTATCACTACTGTAGCATATTTTGTTACAATATGCATGGAATATACATTTTCAACATTTGACTTTTAATCTTTTTTTTTCCCTATGTCTGAGGTGAGTCTCTTTTAGACAACATATAGATGGTTCATATGTTTTAAGACATTCTATCAGTGTATGTCTTTTGATTAGGGAATTCAAGACATTAATAGCCAATGTTGGGGACAGAGGTGCCTCAAGCCATTGGGTACCTCCCTCCCACTTGGAAGATCCCAGGTTCTTTTCTGGTGCCTCCTAAAATAAAGAAGAAGACAAGCATACAAGGAACAGACACAGAGAGCAGACAATGAGCACAAACAAGTGGGAATATAAATAAATAAAAATAAATCTTAAATAAAAAAGTCAATGTTATTATTAAAAAGGCATTTCTTATTACATCCATTTAGTCCTTTGGTTTTTTGTTTTCATATCATTCTATTTTCTGTCTTTTTACATTTTAATTTACCCTTCCTAGTAGTCTTCATTTCTACACTCTTCCAAGTCTCTTGCCTTTGTTTTTTCCATTTCCAGCTGCAACACTCCCATTTGTAGCTCTTGTGAGTCTGTTCTTCTGGTAACATATTCTATAAGTTTTGTTTGTCTGTGAAGACTTTGAACTCACCCTCATTTTTTAAGGACAGTTTTCCTGGATACAGAATTCTTGGATGGTTGTTTTTCTCTTTTAACACCTTCAATACCTCATACTACTTTCTTCTCCCCTCCATGGTTTCTTATGAGAGGTCAACACTGAAACTTATTGAGGTTCCCCTTTATGTGATGCTTTACTTTTTCTCTGGGTGCTTTCAGAATCCTGTTTATCTCTGATGTTTGTAATTCTGAATAATAGCTTTCTAAGGGTAGGTCTATTCAGATTTATTCTGTGTGGAGTATGTTGTCCTTGGATATTGATATTTATGTCTTTCATAAAGAGTGGGAAGTTTTTGGTCATTGTCTTCTCAAATATTCTTTTTGCAGCGTTGACATTCTCTTTTTCTTCTGGGAAGCCAATAATGTGAATGTTTGAGTGTTTCACATTGTCTTGCAATTCCCTGAGATCCTGTTCAATTTTTTCATTCTCTTCTCTCTCTGTTCTCCTCTCATTTCCAGTTTAGGTGTTCTATCTTTGAAATCACTAATTCTGCCTTCAAGCAATTCAAATCTGCTCTTATGTGCCTCTAATATATTTTAAATCTCATCCATCATGCCTTTCATTCCCATAAGGTCTGTTACTTTTATTTGCAGGCTGTCAAATTGTTCTTTATGCTCACCTGTCTTCTTTATAACTTTTATATCTTTAGTCATTTTCTTTCAGTTCTTTGAATTGATTTAGGAGGGTTGTATGATTGTCGTTCATTAATTTTCTTAAATTTCATTAATTTTCTTAAAATTTCTTGTATCTCTTCAGGATATTTGGTTTGTTCCTTTAGCTGGGTCATCTCTTCCTGTTTCCTAAAATGGCTTGTAATTTTTTCTGATTTCTAAGCATCTGAAAATGTTGTTGAATTTACTTTGATGGCCACTTTCTCTTTCTTGCCTATTCTTTTTTTAATTTCACAACTCTACTTTGATATTTGGTTCAGCATGTTCTAAGTCTTTAAAATTGCCCAGCTTTTGTTATCAAAATTATGCCAGGCACTCACTAATGAAGTATAGATTTTCTCCCAGGATTTAGGGTAGAGAGAGAACCAAAATCAGCTTTATCCATGCAATTTCCAGAATGCCAGAAGAAGGTGCTCATAGGTGCATGTTTCCATGGAGTAGTTCTCTCAATCTCCATTTTCCTGTGTTTTGTTCTGGCCAGACCTGAGATTGAAAGCATGCTTTGCTTGCTAAATTCACTGAAGAATAGCCTTCTGATTCCCCTCTCTTTCCTGTTGTAATGGCTGACATGGAGGACTATGTCTGCCCCACTCTCAGTCAGCTGCAGTGAGCCAGGGGTTTTATGCCAGCTTAATATTTTTGGGGTGGTTGAGTGGAGCCTTTCCTGGCTGCCAAAAGGTCTTGGCAGCTCATATTTGTTGTTTTGAGTTCTTCATCTCTCTACCCCTTACCCTTCTGGGAGTTGTGAAGCACTCTCCTGGGTTGCTGACCCCCAAAGATGGTCCCTCAGACATCATTTTGCTTTTTCTCCATTGTTTTTGTGAGAGAGCTCAGCCCTGTCTGCCTAATCTGATGCCATCTTCCCAAAATTCTGGCTTCACTTTTAATATTAAGGAATTTATCTTTGGAAGCAGCTCTTGGTCGCTAATGAGTCCATTCTTTTTTCAAATATATTTTTATATTTTCTAAAAGATACTTAAATTATATTAAATGTTACAAAAAATATATAAGGGATTCCCATATGCCCCATTCCCCACACCTTCCACTTTCCCCCACATTAATATCTTCTTTCATTAATGTGATACATTCATTGCAATTGATGAACACATTTTGGAACACTGCCATTAAGGATGGGTTATAGTTTACATTGTAGTTTACACTCTCTTCCACTCAATTCTGTTAGTTATGGCAGGATATCTAATGCCTTGTATCTGTCATTGCAATATCATTCAGGACAATTCTAACTCCCAAAAGTGCCCCCATATTACACCTGTTTTTCCCTCTCCCTGCCTTCAGCACTTAAAGCATCCATTCTTGAAGGAGGAAAGCTGTCACTTTTCTTTGCAATTTAAAAGATTTCACAGAGCCACTTCGTATATAAGGCATGCTCTTCCCAGTATATAAGGGGTTATGGAACAGGGTGCAACCCTTTGCTGTAAACTGAAGAGACTGCTCCCAAACCTACCCGAATTTTAAGCCCTTTCATCACCCAATTGGATATTTTCATTTATACCAAATTCTGTGGTTTGCTTCACCCACTGGAGAGGGCAGTTGAATAGGAATGTGCTGAACAGTGAGATGAAGGTATGGTTGTACAGGACCACTAAGGAAGTTTCAGAGAACTTGAATGAAGCTAGATATTGTTCTAACAGTTGACATGTGGCAACCAAGAATAGCAAACATAAGGGAGACTCTTTTTCTGATCTCTTCAAATGGTTACATCTGTCCAGGAACTGATAGCTGACCATGAGCCACTCCTACTGTATCAGACACTGAAATACAGTAATTGTCTTAATATAGGGATTGAGCATCACTTGAATAAAAGAAACTATGAAATAACTCAAATCTCTTCCTCTTGTAGTATTGCAGAGATATGTTTGCTCTCCAGCATGTACACAAGTTATACTGAATATTTAAGAAATGGCCTTATATATTCTAACCACCTAGTACTTTCCATTGAAGATAGCCATTTCTCTTAAGTTTCTTCAAAAGTCACATTAACACATAGCTTAAGTTTTACAAATGCTGCCTGTACTTCTTGGACATTAGGCAAAGTCTTATTCAAATCCAGTTTTTAAATCTCAGTTCTCTGTGGATGATTTCTAATTATTGCATTACAGATCCTATGAACAAATTTTCACTGTTGCAACACATCATTTATGAGAACCATTCTCACCACCTCTATGCTACACCACCTCCTCCTCCACCTTCTGAGGGGAGTCCTTTTATTTAGTTGGCTAAATTGTGGTATTTTTCCCCAATATATTCATATGCAAAGGTTAACTGCAGGTCTGTTGGCTGGGAATAATGAGCTAGTATTGCAAGGTTTGGTTTTGGCAGTGTTGGGACATGATTTATCAAAGCAAAATCTGACAATCCTGAAATCTTTACAATAAATAATTAACTTTGTTGGATTAAATTTCAATTTCTGCTTGGGGACTTTCTTTTTCTTTTGTGCTCATTTACTGTGACAATTTGCTCAATGCATGTTAAAGGTACATCATGATCACCAAGAAGAAATTTCCTGTAATGGAATTTCTGTAATGGCATTGGATCATCTGGAATAAAGGGAATTTTTAGAACTATTTAAAATTGAAGTTTATCATCCATAATTGAACACCCATAAACAATAAGTGTATAATAAAAGTTGTGAACTTACAAAAAAATCATGCATACCATCATACAGGGCTCCCATACATTACCCCACCACCAATCCCTTGCACTGTTGTGAAACAATTGTTACAAACTATGAAAGATTATCATCAAAACATTACTACTACCTATAACCAATATCTTACATTAGGTGTATTTTTCCCCAACCTACCTGGTTACGGACACTCTGTATTAGTATTATATACTTGCTATAGTTCATGAGAGAATGTTCTCATATTTGTTCAGTTAAACAGTCTATCTTCCACAAAATGATTCATTTTGTTTTACAGTCCCATGCTTTGCAAAATCCATTCAAAATGTACAGTCAGTGGCTCTCATATTTATTACAGAGATGTGCTGTCATCACCTCAATTTTAGAATTTCATTGCTCCAAAATGAAAAATCTCATATCCCCTTATACCCTCCTAGGAAATAGAATATGGATTGAGAATAGGAGCTGATGCTTCATATATGTAGAATTTTTTAATAGTGTTTATCATAAAAGTATGGAAATGAATAAAGTGGATGGTATCATATTATAATGAGTATAATTAATATATATAGTGAGTATAATAGTGATTTATAAATGCAATTTTGACTGATAGGGGTAGTCTGTGGATGTAGTATTTCAATTGAAAGGAAGCTAGAGAATAATGTAGGACTGTATAACAGCGATTTTGGTGGTGGGTGAAGATTGTGGTTAATAGGATAAGATTGTTCTTTTAGAAAGTGTTTTGAATAAAGGAAATTTTGAAGTTACTGCATATCAGCTTTCCTGACAAATAATATTGACTTGTGTCTGTTGCAATGCATTTTTCTACAAAATTGACTTCATTTATGACAATTTCTCCTAGGAAACAGATTGGTTCCAGCTTTTTATTCTTTGGTTCCAAATTAAGTTTATTATCAGTCTGGGGCAGCAACAGGAGATAGGATCTGAATGTGGGTCTGGGCAGCTTCAAGGAGAATATGTTGCCTCCACCTCTTCTCCCAGAACCTGCCACTACCAGTGGCATCACTAAGACCTCCCCAAACCTCCAGACACCTTGGACTTTAGAGCTCAAGGTGCTGAAGCCCAGTTCCCACCTGGAGCATTGCCAGGCAGAATAAGAGGTTGTGACATGAAGGAGCAACTGCTAGAGAAAGAAGGAGCAGGAACAGGCCTGTGCTGGTGCTGGGGTCCATCCTCAGAAGTGGCCCACCCCCCACCCTAAAAGACTGCACACACAAGGCCAGTGGCCTGCAGCTCAGGACCTCTAACTGCTTGTAGAATTTGAAGGCAACATTAGACCAAGATTCTGACTTTCAAATATCTCTTAACTCAAGGGGCTTTGTGAGTGCAATGCTAGCCAAATTGAGGCTGCTGTAATTTGACCAAAGCACCATGACCCAATTAGTACAATTAAAGCCTCAATTAACATTAGTTGAATGTAAAAGCTCCTGACAGTCCAAGGTTTTGCTCAGATACATAAGAAGGACTCTGTGCAAGTAGATTTTAAATCATATGGCCAGATTTGGGGTCATGTTGCTAATAATGTGTCAGTTTATTTGTTAATTAAACTACTTGTGACTGAGATCAGAGTTCCGCCTTAACCTGTAGTCAGAGCCTCCAATTTGTCCAATTATTATGGACCACTTAACTCAATTGTTGGTTCACATGCAGATAGACAAGACAACAAAGTCTTTATTAGTATATAGCAGGGTTTGTATGAGCCAAATTTGATGGCATGTGGTCCTCAACATTTGACATTTTTTTATTGAAATAGTCTTATTTGGGGGATTTGAGTCTTTTGATTGCAAATCAATGAAAGCACCCAGAATAACAACAACAACAACAAAAAACCAACAGAATGGTTTAGACCTGCATCCAATAGGCTTTTACTTTGTTTATGTTGCTCCCCCCTGCATTGTCATGAATTATTACCAATAATGATATTACAAATACTATTGCTGATATTGTCTGGTTTAATTATAGTGGGAGGTGGTTTTTGCTCACACATTATTTTCTAATATGATTATCATTTACCAAGTGGAGTTGCTTATCTTCCTTCTTGGTGGTACATACATTTATGTAAATGGTCCTGGAGCAATAATTTAAATTTACTGCAGGAGATTCATCCATCCCATATATACTAAAAACTGTGGAACATTTCTAGGTAGCGGGGATTTAGGTTTAAATGTATTCCATAACAAATGGTCCCATAACAGATGCTGGGGCTGTATGAAAATCTGTCATTAATAGGCCCCAGGAGAGTATCTGTCTCAATATGGCCTCCAATCCTGATGGGCTGGAAGCAAAGTAAAAAGTCCATATTCATGAAGAAAGATTTTATGGAAGGCTGTCATGTATACAGAATCCTCATTAAAATGAAAATGAGACATGTCCCCTCTAAATATAGTAAGGAATGATGGGAAGGTTTGTAAAAATTAGTATGTGGTGTAAGTCTTCCAAAAGATCTGGAATTAAGAGAAATTTGAGTTTGGGGCAAAAGTAAAACCCAAGCAACAAGAATCAATGCTGAGAGTTCTGGGAAGATTGCCATTGGAGTAGCTCAGACAGGGTGCAACTCTCTTATAAAATAGGGAGAAAGCACAGAAGTCATCCCAGGGAGCTGCTTTGGGGACCTGCAGCACAGGAGAGTGTCACATGCATATTTGAAGAGAGACAGGATGGAGAGACTAAGGTGCCTAAAAGAAAACTGTGATTTGCTGACCCCACAGCTGAAAATGGCACCCATCCCCCACCCTTGAGGTGAACAGCCTCCAAAAAACCTGCAGCTGAGCATCCAACAGAGAGGGGAAAGGATATATTCCTCCCAGGTAACAGGGAGGGTGTGGCAGGGGCCTGAATGTGGTTTCTGTTCTGGGAGCTTAACCAGTATTAGCCAGTTTTGAATCTATGGCTCAGAAGTCAATGGAAATTAAAGGATTTATCATAGTGGAAAGATTTTCCAAAAAGCATCATCTGAGGACCAGCCACAAAAATAAACAAAGGCAAGTCTTGTCTCCCCTCTTCCTTTCCCAGTCGCCTTAGATCTACTCTATGCCCCATTAGTGGCTCCTTGCCCTGTTTTGATAAACAGGGAAACCTTAAAGTTTTAGGAAAAAGCTGAGCCAGAAGTCAAAGAAGAGCTGTGAAATAAAACCACAGGCTAGAGAAAGAAATTGAGCAGAGTAAAACCACCAACATAATCCGATGCCTAGATTTCAACCAAAAAATAATAAGACATACTAAGAAACAGGAAGATACGGCAAAGCCAAAGGAATAAATCAAGAATCCAGATGAGACACAAGAGTAAGGGCAAGAAATAAATGATGTTCACACAAACCTCCTTAATCTATTCAAGAAATTGAAGGAAAATATGGCCGCCGCCGCCACTTGGGGCTTGGTTGAGGCGGACAGTGGGGTCCGGCTGAAGCGTGACGCCGCAGCTGCGTGCAGGTAGGTGAGTGCCAGCCGCCGCCCATCCGCGTGCTCGGGGTGGGACGGCGCGGGCGTGCGCGCGCCCAGTGCGGGGCGGAGTCTGGGCCCGGGACGGGAGGGCCCCGCGGGGTCGCAGGGCGTCGCAGGGCATTGATCCTGGCGGCCCTGAGAGGGCAGGGGATGCATACTCTGCTGCCCTGGGTGCCCCCTCCCAGCGTCCTGACGCGCCTGGGTGGCAACAACAGGTGCAGGCGCGCGCCCTCCCCGCTCTCAGTCCTCTTTGAGGGGACCCCTCGCCCTGCTCTCGGTTGGGGCCTGAGCCCCTCGCGTCCCACTCGTCGACTCGGCCCTGCGTGGGGCCGGGGCGCTCTTCCAGTCTCCCGCCTCCGGCCACACCCCTGCTGGGGCGAAGGCTGTGTGTTTTTGCGTGCCTCGCTCTCCAAGCCTTCAGTGCCTGATGGGGTGCGTGGGGACCAGCTCCTGCTGCTCTCTCTTCACTTTTCAGTTATGAAAACAGCCCTAGAAAATAGGTCAGCGCTGTTCCCACGCACCTCTGGCGGGATCCCACAACCCGGTGCCCTACTAGGGAGAGGAATTCCGCGCTGTTGCTTTCTTCCCTCCGGCTTTGAATGCTTCCTCCTCCTGGCCACGCAGGGACGAGGGGCTGGTCCGCGACGTGCGCCGCTTGCCGCGGGGTTCTCACCCTGGCCGTGTCGATGTGGGGTGGGAGACGTTTGGCTCGCAGGAGAACTAGTCACATGTTTTTAGAATTCTTTGGAGTGTCTTGTTTGGCTTTTCTGAGTGAAGGAGACGACGTTCCAAGAGCGAAAGTATTAAAGCATGTTGACAATTTTGAGAACTTCTTCCAAGCATCTCTGAAGAGTTAATCTTTCAGTGAGGCGGTCGATTGTGGTGGCCGTCACACTGTTGGGTGCGTTTGTCCAAGCTCGTAGAACTGTATGCACACTGCAAAATCGGAGTTTTACTGCTGGTAAAGTAGACCTCCTCCCCCATTTTTCTTCTGAAGAAAATGACACATTAGTACTTGAAAACGGAACTAACCAGTAACAGTCTTGAAGAAGTTTTCTTACTCTGTTGGAAAGTGAATACATTTAATTCAGGGATAGAGTAAAATAAAAGCAGCTTTCCTTTCTATGGTTAAAATTGGCCGAGACTTGATTGACCTATGATATACTGTGTCTGTTAGTGCTACTGTGCATGCACTCCAGCCTTATCAAATGAGTCCCAGGGGCTGCTGTGATTGATGTTATGGTTAAGTCCCAACAGTTCCAAGGAGTTTTTCTCTGGCCCAAGATAGTAGAGGCAAACTCAAGTTCTCAAAGAGCTGAAGAAAAGCCTTTTTATTGGAACTCCATCCAACCCCGTCTTCATCCTTCTGCTACCCCTTCCCTGTCTGCCCTTCCCTTTCTCTCTGCCTATTCAAGATTGTAAGCTAATATCTGAAGTGAAACTCTAGTCTGAAGGAGTAAAATGGTTGCTGCCGCTCTCCTGCCTTCTCCAGTTGCTAGTATCTCTCGGTGCTTTTATCCTGGATGCGGGAGTGGTGGCACACTTGGAGATGAAAACAGATATTCCTCTGTGTGCTATACGCTTCTGTTCAACCTCTGTCCATGAGGAGGTCTTAAGATTGTCAATAAGAGAGTGAGCTTGTGGAGCATCTCTTCTGCTTCATGGACATTTAGGTCACATTTTAAATGGAGATTAAACTTTTGCTTCGGAAGCCACTGGAAAAGGAGAAAAAGTTGAAGGGTATACTAAAACATTTTTTTCTAAAGTTCAACCATTGGAGAAATGTTTTTGTTTTGAGAGTTCTGATAAATGATAACAAAACAAAACAAAACACACAAACAAAAATAGCCTCCTTATGACGTTATATAATCCACGCTGTCACATCTAGAAGAGAATGACATGCTCACAGCACTGGAGGAAATGACCTACATCAGCACAGCAGTCTTGTACATAGTAAATATTTGGTAGATAATTATTGAATTCAATGATAGGGAAGTACATAGTTTAAGCCATGTGGAATTTTAGTAAAAATATGAGTTATAAAACTCTACCTCCCTAGCTCAGGGTTACTGAATCCTTTTTTGCTAGATGTTAGTTTCATTTGAGACTTTCTAACTCTTAAAATGTTTAAGTTACATAATCTCATTTTTTCTCATCATTAATCTGAAGGAGCTCTTAGAAATGTAACTACTAATACTGGATCTTATTTTGTGTATGGTTTGATGAATTTCTTTTAGAGGGATGGTTTTTATCTTTAGAAAATGCTTTGATTGTCCCTGGCTGCACTGCCTGGTGCCTTTGCTGGGGGTTGGGAGGGAGAGTTTCAAGTTAAGTGTGTGTTCTCCCCTTTTACCTAAGCAGTGGCAAGAAGAATAGGAGCCATTTAGTAGTATGGCATTAAAGATTTTTAATAGAACAGTGAATATTTCTTTATTCTTAGATTACTTTGGAAGTTGCTTGTGGCAGTTATTTTCTTGATTAACTAGCATTATATTTGGGATCTCTTTTTATTAGTGAAGACTATCTTGATTTGCTGTGCATCTTTTTTCTTTTCCTGCTACCATCAGAGAAACATTTATCTTGGATATCAGTTCATGATTCTGATTATTTGCTTGTAAAATTTTCCAGTGTTCACTTTTGTTTCATTTATAGGTATACCTTACTTTGCAAAACAGATTTCTGTACATTTTCCTTATATCATCTCATTTTCCCATTCATGAATTTGGAGATTTCAGATATTTTAATCTGAAAATAAATTAGTTTACATAATGTTTACTTTCAAAAGAAAAATAAATTTCTAACAACAATAATACAAATAGTAAAAAAAATGAATATAAATACAAAAATGTTCTCAATTATAAGGTGTTAAGACTTTGGAGATAAATAGGAAAAATACAACTAATATAATTTATAGATGATAGTTACCAGTAATATTGTAATATTGTAATATTTTTGAGGAAAACAAAGGAGCTACTATATCAATACTAAAGGTAAAAAAATATGGATTTAGTTTTATAATATATGAATATGATTAAACACTTTTTCTTCATTTTCTTCAGTAAGAAGGAGACATTTTTCATGTCATTTAACCAATCTCTGCTGATTTATGTATCTTTCTGAATACTGGAGAAACAATTGAGTTAGTTTTTAGAATTAAATATGATAAATGTAACTGGATGGATTTTTTTAGATTAATGCTTCAATAATTCATTAAGATGCCTTTTGTCTATTATTTTGTTTTTTGAAGTTGAGATAAAGTTAGAAAAAAATCAGTGAAGGAATGGATGTAGCTCAACTTACCATGTGCAAGGTCCTGGGTTCAATCCCTGGAAACTTCTAAAAACAAAACAAATGAAAAATAAACTTTAATTGGGGAGCAGATATAGCTCAGTGGTTGAGCACCTGCTTCCCATGTAAGAGGTCCTGGGTTCAATCTCCAGCACTTCTTGATAGAAAATCCATGGTTAGTAGCAATGCTTCAATATGTGTTCATCAATTTTAACAAATGTACCACACTAATGAGGGATATTGATGTGGGAAAGTTTGGGATGGAGTAAGAGTGGGGCATATGGGAGTCCTTTATATTTTTTATGTAACATTTATGTAATTTAAAGCTTCTTTAAAAAAATTAAATCAGTGGTGGATGGGTGACTTCATCAACACAGCAATGGAAGCCATACCCTGAAAAAAAAAACTCCCCAGACACTCTGGAGGATGGGAGAGACTGGCGAAGGACTTCACAAATGCTGAATTGAATAAGGAAAAATATCAAGTAGGAAACTTCCATCCAGGACCTACGGGTCCTCTTCTCTTCCCTCTTAGTTTGTCCCATGCAAATCTTGGGAGTTCTCCAGAGGCAGCAAACAGCCTGGATCCCTCTCACTGGGGAAACAGATTTTAGAGGAATTCACAGCAATGAGTCAGACCCCACATGTGTCCAGGCCAGAGACCCAGGGCTGAAAGCAAGCTACTGAGGAATGCTGAAAACAAAAGAACCCCTGTTTTGGGGGGTGGGGACTAAAACCACAGCAGAATGATGGTGACTGTGTGGTGCACTAACTCACTCAATGGATTTACTATTGGTGGAATTCCCTAAGTGCAGAACAGACTTTTCTGAGGTCCCCACCTTTCTGGAATGACCCTGTCTGAGTCTCAGAAGCAGGATAACCCAGCAGAGAAAAAAACCTTTCAGAGAAAAACCTCACAGAGAAAAATGAAGGGGGGTGATTAAATTGAACTGCTGCTAGACTGGAGAGTCCCAGAAATGAAAAGTGTAAGGAAAATGGGGCACTGAGTGAAGGAAGAGAATTTAAACAAATCATAGGAGCTGGGGACAAAATTCTGCACAAAATCAAACAGAACAGATCAAGATTTCTGGAGAAGGAAGAGAGGAAAGAACTTGGCAAGTTATAGCAGGTTGTTAAGTTTCAGGTTCTGGGGAAAGGAGGACATACAAGAGATAGGAACTAAGATAAGCTTCAGTTTGCTGCTGTAGGGCTTAGCATGAAGGACTCCATCTAGGGCCTACTTCATTTATTGAACCATTTCCCCTAGTTTAATCTGGCTCTCAGTCATTGAGAGTTGTGATAAAAATTTAAGGTGTTGAGTCCATTTTCATTTACTGCCTGAGGTCTTGGGGTAGTACATGCAGCTTGTTTTCATGTTGGGCTCATAGGTGGTCATGATGTTAGTTATCCATGATCATCATTTATGTCATCCTAGGCATAAAGAAGTCATTTGCTGGGTCAGAAATGGATGGAGTCACATTGAAAACCCTTGAGAGAAAACAATACACCAGGGAGTCAGGGAGACTATAATGTGTACTATGAGGGATAAAAGGTACAAATGCTAACATTATATAGTATACTCTTAAGCCTAGATCCCATGATTTGACCCATCTGAAATCAAAGTGATCAAATCAGGGCCTTGAGGAAGACCTTACTTGTTTAAACTATGTGGTTTATTTAATGATTTTATGCAACAATGTGTCTCAACTTCCCCAGAAGTGTGTACCCAAGTAAAACAGGTGATGTTGGCAATTGCAAAAATGTCCCCTTGTTCAGCTAATAAGTAACAAGTTTAGCTAATAAATCTAATGTCTTGCTGTGCACCTATAGCTCTAACAGTAGATTATGTAATTTCTTCTATTGTGATGGATAAATATCTAATCCTGTTTTCATTTGTATTAACCCCAAGCCAAGGTAGCAGCAAACTGCCAAAAGAGGCAAACCCAGAATCATTAACTCCCTCAGTAAATCCTGTTTTATCTGATACTGTAGATTGAGGGGAGTAGTCCAGTGAGAAGTTTCAGAATTATTATAAATTCCTAAGGGACTGTGAGACCAAGTGCACATTGCCCAGATAATTATCAGCTATTAAGATAATTTACTGCCCAGGCAAATATCTGATAAAATTTCCACAATAAAAATATTACCTGGCAGAAGAATGTAAATAGAGTCAAGGTGATGTTGGTTATAGATTCATTTACAAGGAAAACTGTCTTTTGTCCTTAGTGTCCAAGGGTCTGTGGTATAGAGAGTAGAAATAAAGAGCTGAACAAAATTTATCTGTGTTGTGACTCTTTTGCAGTTCCAGTACCTTAAACCTGAAGTGGACATGCATTAAGATAATTTGAGTTTGTGTAGGCATGTGGACTATTACAGTAAGTAATAGGATCTTGAGTCTAGTATTCATATTTGATATGAAAGAATTGGTACAATTTGACCAAACATACTGAAGCATTTAGGATAAGAAATAAATTTGTTATGGGCAGGACAGTGGGGTCTCTTGCAATATGCATAGATCAGGATTTATGGTAACAATTCCAATGAAAATACCAAGAGTCTGTATGGTTTCCTTCCTTTAAAATGTCCTGGGAGAAGCAAGCAATGGCATTGTCTTTCCAGGCCAATGTAAGGACAAAGCATGGGGAAATATAAAGATTTTATGCATTATAAGTATTAGTAAGGTAAAGGTTATGTGAGGACTTGTTTATTTAGGACTTGCTCTGTCACCTTAGGAATAACTAGTCTACTTTGTGATATTATCTACTTTCTTTCCTGGCTAGTTTGAGTTTTAAGCCTCCATAGTTAATCCAGGAGTCTGATGGAATTTTTTTATTTGAGCAAGGTGGACCCATGGCTCAACACCCTGTAATTAAGTAGCTTTATCTGAAGTTATAAGTACTTAAGAGCATTCCTTTTAATGAGGATCGAGGGCTATCTTTTGTCTCTGTCTTTTCCAGTAGACTCATTGTCCTGGTGATAGATTATGATAATAGAGTGTCTGTCATGTGGGACAAGACAGGTGTCCTTTACAGGTGGAAGATAATCTTTGGCATAATGCATTAAGGATTGCCATGGTGTGACAATAAGTAATCAGCTCTCAAATTATTCCCAGAGATAGGTCTACTAGGAGCTATTTCATAAGGGGAGAATTTGTATTTCAATTTCCTTCTAATAGAAACAGGCTTGAGTAAGAGAACAGAGTTCATCCTTTTTGGTGGAATAAAATTATAGAAGGCTACCTTATTCAATCAGTATGTGGTACAGGCAGTTTGGAATGTACCATTAAAAGTTCTAACATAAGAAGATTTTACAAATACAATGACATCTGAGTTGATGATAAGAACATGTATGAAGTCATTAATTTTGAAGATATCAGTTTACACTCATGGGGTGTCCCCTCATTGGATAAAGGGAGCAGAGTAACAGGTTTTTCATTACCTTTCAGTAATGTACACAGGACATGGTAAATATCATCAAAATTATTTAACTGTATCATCTAAATTGTAAACTATACTGTAAATCACTGACAATGTTTAGTTGCTATATTTTGCTATCTGCATAACAGTTATAACAATGCTAACAACCAAAAAAAAAAAGGAGGGGGAGTTAATATGGGGTGGGGAAGCGGGGGTGGTTTGGTATCTGGGAGTCTCCGGCACTCCGTGTGTGACTTTGCTGTGACCTAAAACTTCTTTGAAAATTAAATGAAAAATTGGGAGACAATGGGGATTGAGAGGAGGAAGGTGTCATGGCACACCAGACATCCGATAACACAGTGATAAAGGGAAGGAAAAAAGGGAAAACAGAAGAGAGAAAGGAAATAAAAATGAATATATATATATATATATATTTTAAAGGCAAAAAAAAAAAAAAAA
>JAKSZT010053911.1:784757-818773 GCA_026826555.1 Tolypeutes matacus
AATATATATATATATATATATTTTAAAGGCAAAAAAAAAAAAAAAGAACATTGCAGCATTTTAGGTAAAGGTTAAGAGGTGAAGCAGAGAGCAAAATGCTTCTAAAAATAGGTCAGTTTTCTGGAAGAAAAATGTTGGATCTGCTCAGAGTTAAGTTTGCTGAGGCCTTAACTAATTTGGAAGTTTCTGTTTAAGTTTTTTTGTTTTTATGTTTTTTGTGTGTCTTTTTTTTGAATTTTTATTGTTAGGATTTCTTGGTCAGTTCAGTATTGAGTAGCATTCTTGATCAATAAATAAACATACCAAATAAATTTAATTTTACTGGAAATATGTTTCTTAATGCTATGGATAAATTTTTTTCCAATTAAAAATACATAGTTGGAGAATATTAATTATTGCTGGAATAGGGTAGGATTTAGTTTTGATTTCATTCTAATTTTTTATTTTTGTGGATTTATTTTCTTATTATTTTTTTAATTGAGGGTAAAAATCAAAATTCTCACAATACATACAAACATTTGCAAAATGATATATAAATATATATGCATATATGTGTATTTGCTTACAAAAGTGTTACTTATATATATATATATACATATATTTCAAGAGGTGCTTAGATTACCCAAAATATTACACGGAACCCACTGGGATTCCCATGTTGCCCACCTCCCACACCTCCCACCACATCCCACACAAACATCTCCCACAGTGTGGCCCACCACCCTCAATGAACTTACACATCCTGGAGCCTTGCCACCAACCATAGACCACAGTTCACACTGTAGACCACACTCTCTCCCACTCAGTTCTGAGTGGTGTGTGCTGATTTAAAATGGCCTACATCCGTTGCCACAACAGTACTCAGGATAACCTCCAACTCCCAAAGAAGCCCCGTTATTTCAACTGCTCATCCCCTCCCTACCCCAAAAGTGTCAAGTGGCCACTGGCTCCACCCCATTGTTATAATTTCTTGCATTGCTAGAATCACCATATGTTAACAAGAGAATACCATCAAGTCCACCCTAGTCCATAGTTCTTCCCCCAATCCAGAGGGGACTGGGATGGTGATGTCCACTCCAACTCCAAGTGAGAGAGGGCTTATATCCCATGGATATGGTGGGTGGGATGATCTTACCTGCATCTGCAGGCCCTCTCCATTCCTGGGATGGCCATTGCCCATCTTGTCTCCTCACCAGGTGACTTGGATGAGTCCATTGAGCTGTAAGGTAGGAGTTGCAGCTCCACCGAGATTTCATGCACACCTGGCACATAGGTAGGTGGGAGGCTCCAGTCTCTGGAAGTATACCTAAAAACTTCTGCATCACATATAGGTTTGAATATAAGGGACTGGTGAACCATGTGCAGGGAGGACTTATTTGAGTCTAATTCTGTCACAGGAGCACAGATTCCAAAATAGAACCCACTGATAAGGCATCAGTCTCTGGTGCTATCCCCCCTTATATAGGACCAGGGTGTCTCCGGAGCTCTCAGGAACCCCAATGAGTGTGGTGATAGGCACTTAGATGTTCTATGAGGTCCTACTGAGGTGTGAGTTAGAGTTACCTCTGGGATGACCTCCCGACTCTCTTTGAAGTCTCTTAGCCACTTGAACTCATTTGTCTTTACCATTTCCCCCTTTTATTCAAGGTCTTTTTCCAGTTGTGTTGCCAGTTGGCACTTGGTATTAATCCCTTGTTGCCAGGGAGGCTCATCCCCGGGAGTCATGTCCCACGTTGGGGGGAAGGTAATGCAGTCATATGCTGAGTTTCGCTTAGAGAGAGGCCACATTTGAGCAACAAGGAGGCTCTCAGGTGGCAACCCTTAGGCACCCCACAACTGCAGGCTAAGTCTCATTTACAAGAGCAAAGACTCACAAGGGTAGTCATCAATAAAAAAAACACATCAGTGGGTCATCCTATTTTGACAGGCACTGTCCCTACACTCAGAGGTCTATTGCTGCTCCGTTGGAGACTGTGGCAGAGCTCTCCAGGCTAGGAATTCAGATTCCCTCATTTATTGTGTGATTATCCACCCATCGTGACCATGCCCCATCCCCCGATCCTTTGAATGATTTTGTATATCTTTCATGTATATTCGGATGAACCAATCCCCACGAAACCACCCCCAGACACCACCCCCAATAATCCCCCGCAGGACCCATTGTAACCCTTCTGTGATCCAAATCCTCCAAGAACATTTAGTCCATAAAATATTCAAATACACTTACTAGGAAAAAGAAACAAGTGTGATGTGATAAGCTTACATGCAAGAGACAAACATAAGGAAACTCAGGGGAATTAAAAAAAAAAGAGAGAGAGAGAAGGAAAAAAAACAAATAAACAAAGAACAAAACAAAATAAAATATAATTAGTGGATTGGGACATTCAAAGAATGGGCAAAAAAGCAAAGGAAATGGCTTTAATATATATATATATATATATATATTCATTTTTTTTCCTTTCTCTTTTCTCTTTTCCCTTTGTTCCTTCCCTTTATCACTGTGTTATCGGATGTCTGGTGTGCCATGACACCTTTCTCCTCTCAATCCCCATTGTCTCCCAATTTTTCATTTAATTTTCAAAGAGTTTTTAGGTCACAGCAAAATCACACACGGATTGCCGGAGACTCCCAGATACCAAACCACCCCCGCTTCCCCACCCCATATTAACCCCCCCACTTTTTTTTTTGGTTGATAGCATTGTTATAACTGTTATCAGATAGCAAAATATAGCAACTAAACATTGTCAGTGATTTACAGTATAGTTTACAATTTAGATGATACAGTTTAATAATTTTGATGATATTTACCTTGTCCTGTGTCCATTACTGTAAGGTAATGAAAAACCTTCCCCATGACCACCAAACAATCCATTAGATCTTGACTGTTCCCTTCTCCCCAGCCCCCCAGGGCCCGTGATACCCCCCTCTCCCAACCCATGGAATGTCAAGATTCACAGTTATGTTCCCTGGGGATTTGAACCGGCCCTTCCTAATCCACCCACCCCCCAGTGCGGCACCACCAAACCCAGGAACACCACCACTCATCTGCCCCATCCCCCAACATGCAACCACACTCTATCCCTTTACCATAGATTATGTCCATATGGGTGATGGCTCAAAGCCTGCTCTTCTCTTACTCTCCTTTGTTAACCTATCTTTCAGACAATGGTTCTCAGAGACTGCTCACTTTCCTCACTTCAGATCAGTGAGGTCATATACTGTTCATCCTTCAGTGCCTGGCTTGCTTCACTCCACACAATTTGGGTAAGCACAAGAAACTGCATCAATGTGTGGGCTCTAAAATGCAATAGATTTGGAGTTTCATCTGTGTTCTTGAATTAACATCCCTAAGACTTTGTTATATAACCATTTACTCCAATTATTTCCTGTTAACAAGGAGAACTGATCCTGATTGAACCTATGAAAATAATTAGAGTACCATAAATTTAAGAATATTCAGTAAGAGTTTTCAAATTCTGGAGGGATCAGGTAAAGAGATGAAGATGAATGTTTTGTGAATTATAGATAGCTTAATTTAATAAGGAATCCCTTGTATCTTGCAAAGGGAAAAATAAAATATTATCAATAATACAAAGAAAATATGATCTTTTTATATCAGTTCATTTATCCCTGAGTAATTAATCTGTGCTTCATTAGATCTTCTGTTATCAATCTCATGAACCTATCAGCTTTTCATTAGAATTCTGGAGATCTTGATTCAGAACAGTGTCTGCTTTCAAAGTTATTTAAGGAATGTCATTAGAAGCTAGTGCCTCAGAGAACTTGGCATAGATCTTCCCATAGGTCTCTGAGACAGCACTTTATGTTGAAGATGAAGTATGCTGGCCTGTGGCTGATTGCATGTGTTTTCAGAGATGTATCAGAATAAAAAAACATATGTAGATCACAGAGAACTTAAAATGTTTTCCATTATTAACTTATAAATGTCTTTAAAAAGTGAACAATAAGATGAGAGGTCACAAAACATTATTTTAAGAACTGAACTTGTGACTAACACTACTATTGTCTAATATCATGCTTATCAGTACTTGGACAACCCATGGACAGTGAGGATATTGACAAGTCTCTAAGAGGTTTATATAATTTCTGAAATGTTTATATTGATCACATTTTATCCTATAATTTAGCCAACAGAAAGTTACAAAATCCTTTTTACTTTGATAACACTTCCAACGCAACTGGTAACATATCAAATAAAACTAACCAGTTTATCACTTCTCTCATAATGTGAAAGAAAAAATCCTTTGTGATTTCCCAAGAGCCCTCTGTAAAATCCCAATGAGAGATTGAGATCAAGAAGATATTATTTATGGTTCAATTTTTGGAAGGAAACTGTAAAAAGTTGTCAGGTTTTAACATTTTGTTAAATAGGATCATGAGAAATTGTGAAAAAATATTTAGTTACCTAATGAAAATGATAATAAAATATTTTTAAAAATAAAGAGATGAGGTAAAACAATGGTAAAAAAAATACTTTATTTCAAAAGTGAGAAAATGTTCTATAAAACAATGAAAGGATAATTATGTAAAGAATATAAAGGACAGAAGATTTTTCTAATAAGTTACAGAATCTTTCTTACTAAGCAGGTTACTCAGAGGTTTTAGAAAAACCTTTTATTAACTCTTACTAAGAAAAGAATAATCCAAGTATAATTTATCATTGTAAGGGAAAGAAAATCAAATACTAATTTTGTATGAAGATACTGCCTAATAAGAAAACTCTTTAAAAAATCTTATACAACTATCAAATCTTAACCACCCTTGACATGGACAGATGACATTACCTTTTGGAAAACCTACAACTTTCTACATCTATTCAGGATTGTCCTATATATTGCTATTTCTCATTCTGAAACAATCTGTCATTTTACTTTAAGATAAAACTATTTTCCATTCCCTTAACAAAACACATCCTGCATATCTTGCATATTTATTAAAAATTTCTTGTAAACTACCTTCAACCAGCATCCTTCAAAACTCAATTAACAAGCTTCAAAACTCAATTTGAACATTCTCAACAAAAAGATTAACCCACTAACTTTTGGACTGACAGCTAGTGAGACCAGAGATCTCAAACACAAAAATAGTGGAGCTCAGATCTGGGACGAACTCAACCATGAACCTTAGAGATGGTGGGGAGAAAAGAAAACACAAAGGGTTCAGCAGGCACTTTTGACTGTCTTTTCTCCTTGTCTCCCAAGTCATTGGCAGTCACATTTGGATCCTCTCCTCATAGCCAAAACTGAAAATATTGGGAAAAAACCAACAACCAAGGAAATTAATTTTATGGATCTCATAGTTTTTAAGCAATTCTTGAACTAGACAACATACAACCCCTAAAATGGAAGGGAGCTTAGAAGAGTGAGAGCAAAATGCTTCTATAAATTGGACAAGGTAGACTTAAATAATCTTACTGATTGACACAGATAGTTTTCCTTACTTGGCTTAGCCTTGACTTAGAGAAACTAAGCTACAGAAGAAATGGTGAGCTGCTGAGTTATGATTGGCTGTTCTTAGGATTCAGGTTCTGGGACAGGAGCACTTACAGAGACTGTAACTTAGTTAAGTTTTAGTTTGCTGACATGGGGCTTAGAATGAGGGTCTCAGGCCTATGTAACTTGTATATCATCTCATAGGCTTGTATCTCTTCATGTTTTGACAATAAAAATCCTTACTACTTTCTCAAAAGACATTAGAATGATTTCCACAATTATTCAAGAAAGTATATAATAAAGTAAAACACCCTGAAAAAAATCTACCTTTATAGAGCTCATGGACCCATGATACAATTATTTCATACAATAGGATGGAGGAAAACCTCAAAATTTGAAGGGATAACCAATATTCCCTATTCAGAAGGATATAAAACCAGAAAATAATGACAAACATGGAAAATATAATCTATAAACAGAAAATGGGAAAATTCTTATGAATAACCTTGGCAAAAATTAAAAAGTACAGTATGAAAAAGTTGAATACATTACATAAAATTACCAGAGTCACAAATCTAAACCAATATTTCTGAGATAATTATTGGTCTTGAATTGTGTAAAATACTTATATAAATTAAAATAAATGATTAAATGATAAAAGAATCTACCTTAAGAAGTTAAAGTAAAATTAAACATTATTGGGGTGTAGATAAAGGAGTTAATAAAGAAGCAATAAATAAATTATTTATAAATAGAAAAAAATGAAAAAATATCTGATTCAGGTGAACATTCCTAATAGTACTTTCTGCAATGAAGATAGTGTTCTATATCTGCACAATCCATTACAGAACCCACTAGTCAAATATAGCCCAGGGCACTTGAAATTTAGTTAGTGTTACTACAGCACTAAATTTTTAGTGTTGTTTAAATTTAATTAATTTAAATTTAATAGCCACATGTTTATTGCCTACAGTATTGAACATAAAAGACCTGGAATCTTGAAAAACACAATTAAAAGTAATGACATATTCAAAATAAAAATGAATAAGGGACCCAAAGTAGTAAATGAGAATGTTGAGGGAAAAGAGTATACAATAAAATGAAAGCTATTTCTTTGGAATAAAAAATCTCTGAATATAGTCAGGATTTATAAAAGTGCAAGTAAATGTGGCCTGCTCATATCTCTTGTTTGGAGAACTCACCAGAACTCCAAAATTGGAAAAAATGATGAGATCAACTAAATTCTGAGACAGGTTCCTAAAGAAAGCAGCACTTTCCTCTCTTTGCAAATCTCTGCCCTGTCCAGTTTCTTCTTAAGGTGAATATAACCTTTATTTTTGCATGCCCTTTTAAAACAGTCAAACCACATAAGGACTATATTCCAGGAGGTCACACCCTGATTGCACAGATGAGAAAACTAGGCAGTGTTTCATTCTGTGGGACCCATAGTGTTCATCTTCAGTGGATTTACCAGATACATTCTAAATTATCACTCTCAGATGATGTTGGCTATGTAAGAGAAATATGTTGTGAAGAGAAATTATGAAGATTCAGTTATTTCTTTATTCATTAATGATTTCTTTTGTGTGTGTGTGGTATCAGAGCCAGGGATTGAACCCAGTATCTCATGTATGGATACTGGCACTCAAACATTGAGCTGCATAGGTTCCCCTGAATTGGTCTTTATATTTGCTTACTTTTTGTTGTTTAGCTTTTTTAAGAGGTACTAGGGACCAGACCCAGGACATCCCATGTGGGAAGGAGATGCTCAATCACTTGAGCCACATCCAGTCCTCATTAATAATTTATTTTGCTTGCTCAATGTGTGTGAAGAAATATTCCAGGTCCTGAAGATTCATTAAGGATGCTAATACACTGGTTCTCTATAAATAAAAGGCCAGAATTCTCTGAAATATATCTGGAAAAAATAAATGGAAGATGAATAAATATGAATAAATATGGACATTTCAAAAGGCCTAATGGTGTGACAAAAATTCAACAGGTTACTGGGATGCAGAATGGAGGGTGGGAGTGGTAGGGTAGAAGTTACATAGTACTTTCTAACATAGGATAAAATGTTAATAATTATCTGAAGGTATATTGGAAGCCAATTTTATACTTGCTTTGATAAGGGCATATTATATAAAGATTATAGCACATAACACAGTACAGGACATAATTTGTTTTGCCATTTCATTCACGATTGTACAAATATTTTAGAGGAATTCAAGAGTTTCCTTTTAATTTGCCATTTTCATTTTATTTTACTATGAATATGGTATCATTTATGCATGAAAAAGAAATATGACAAAATAAATGTTCATTAACATTTAGAACTCATAATGTATTCACATAAATACATCAAAATATATGTTTTATATTTGAGAAAATTAGATTTCTTTGAATAAAATCTCATGTGCTTTCTGTATTTGACAGAATCTGCACATTTTTTATTGAGGTGAAATTCACATAACATAAAATTAACCATTTTAAAAGTACAGTCAGTGACATTTAATACATTCACCATATTGTGCATCAGCTTTATCTAATTTCAGAACATTTTTATCAACTCCAAAGGAAACCTCGTACACACAAGAGGAGTTATTCCACATTCCCCACTCTCCTCAATCTTTGTCAACCAGTAATCTTCTTTCTGTCTCAATTGATTTGCATATTCTGGGTATTGCATAAAAATGGAAACTTTTAAAAATGTGACCTTTTGTATCTGGCTTAAGTTTTGAAAACACTTAGCATGATTTCAAGTCTTTTCCATGTTTTAGTTTATACCATTATTCCATTCCCTTTAATGACTGAAAAAAATTCCAATGTATGTATATAACACATTTTGGTTATCCATTCATTAGGTGATAGATATTTGGGTTGTTTCCACCTATTATTGTAAATAGTGTTGAGTTGTGCATTCCTCACTTCAATCATTATTAGAGCATTTTCATTGAGAGGTGAAGAATTTCCTTGTTTGTCTGTTTTTTTTTTTTTTATTTTATTGCATTTATTTTTAAAAATGGGCTCTGAAATTTTGATAGGCATTGCATTGTATCTCTAAATCTTTTGGTGGGAGAATTGCAATCTTAACTATATTAAATCTACTATTCCATTCAATGAGATGTCTTTCCATTTCTTTAGGTCCTCTTTAATTTCATTCAACAATATATTGTAGGTATCAGTATACAACTCTTTCATACCTTGGATAAAATTATTCACAGTAATTTTATTATTATTGATGCTTCTGAAAATGAATTTTTCTTAATTTTCTTTTCAGATTCCTCACAATTTGCCTAAATACAACTGAGTTATCACATTAATCTTTTATCCTGCAAATTTACTGTATTTATTTATTAGCTTTAATAGAGTGTGTGTGTGTGCATGAGTGTAGACACGTGCTTGTGTGGCTGCTATAGGTTTTTCTTCATATAAGATCATGTCTTTTCAGAATAGAGATAATTTAACTTCTTTTACTAAAATATATTTTTATTAAAGAATTTGGAAAATTACAAAACAATCACAAACGTGTGGAATTCCCATACAACAACTTTCCACCACATTTTTGTGGAACATTTATTATGAATTATGAGATAATGTCATCATTATTACCACTAATTGTGGTCTATAGCATAAATTTTGTATATTTTTCCATCCCAGCCTATTATTAACACAGTACATCTTTGGCATTGATGCAAGACTATTACAATATTCCTGTGAACAATAGATCATAGGTTACATTAATTGTATTTTCCTCATGCTTCTCTGCATTTCTGCCACCTTGCAATAGTGATGTACATTTTTTCTATGTCATAGAAGGACATTTTGTATTTGTACAATTAACCACAATTCTCATCCACCTCTGGGTTCACATTTTTTTGCAGTTCCTAGATTATACTAGAGCTTTCTTACAATTAACCTTTACATCCCAAGATGACCCTTTCAGCCATAATCCCATTTATAGACTAGCTACATTAGTTCTACTCACTATAATGTATCAACTCTATCCATTTTCACATATTTACAGTCAAGTTAATTAAAACTTCCACATACATTGAGCATCCGTACTCATTCTCAGCTCTCTTCTTATCTCCTAATAACTTTTACTCTAGCTTTTAACTTCAAGCATTTGTTCTTCATATTTAATTCATAGATACCATGCAATACTTGTCTTTTTTTTGTGTCTGGCTTATTTCACTTAACATAAGGTTTTCAAGGTTAATCCATGATATCATTTGTGTCACAGTTTCATTTTTTCTTACAGCAGCATGGAAGCCCACCATATGTATATACCACATTTTGTTTATCTAGTCATTGGTTGATGGGTATGGGTGGTTTCCATTTTTTGGCAAATGGGAATAATGCCACTATAAACATCAGTGTGCAAATGTCTGCTCATCTCACAGTTTTCAGTTCTTCTGGATATAATCCTAGAGGTGGAATTGCTAGATCATATGGCAAATCTATATTTGGCTTCCTGAGGAACCACAAATCTGTATTCTACAGAAGCTACACCATTTTACAATCCCACCAACAGTGAAGGAGTGTTCCTGTTTTTCTACATCCTCTCTAGCACTTACTGTTTTTGTTTTTAAATAATGGTCATTCTATGCTTTGTGAGATGATATCTCATTGTTGTTTTGATCTGCATTTCCCTAATAGCTAGTGATATTGAACATTTTTTCATGAGACTTTTGGCCAGTTATATTTCCTCTTTGGAGAAATGTCTAAGCCTTTGCCCATTTTTTTTTGAGGTACCATGGCCGGGGATTTAAACCAGGCCCTCATATGTGGGAAGCCAACACTCAGCCACTGAGGCACATCAACTCCCCTGATTTGGTTTTTTCATTTGTTTTCCTTGTGGTCTGTTTATTTTTTTAGGAGGCACTGAGAACTGAATCTGGGACCTCCCGTGTGGGAAGCAGATGCTCAACTACTTGAGCCACATTTGCTCCCCATTTTCCAATTTTTTAATTGGATGGTTTGCTCTTTTGTTGAATTGTATGATCTCTTTATATAGAATGGAAATGAAACTCTTATTGGATATGTGGTTTCCAAATATTTTTTCCATTGAGTGGGCTGCTTTTTCACCTTGGCAAAGTCCTTTGAATCACGAAAGTGTTTAAGTTTGAGGATGTCCCATTTAACCTGTTTTCTTTCACTACTCATGCTTTCAGTGTAAGGTTAAAAAATCCACCACCTACCACCAGGTCTTAAAGATGTTTTCCTATATTTTCTTCTAGGAGCTTTATGGTTCTTGCTTTTATATTTAGGTCTTTGACCCAATTTGAGTTAATTTTTGTATAAGGTGTGAAAGAGGTCCTCCTTCTTTCTTTGGGGTATGGATATCCATTCCTACCAGCACCATTTGTTGAATAGACTATTCTGCTTCAGCTGGGTGTGTTTGGCAGCCTTGTCAAAAATCACTTGACCATAGATGTGTCTGTTTCTCAATCGTCCATTTGTTTCCATTAGTCTGTGTGTCTACCTTCATGCCAGTACCATGCTGTTTTTTTTAATCACTGTAGCTGGGTAATATGATTCAAAGTCTACAGGTGAAAGTTCTCCAACATTGTTTTTCCTTTTTAAGATGTTTCTATTTGAGGCTCCTTACACTAAAAAATAAATGTGATAATTGTGTTTTCCATTGGTTCACAAAATATTGATGGAATTTTTATTGGGATCCCATTGAATCTATATATCACTTTGTGTCAAATTGACATCTAAAAGATACTTAGTCTTCCAATCCATGAGCATGGAATGTTCTTTGAAATATTTAGATCTTTTTTATTTCTTTTAGCAATGCATTGTTGTTTTCTGAATACATGTGCTCTACATCCATGGTTAAGTTTATTCCTAAATATTTGATTCTTTTATTTGCTATTGTAAATTGTATTATTCCCTGAATTCCTCCTCAGATTGTGCATCACTAGTGTATGGAAACACCACATTTTTGCTTAATGATCTTGTATCCTGTCACTCTACTGAAATTGTTTATTAGCTTTAGCAGCTTTATTGTAGATTTTTCAGGGCTTTCTAGGTATAGGCTCATATCATCTGCAAATTGCAAAAGTTTTAATATTTCACTTCCAATTTGGATACATTTTATTTCTTTTTCTTGCCTGATTGCTATAGTTAAAACATCTAGCACTATATTGAAAAACAGTGGTGACATTGTGAATCTTGTCTTGTTCCTGATCTCAATGGGAAAAGTTTTCAGTCTTTCACCATTGAGTACAATGTTAGCTGTGAGTTTTTCATATATGGCCTTTATCATGTTGAGAAAGTTTGTTTTGATTCCTAACTTTTGTCATATTTTTATCAAGAAAGGATGCTGTATTTTGTCAAATGCCTTTCTGCATCAATCAATAGGATCATGTGATTTTTCTTTTGATTTATTAATGTGGTGTATTATGCTGATTGATTTTCTTGTGTTGAAACACACCATGCTTACATACCTGGTATAAAACCCACTTAATCATGATGAATAATTATTTTAATGTGCTATTGTATTCGATTAGCAAGTATTTTTTTGAGGATTTTTGCATCCATATTCATCAGGGAAATGCATTTGTAATTTTATCTGTGTAATATCCTTATCTAGCTTTGCTATTAGGGTGATATTGGCTTCATAGCCTGAGTTTAGTAGACTTTCTTCTTGTTCAGTTTTTTGGAAGAGATTGAGTAAGATTGGTATTAAGTCTTTGAATGCTTGGTTGAACTCACCTTTGAAGCCATCTGGTCCTGGGCTTTTATTTTCAGGAGTTGTTTAATGATTGTTTAAATCTCTTGTGATTTTTGAGTTTAGGTCTTCTATTTCTTTTAGGTTCAATGTAGTTTGTTCATATGTTTCTAGAAATTTTTCCATTTCATCTACATTGTCTAGTTGTTGGCATACAGTTGTTCATAGTATGCTCTTATGAACTCTTTTAATTCTGTGCTGTCAGTAGTAAAGTACTCACTTTTAATTAATTAATTAATTAATATATATATATATAAATATATTTTAAGAGGTGCTTAGATTACCGAAAATATTACACAGAACCCCCTGGGATTCCCATGTTGCCCACCTCCCACACCTCCTACCATGTCCCACACAAACATCTCCCACAAGTGTGGCCCACCACCCTCAATGGACTTACACATCCTGGGGCCTTGCCACCAACCATAGACCACAGTTCACATCATAGACCACACTCTCTCTCACACAGTTCTGAGTAGTGTGTGCTGATTTAAAATGGCCTACATCCATTGCCACAACGGTACTCAGGACAACCTCCAAATCCCAAAGAAGCCCCTGTATTTCAACTACTCATCCCCTCCCTGCCCCAAAAGTGTCAAGTGGCCACTGGCTCCTCCTCATTTTTATAATTTCTTCCATTGCTAGAATCACCATATATGTACAACAGAATACCATCAAGTCCACTCTAGTTCATAGTTCTTCCCCCAATCCTGAGGGGACTGGGATGGTGATGGCCTGCATCTGCAGGCAGGATCATCCCACCCACCATATCCATGGGATATAAGCCCTCTCTCACTTTTAATTTTTTATTTTATTTGTTTGCATCTTCTTTTCTTTCTTTGTCAACCTATCTAAGGGTTTTTCAATTTTCTTAATCTCCTCAAAGAACCAACTTTTGGTTTTATTAATTCTCACTACTGTTTTTTTGGTACTCAATTTTGTTTATTTTTGCTCTGATTTTATTTCATTCTTTCTGCTTGCTTAGGAAATAATTTGCTGTCCTTTCTCTAGTTCCTCCAGCTATGTGGTTAGGTCATTGATTTTAGCTCTTTCTTCTTTTTTAATGTAAACATTATGTGATATAAATTTCCCACTCAGCATTGCCTTCAACACATCCCATAGGTTCTGATATGCTGTGTTCTCATTTACATTCATCTTGAGATAGTTATTGATTTCTCTCAAAATTTATTTATTGACCCACTGATTATTTAACAGTGTGTTAATATCCATATATTTGTGATTTTTTCCTTTTTCTGCCTCTTGTTGATTTCCAGCTTTATTCCATTATGATCAGAGAAAGTGCTTTGTATAACTTCGATCTTGTTGAATTTATGAGATCTGCTTTGTGTCCCAATGGGTGGTCTATCCTGGAGAAAGATCATAAGCACTTGAGAAGAAAATTTATCCTGCTGTTTTGGTGTGCATTGTTCTGTATATGTCTATTTGGTTTAGCCCCTTTATCATCTTATTCAAGCTCTCTGTTCCCTTATTGATCCTCTCCCCAGATGTTATATCCAATGCTGAGAGTGGTATATTGGAGTCCAACTATTTTGGTAGAGACATCTATTTCCTCTTTCAGTTTTGTCACTGTTTGCCTGTTGTAATTTGGGGCATTCTTGCATATACATTTATGATTGTTATTTCTTCCTGGTGAATTACCTATTTTATTAATAAATAATATCTTTCCTTGTCTCCAATCATTTCCTTATAAAGTCTACTTCATCCAATATAAGTATAGGTATTACAGGGTTTTTTTTTATTTTGGTTACTGCATGTATGGAATATCTTTTTCAAGCCTTTCACTTTCAATCTATTGGTGTCCTTGGGTCTCAGGTGATCTTGTAGACAGTATATAGATGGCTCATGTTTTCTTATCCATTCCACCAGTCTGTGTCTTTTGATTGGGAAATTTTATCCATTAAAATATAATCAATTTATTACTATAAAGGCAGTTCTTATTTCACCCATTTTGACTGTTGGGTATTATCTATCATATTTTATTTTCACCACACTTGTTACACTTTTAGTTACTTTTACTAATATAATCTTCATTTTTAGACTCTCTTCTAAACATCTCTCTCCTGTCTTTTCTATTCAGGCTGTAGTACTCCTTTAATATTTCCTTGAAAGCCAGTCTTGGTTACAAACTCTCATTTTTAGTTTACCTGTGAATATTCTAATCTTGCCCTCATGTCTGAAAGACAATGTTGTGGATATAAGTTTCTTGGATGGCAGTTTTTCTCTTTCAGTATCTTAAATACATCATACCACTGCCTTCTTGTCTCCATGGTTTCTGATGAGAAATTGACATTTAATCATATTGGATATGCCTTGTATGTTATGCATCATTTTTTTCATGCTTCTTTCAGAATTCTCTCTTTGTCTTTAGCATTTGACATTCTGATTAGCATGTGTCTTGGAGTTGGTCTATTTGGATTTTTTCAGATTGTGCTTGGAAATGGATATCCATGTCCTTCTTAGGGTTGATAAATTTTCTTCTATTATTTCTTCAAATATTCCTTCTGCCTCTTTTCCCCACTCCTCTCCTTCTGGGATAGCCATGACAATTATGTTTGCATATCTCTTGCCATCATTTAGTTCTCTGAGACCCTTTTCAATTTTTTACCTTTTTTTCTCCATCTGTGCTTTTGTATGTTTGTTTTTGGAGGCCATGTCTTCAAGCATACTGATACTTTCTTTTGCCTATTCAAATCTCTTTGTTATATGCCTCCAGTGTATTTTTTTAATTTACTATGCCTTTAATTCCCATAAGTCTATTTTTCTATGTATGCTTTCAGTTCTTCTTTGTGCTCAACCCCCTCTTATCCTTTTGGAGGGTGGGGATGGATCCATAGGTACCCAACAGTGTAGTCCATGTGGGCAAAATTGCCTGCTGTTGCTCAGAAAGTCTGAGGAAACCCAGCTCCTTTCCTTTAATGCTTGGGGGGCAAGAATGGAGATACAGGTGTCTGACTATTCAGTTTGTGTGGGCCAAAAGCATCTGCAGTTACTCAGAGAGGATAGGAAACACCAAACTCTCTTGTCCTATCAGGGGTGGGGATGAAGAAACAGATGTCTAACAGTTGAGTTCATATAGGCCAAAAGCTCCTGCATGTCCCCTGAGAGATTATTGAAACACAGCTCCTCATATGTCCTTTGTGGGTGGGAAGGATTCTCAGGTATCCGGCTATCCAGGCTGTGCCAGCTGAAAGTCCCTGTACTTGCTTGGCAAGTCTGGTATAGGTCTACCCAGCTTCTTCCCTGAAAGGGGTGGGGCTGGAGCTTAGGCTAGGGCTGCAATTAAATCTGGTTGAAAATAAGTCAGTCCCTACCATCTCTGTGATTTTCAATCAGCCCCTCTTCACCCCATGCCAGGGCAGTGGCGACCAGGCTCTTTTTAACTTGGACAGATTCAAATTTTAGCTGTTCTTAGGATTATTCTTTAACCAGCCCAAATTACTAATCAGTAGCTGAAGACAGTGCCCAATCATCTCTTCCTCCCCTGATTTTGGGAGATGGAGTTTCCAACTCTAGTCATGAAAAAGCTCCTTAGGTGGATTGTGCCAAAAGTGGAAGATGGGTACTGGCCTCCATGGTGTGGAGTGCTCTAATCACAAATCTTCACTGCAAATAGGCAGTCTCTTCCTTCCACTCTTTCAAGGATGTTGCAGGATGATTTTCTGGTCTTCTGAGACCACAAAACAAGTGCTTTTGATAGCTTTGTTTAGATTGCTAACTGCCCTGTAGGATGACTTGTCTCAAAGAATGTCTTACTTATCCACTAGCCTGCATCCATCTCTCCATTTTGAGTTAATTTTGTATAAGGTGTGAAATAGGGGTCATGTTTCCTTCTTTTGGATATGGATATCCAGTTCTCCCAGAAAAAAATGTTGAATAGGTTGTTGTGGCCCAGCTGGGAGTTCTTGACAGCCTTGTCAAAAATCACTTGAGGGAAGTAGACATGGCTTAAGCAGATGAGCTCCTGCCTACCACATGGGAGGCCCCAGGTTTGGTTCCCAGTGCATCCTAAAGAAGATGACAAAGACAGTGAGCTGATGTGATGATTTGGAGTGGCAAGCTGATGCAACAAGATGACACAGTGAGATGACGTAACCAAGAGACATAGCAAGGAAACACAATGAGAGACACTACATGCAGGGAGTAGAGGTGGCTCAAGTGATTGGGTGATTCCCTCCCACACAGGTGGCCCTGGGTTCAGTTCCTGGTGCCTCCTAGGGAGAAGATGAGCAGACAGTGAATCTTGAATGAATCTTAAAAAAATCATTTGACTGTAAACAAGAGGATATATTTCTAATTTCTTACTATGGTTCCATTGGTCAATCTGTCTATCCTAATGCCAATACTATGCTGTTTCCCATTGTAACTATGTAAAAAGAGAGAAAATGCAAAAAATAAATATCTTAAAAAGAACAAAGTTGAAGGACTCAGACTTCCTTACTTTAAATCATATTACTTAGCTATAGTGATAAAAAAATCATTCTGGCATAAAGATAAACATATTAAACAATGGAACCACATTGAAAACTCAGGAATAGATGCTCACATCTACAGTCAAGTGATTTTTGGCAATGCTGCCAAGCCCTCCCAGCTGGGCCAGAACAGTTTATTCAACAAATTGTGCTGAGAGAAGGGTATAGTCATATCTAAAAGAAAGAAAGGTGACCCCTACCTCACACATTATACAACTCTATCTTGTAATAAAAGGAAATTTATTGTCATATGTATCTGTCTGTATAGGTTTATATATCTCACAATGTTTTTCTAATGATATTTGTAAAACTATATTCAGATTTTAAAATTCCACTAAAATTAAGAAAGTAATAAAAGTGAAATCCTTCAATTCCATTCAAATATAAATTAAAATTCTTAGTTAGAAAACCATAAACTTGCATAGTACTCTATTGTAAGTATTTAAATTTCCCTGCAAAAACAATGTTCTAAAATCAATTTCTTATTTTATTTAATAAGAAGTAGTAATAATGCTATGTCCTAGCATTATAGGACACACATAGAGAGTACTATGTGGCCTCTGCACTAACACTGCCCTCCTACATGCTCCATCTCACCAACCGGTTTCAATTTTGTCACATTAATGTCAATCACATATTTCCATATTTCTTCATATCACTTTATTGTTTTAAATTTTATTGATATATATTATAAAGCATAAGTCTATCCAAAGTGTTCAATCAGTGGTATTCAGTATAACCACATAGTTGTGCAATCAATTCATTCAGTTTTAGAGCATTTTCATTATTCCAGAAATAATAAAAAACAAAAACAAACAAAATTCATCACCTCTCTATCTCTCTATGCTTCCCTTTCCATACATAGCTGCTATTCTGTTTCCTTCTCTCTAGTATATTTGTATTTATATTTTGTGAAACAGTCTTATATATGCAATATCACCCATATTTGTATTTTGCATAAGGTTTAACTATGTTATACACAGTTCCATGTTAAATATTTTAGCTTTCCTTCTAGTAAAATAAATGTCCTTAGACTTTCCCTTTTGGCCTCTGTCATACCCATATAATAGCTCTGCTAGTCATAAACACCATGAAGTGCCCTTGCCATTTCCATTCATTTACAAAGATTTTTTTTTTAAAAAGCCCTTCTGAACAGTCAAACTTCAGCTTTCCATTCTTTACCATCATTCTATTATCTTGTGACCTACATTCTAATTATTAATTCCACAAGTTTACATAATATATTTAGTTCATAATAGTGGAATCATACAGTATTTGTCCTTTTGTGCCTGGCTTGCTTCACTCAATATAATGTCCTCCAGGTTCATCCTTGTTGTGATATGCTTCATGAGTTCATTTTAATTACAGCTGTGTAATATTCCATCATGGGTATACACAACAATTTACTTATCTATTCATCAGGTGATGGACACCAGGGTTGTTTCCAACTTTTGGCAAACATGAAAAATGCCATTATGAACAATATTGTGCAGATATCTGTTCATGATGCGGAACTAAGTTCTCCTGGGTATATAAGTAGTAATGGTATTGCTGGATCACATGGCAAGTCTATATTCAACTTCTTAGGAAATCCTCCACAGTGGTTGTACCACTCTACATTCCCACCAACAGAGAATAAGTGTTCCTATCTTTCCACATACTCTCCAACATTTACAGTTTTCTGACTTTTTAATAGTGGCCAGTTTAATTGATATCTCATAGTTTTGATGTGCATTTCCCTAATGACTAGTGATATTGAACATTTTTTCATGTGTTTCTTAACTGTTTGTATTTCTTCTATGGATAATTGTCTTTTCAAGTCTTTTACCCACTTTTTAATTGGTAGTTTGTCTTTTTATTGTTGAGTTCTATGTTCTTTATATATCATGGATATGAAACCCTTATCCAATACATGATTGCCAAATATTTTCTCCCATTGAGTCAGCTATCTTTTCACCCTTTTGACAAAATACTTTGAGGTGGAACAGTGTTTAGTTATGAGGAGGTCCCATTGATTTATTTTTTCTTTTGTTGCCTGTGCTTTTGGTATAAGGTTTAAGAAAATACTACCTACCACAATATCTTGAAGATGTTTTCATGTATTTTCTTCTTGAAGTTTTATAATTTTTGCTTTTATATTTAGATCCTTGGTCTGTTTTGAGTTAATTTTTGTTTAAGGTGAGAGATAGTGGTCTGCTTTCTTTCTTTAGATATGATTATTAACTTCTCCCAGCACCATGTATTGAAGAGACTCTTCTGGTCCAGCTGGGTGGGTTTAACAGCCTTGACAAAAATCATTTGACTGTACATATGAGGGTCTGTTTCTGAATTCTTAGTTTGGTTCCATCAGTCAATCTGTCTTTATGTCAGTACCATGCTGTTTTTACCACTGTAGCTATGTCATATGCTTTAAAGTCAGGAAGTGAGAGTCCTCCAACTTCAGTCATCCTTTTTAAAACATTTTTTTGCTATTCAGGGAAGTATTCCCTCCAAATAAATTTGGTAATTGGCATTTAGATTTCTGCCAAAAAGGCTGTTGGGATTTATATTGAGATTGTGCTGATTCTGTAAATCAGTTGGGGTAGAATTGATAACTTAGTGATATTTATTCTTCCAATCCATGAACATGGATTGTCCTTCCATTTATTAAAGACTTCCTTTGTTTCTTTTAGCAGTTTGTTGTAGTTTTCTGAATACAGGTCCTATATGTGCTTGATTAAATTTATTCCTAAACATTTGATTGTTTTAGTTGATATTACAAATGGAATTTTTTTCTGATTTTGTCCTCAGATTGCACATCAGTAGTGTATAGAAATGCTATTGATCTTTGCATATTAATCTTGCTTCCCAGCACTTTGCTAAACTTGTCCTATTAGCTTTGTTGTGGATTTTTTCAAGAATTTCTAGATATAGGATCATACCATCAGCAAATAGTGAAAATTTTACTTCTTCCTTTCCTATTTGGGTGCTTTTTTTTTATTGTGGGTAAAAATAAAAATTTTCACAATACATACCAACATTTGCAAAATGATATATAAATGTATATGCATATATGTGCATTTGCTTACAAAAATGTTATTTATGTATTTATATAAATATATTTTAAGAGGTGCTTAGATACCCAAAATATTACATGGAACCCACTGGGATTCCCTTGTTGCCCACCTCCCACACCTCCCACCACATCCCACACAAACATCTCCCACAAGTGTGGCCCACCACCCTCAATGGACTTACACATCCTGGGGCCTTGCCACCAACCATAGACCACATCTAGCGTAATTTCTCTAGCTAAAACTTCTAGCATAATATTGAATACAATTGTGACAGTGGGCATCCATGTGTTGTTCCTAATCTCAGTGGGAAAGCTTTCATTCTTTCACCATTGAGTACAATGTTAGCTGTAGGTTTTTCATATATGTGCTTTACCATGTTGAGAAAATTTCCCTCTGTTCCTATATTTGGAGTGTTTTTATCAAGAATGGTAGCACTGTATTTTATCAAATAACTTTTCTACATCATTTGAGAGGATCATGTGATTTTTCTTCTTCAAATTATCAATGTGGTTCTTTATACTAATTGATTTTCTTGTGTTGAACCACCCTTGCTTACCTGAGATATAGCCCACTTGACTGTGGTGTATAATTCTTTTAATGTGCTTTTGGATTCAGTTTGCAAGTATTTTGTTGATAATTTTTACATCTATATTCATTAGAGATATTGGCCGGTATTTTCTTTTTTTGTATTATCTTTATCTGGTAAAGATATTAGGGTGATGTTAGCTTCATGGAATATATATCTGAAGGATATATACTCTTTACAAGCACTCATGGATCCTTGTCCAAGATAGATCATATGATGGGTTACAAGACAAGTCTCAATAAATTTAAAAAGATTGAAATTATACAAAATATTTTTCTGTGATCCTATACACATATATGCATATATATTTATATATCATTTTGCAAATGTTTGTATGTATTGTGAGAATTTTGATTTTTACCCATAATAAAAATAAATAAATTAAAAAAAAAGAGTATATATCCTGCTCTTTTGGGGTACAGCATTCTATAGATGTCTGTTAGGTCCAGTTCATCTATCATATCATTTCCTCTGTTTTTTTATCCTCTGTCCAGTTGTTTTATCCAATACTGAGAGTGGAGTATTGAAGTCTCCAATTATTATTGTAGAGACATCTATTTCTTCCTTCAGTTTTGCCAGCATGTGCCTCATTTATCTTGGGGCAGTCAGGTGAGGTACATAAATATTTAGTATATTAATTTCTTCTTAGTGAATTGCCTTTTTACTTAGTATATAATGACCTTCTCCATCTTTTATAACAACTGTGTATTTAAAATCTATTTTGTCCAATATTAGTATCACTACTTTAGCTCTTTTTTAGTTACTATTTGCATGGAATATCTTTTTTAAATATTTCCCTAATAATCTCATTATGTCCTTATGTCTGAGGTGAGTCTCTTGTAGATAACATATAGATTGCTTATATTTTTTAATCCATTCTATCAATGTATGCCTTTTGATTGGAGAGTTCAAGCCATCAACACTCAATGTTATTATTTTAAAGGTATTACTTCACCCATTTTGTCCTTTGGCTTTTTTTTTCTCATATTTTAATTTTGTCTTTTTTACCCTTTAATTTACCCTTCCTAATATTCTTCATTTCTATTCTCTTCTCCAAGTTAAGCGATTTTTTCTTTGAAGATGCAGCACTCTCTTTAGTATCCCTTGTAATTCTGGTCTTTTTATTACATATTTTTATCAGTTTTTGTTTGTCTGTGAAGACTTTGAATTCACTGTCATTTTTGAAGGAAAATGTTGATGGATACAGATTTCTAGGCTCACAGCTTTTCTCTTTCTATATCTTAAATACATCATAACACACTCTTCTCACCTCCATGGTTTCTTATGAGAAGTCATAACGTATTCTTATTGTGGCTCCTTGGTAAGTGATGCTTTTCTTTTCTCTGGTTGCTTTCAGAATCCTCTCTTTATCTCTGGTATTTGTCATTCTGAATAGTAGGTGCCTCAGGGTCTGTCTATTTGGATTTTTTCTTTTTAGGGTGCCTTGTCATTGGATATTGATATTTATATCTTTCAAAAGCATTAGGAAGATTTCAGTCATTATTTCCTCAAATATTCTTTCTGCAACTTTTCCATTTTGTTCTCATTCTGGGAAACAAATAATGTGAATGTTTGTATGTTTCACATTGTCATTCAAGTCCCTGAGATCCTGTTCCATTTATTTCATACTTTTCTCTTTCTGTTCTCTCTTTTCCAGTTCAGATGTTCTATCTTTGAAATTACTAATTCTTTCTTTTAGCAATTCACATTGGTACTTATGTGCCTCTAATGTATTTTTTTTTTTATCTCATCTACCATGCTTTTCATTCCCATAAGGTCTGTTACTTTTCTTTGCAGGCTTTCAAATTGTTCTTTATGCTCACCCCTTGTCTTCTTAATATCCTTTATATCTTTAGTCATATTTTCTTTCCATTCTTTGAATTGATTTAGAAGAATTGTGTTCTTATCATTGATTAATTGTCTTAAATCCTGTATCTCTTCAAGATATTTGGTATGTCACTTTGTCTGGGCCATCTCTTCCTATTTTCTAGTATGGCTTGTAATTTTTTGCTGATGTCTAGACATCTGAAATTTTGGTGCATTTATTCTGTTGGCCAATTTTTCTCCCTTACCTATTTTTTTTCACAGCTCTTCTTTGATATATGGTTTCACTTATTCTGATTCTTTTAAATTTCCCAGCTTATCTTACCAAAATTTTGCTAGGGACTGACTAATGTGCAGATTTTCCCCTAGGAGTTAGGGTACAGAGAAATCCCAAAGCAGTTTTTGTTCATGCAATTTCCAGACCAGCCAATACATGGCATTCATCTGTACACCCATCCACAGAGTTGTTTCATTCTTTGCTTTCCTTTGTTTAGCTCTGCTGGTCAAATTCACTGAGGAGAAGACCTCCAACTCCCCCTCCCTTTTTCCTTGTAACAGCAGACAGGGAGAAAGACATCTGTTCCCCTCTCAATTGGCTGTGGTGGACCTGGGGTTTTATCCCACCTTAATATATTGAGGGTGTGATAGGAGAGCACTTCCCAGCCATTGAGGGGTTGGGGAACTCACATTTGTTGTTCTGGGTTCTTCATGTCTCTCTCCCTCAACCTCCTGGGAGTTGTGTAACACTCTCCTGATATGCTGACCCCCAAAGTATATCCCTTGGACAGCTTTTGGTTCTTTCTCCATTGTTTTTGTCAGAAAGCTGAGCCCTGTGAATCTCTTCAGACACAATCTTCCCAGAACTCTTCCCTTTATTTTTAATTCTACTCTTCCTTCAGAGAATTCAAGCTCTTTGTTCATATAGAACCAGTATATCTGGTTCCCTGTTGTATTTCCAGGACTTTGCATATTTCTTGTTACAAAGAGTGAACTGTAAAGTATTTGTTGTATTAATTAATAAAGTAGACTTTCAATCACCTTTCTCAATGATCTTATCTCTTGTTTTTCCAAAATCATAAGTGGATTTTAGCTTTTTATTTATCTTGTAAATTCAATCACAGTGAACAGAATGCCTCTCTTTGAATGAAACGCTGATTAAGTCCAGAATCTGCAGTCTGTGCAATCAGGGTTTTCTCCTTGGAATGGATCACTTAGTGGATTAATTAAATGTTTTCCCTATACAAAAGAAATACAAATGGAGATTGCTTTTTGCCATGGAAAAACAAATCAAACAGTGAAGAACTTTGGGAGAAAAGCAAAGTGTGGTTTTTCATTGGAACTTGCCTCAGAATAGAGTAGACCTCAAGGTCCCCTCTTAGTTTTTGGATTCGTGGGACTTCTCCAAACTATGAGATGTGATCTGGCTTACCCTCATTACCATTTAAAATACTGTCAATTTTCACACATTGATTCTATGAAAGTATTATCTCAAAATATTTAAATTTAATAGGTATGTGACTTTTCCTTCACCAGTTTTTTCCATTCTTTTGCCAATTGAGGCCAACCTTTTTCTATGAGCAGCAAGTAGTGGGTTTATCCTCACCTCCTGGGCAGTTCTCAGTGCACGCTGATATGGCATATACTTTCTGCATTTACATGCACTACCCTTGAGACGTTTCTTACCTCTACTTCAATGAAACCGCTGAATGCCATCTTACAAGATTCCTCAACAAATTCCTTGATTTCTTCCTTCTATCATCTATTTCTGACCTGGTCTTCTAGGCCATAACAATCTCTTGGTTTTTTCAGACCCCACCTTACATATTTTCAAGCTATTACTGAATCATTAAATTTTCAAATTCCTGAGACCTCAGTCCTAGCCCTTCCTTTACTTCTTTTTTTTCTACCTAGGCAATATCTTCCATTCCTTTGACTTATTTATCACCTTTGGTTATGGAACTTACACTTTCCAATCCAAATATCACATATGAGTTCCAAACCTGAAACTATATTCTCTGCTGAGATTTCTATTCTTTCTTCATCAGAAACTTAGAGGGACTCATCACCTTTAGAAATTCTTGTTCTACTTGAATAAACCTAACCATATTGAATGAAATTACATGTCACACAAAGGCTCAGTAAAGAATCTGGTGCTATTCTTCATTCAAAATATTGGTATTTCTTTGAGAGATTTTCTATCTCCAAAAATAAAATAAATCTAGATCATGTACACAAAGTAGCCTTCCCGTTTTTCCTTTGAATTGTCTCTTCTAAAGTGACTCTTAAACCCCATAGGACTAAACTGTATGTTTTATTTGCTAGTATGACTTAATGCTTTCAGACAAGCCTAGCTCAGAGTTTTCCTCCAATCTAAACACATTTATGAAAAAAAAGAGTATGACTTTCTTGAAAAATATTGTCTGGAAATGACAGTGATCAGAAGGATCCATGGGCTTGGAGTTCAGCAGAGCATAATAGACAAACTGAACGAGGCTAAAAAGGAAAAGCAGCTTCATTGGCGAGTGATGGACCAGTGGTTAAACCTCCACTGGTTAGATCTAACCAGTCCCAAATTGGCCTCCCAGTTGAGGGGTTTTCTTACAGCTTTTATACAGGTTTGAAACAAAGAAAGTCAATCATTGAGTTGAACTATCTGGGAATGGACTGGGGAGCTTCTCTATTGTTCTTTGGATAATACCAAGAAACATATTATTCTTGAGGTCTCTAATTCTCATGTTGATCAAGATAATAGATCCAATGAAGCATTATATATTTACATCATACATTTTTCTTTACAAAGAAGTAACAGTTCTGGTTAATTTCAAACTAGACAGTTTTATATGCTTTCCTACAGAAACTTTATCTACCCTATGGTGCTTTGTAAGTTATACAGACATTAAATTTTAATCATGCTACAGAAACAAGGCTGAAACTCATAGGGTTATATAAGAAAACTATGAAAATTGAATAATTGATTACCTAAAATGCATGATACAAAAGCAATTAAATGTAATTATTTTAATTTCAGAAGTGAATTAAAACAATGACAAAATATATATTTGGATATAAATACCTTTACCTAAAATAGAAATACATTGCTTAATTTCTATATAGAAATATTTGTTCTTCTATTTTTCAAGATCTATCTGAGTAATTTTATAACTTTAGTTAAAAAATACTTTAAAATCCAACTTATAGGAAAATCAACAATGAAACTTAATCATTTATTTTGGAGAACCCCTAATATTTTGAAGTTTGAAGGTAAATCTGACATAACAAGACCTATACTGAATGATCTTTCCTTGGTTGGTAGTAAAATACACACACTCTAGAACAAAAAATTTTCCTTGTACATTTTTTTCAGCACAATAATTCTACTTATATAGAGTCACATGGATGACTGAGAAAATACTGATAGATTTCAGTTCCTCATAGATATACAGATTAGTTAGAATCCTCTTGCTATAGGTACTTTAGACTACTTACCTAGCACAAATAAAATCCATAAAACTATGAGGTTTCTTGGATAAGGTGGGAAGTTTGATTTTGAGGCATTTAGAAGGAAGTGAATGACACAAGTTATGTCTTGAGTAGATTTATCTTGACTAGCATCTGAGTTAATCAAGTAGTGTATTTGGGATTATAAGACTGATGATGTTAACAGCTTCATAAAAACAGAGTTCACCATCAATGGCACTTTTTCTAGACATAAAGTAGCTCTGAACTACACATGTAATAAAGGCATACACATTAGGACTTAGCATACCTTGCATTCACAATCCATTTGGGTTTTCATGAATAAGGGAGAGAATTTTAACTAGGTAGAGGAGTCCTAATTTATTTTGTATGTGACTTTTTTTAAAATCAGAAGGTATTATTTCATTTGACTGCAGGCAGTTGGATCCAGGCCTTCTGAGGTCAGGTGAACTTACTGTGGATATACAATATATTTCTGGATTTATAATTATTTGTTCATTTTCAAAGGGAACTCATAAAATATTTTACCATTCAGGAAAGGGTATTATGCAATTAGACCAGGAGGAGAAACCAACAAATGAACAAATAAGCAAATAAATGTACAATGAAAAGTTATATGAGTGGCCTGAAGGAATAGTAGAATTGTAATATAGGCTCTAAGAAAGGCAAAGGACACCTTAGCTTGGGCCTCAGTGAAGGAATCTCTGAGGGAATGAGAAAACAGAGATGGAAGAGACAGGAGTATGATGTGGGAAAGTATTTGAGGGGATTTCCATGGAAATGAAGGATGATTAAAGTGTTCAGTGCTGAAATAATAGTTCAGCATAAATGTATTTGTGTGTTTCTGAGTGATGATTTCTTACTCAATCCTTGGATGCCTGGAGGAGCCCTAATTTAAAATTACTGAATTTGAAGGAAAATATTTTGTTTAAGTGGCATACCTTGATTTTATTCATATTGATTGACATCTAGGTTAATCAAAGAGCAAGCTCTAGAAGAAGAGAATTTTTATTTTTAGATTTTTATGATTCTGGTGGTTGTAATAACTTGAGTTATATTTGATTTTTTTTGCCTCTATCTATGAAAATAGAGATGTACACCGTCATTTTAGAGCCAACAGTGTAATAAATTGAAAGAATTGAGTAAATTTGTGAGGTTGTCATGACAGTATACAGAAATGGGTTAGAAAGGGGGCTACAATTCAGCTTGAGGTGTTATAATATTGTTTAAGAATTACCTTGCAAAACACAAGATGAAAAAGTGACTGGATCAGCTTGAATACACTCAGGGGACTGAGATGTCAGAGGAGTCTAGGAAAAAGAAAGTTCCCCAAAGGTCCAATTCTTCTTTACTTCCAAGTTATAGACTGAGGCATACACAGTGGTTTTATTCATGGGGAACATATTGGAGATGGTACCATGATATATTTAAGAGGAAGTCTATGGTGTTATTAACTCATCATTTAAGCCTGTGTGAGAAAAGGGGGAAAGTGCTCATGTAAATTGATTGTGAAAGAAGGAAAAGGAGATCAGGCACAAGAGAGGAAATAAGCACAGGGTGCATTTGATTCATAAAAATGAGAAACAATAAGGATAAATTATGAGTGATTGATTGTGATGAGAGAGAGTTTGCTGGTAAAGATTTCAAAGGAAACAGGAAAGACAGGAATTCAGTTGGAGACATTCAACTTAATCAGGTGACAATATGCTTCAATGAGAAAAGAGTACCTAATGGGTATGAATACAAGACTAATTTTAGACATTAAGGTACTAAATTGAGGTGATTAAAATTACATCATTCACCTGGTTATTATGAGGTTAATCTCATCTGGTAAATGTAATGTGAAATGTGAGAATATATGGTATTCAAAATTATGGGGAGAGAAGGTCAAGATGGCATCGGCTTAGGAGGGCACTCGCTGACTCACTCTCTGAGGATGGCAGATTTGGGAAAGAGTCCTGCCCAGGGGTCTGTGCTAGAGGCACATGGAATGAGGGCTTTGGGGACATTGCTCTGGAGAGAGCTGGATAGCACAGATTACTCAGGAAGTATTTGTGAGATTTCCCCCGCTTGTGGTGGTAAGCACAGACAGCTGAGCACCACCCTCAGGGGAAAAGGCTGGATTGAGCTGTGACTCCCACCAGCAATCTGGTGAAAGGGAGCATTCTCTGAAATTTGGAGGATTCTGGTGGAGGGTTGAGAAAGCTTTCCTTTCTATGAACTTTACTGCCTGGAACACCTTGCAGCTTTGGGGAACAAAATAGCTGGCTTGAAGCATGACCAGGCTGAGTGGAGTGGCAAATCTGCTGAGGAATGTTGACTTACCTAGGTGCCCAGGGATATGCCCCAACTCCTGCTGGCAATCTGGTTAGAGGGAACACTCTCCAAGAGGGGGATGGATCTGACAGAAGGTGGAGAGGGGTTTCCTTTCTGTCAATCTGACTGCCTGGACCCCCTCATAGATTTGGGGAGCAGATAATCTGGCTTGAAGCAGTGCCAGGTTGAGGGGAGAGGCAAATCTACTGAGGAAGCCTGATTTACCCAGCAGCCTGGTGACACTCAGGCTTGGCTCCAGAAGAGGCAGAGTCAGCCAATTTTATCATTCTGCCCTGACTAGCAGCAGAGATTCAGCTCCCCTGGGGAGGCCAGGAAGTGGAAAGTGCTTGATTAGTGACCACAAGCGGTGCATGGAGTTGGAGGAGAGTGTAAAAACAACTAAAAGGACAAAAAGAGAAATAAAAACAACATATGACATACATTAACCCAAAGAAAATATGACTGAAGTAAGAAATTCATTATGAGTAATAACACTGAATGTTAATAGATTAAATTCAACACTCAAGAGACACAGATTGGCAGAATGGGTAAAGAAATATGATCCATATATATGCTGTCTACAAGAAACCCACCTTTGACCCAGGGATTCAAGGAGGCTGAAAGTGAATGGCTGGAAAACAATTTTACAGGCAAACAATAGCCAAAAAGAACGAGGAGTAGCTATCCTAATATCAGACAAAATAGACTTTAAATGCAAAATTATTGTAAGAGACAAAGATGGACACTATATTTTAGTAAAAGGAGTAATCTCTCAAGAAGAGAGAACAATCACAAACATTTATGCACCTAATTGGGGTGCCTAAAAATACTAAGGCAAACACTGGAAAAATGAAGTGGAGAAATAAATGCCTCTACAATTATAGTGGGGAATTTTAATACACCATTATCATCATTAGACAGAACATATAGACAGAGAATCAATAAAGAAACAAGGACTCTGAACAATACATTAGAGGACCTGGACCTAATAGACATATATAGAACACTACACCCAAATACAGCAGGATTTACATTCTTCTCCAGTGCACATGGATCATACTCCAAGATAGACCACATGCTAGGCCACAGAATAACTCTCAATGAATTCAGAAAGATTGAGATTATACAAAGTAATTTCTCTGACTACAACGGAATGAAATTGGAAATCACTAAGGGCCAGAGAAACAGATTATGCACAAAGATATGGAAATTAAACAACACACTCTTAAACAAACAGCGGGTCAAGGAGGAAATCTCAAAGAAATCAGTAACTACCTTGAAACTAATGAAAATGATAACACAACATATCAAAACCTATGGGATGCAGTGAAAGCTGTCCTGAGAGGGGAGTTCATAGCGAAAAATACATATATTTTTAAAAAAGAAAGAGGTAAATTGAAGACCTAACTGCACACTTGGAGGAACTGCAAAAACAACAAAAACTAAACATAAAGGAAGTACAAAGAAGGAAATAACAAAGATTAGAGCAGAACTGAATGAAATAGAGAATAAGAAAGTACTAGAAAAAATAAACAAAATCAAAAGATGGTTCTTTGAGAATATCAATAAAATTGACAAACCCTTACCAGACTAACAAAGAAAAAGAGAGAACAGATGCAAATACACAAAATAAGGAATGAGCAAGGTGATATCACTACTGACCCCACAGAAATAAAGAGTATCATAAGAGGATAGTTTGAAAAATTATATGCCAACAAGAATGATAATTTAGAGGAAATATACAAGTTTCTAGAAACTCACAAGCAGCCTACATTGATGAAAGAAGAAATAGATGAACTCAACAGTCAAAATACAAGTAAAAAGATAGATTCAGTCATCAAAAACCTCCCAACTAAGAATAGCCCAGGACCAGATGGCTTCACAGCTGAATTCTACCAAACATTCCAGAAAGAGCTAACTCCAATCCTGCTTAAGCTCTTCCAATAAAATAGAAGTAGAAGAAATATTTCCTAACTCATTCTATGATGTGAACATTACCCTAATACCAACACCAATCAAAGATACCACAAGAGAGGAAAATTAGAGACCAATTTCTCTAATGACTGTAGATGCTAAAATCCTCAACAAAATACTTGCTAATACCATTCAACAACATATCAAAAGGATAATACACCCTGACCAAGTGGTTTCATCCTGGGTATGCAAGGGTGGTTCAATATAAGAAAATCAATCAATGTAATACACTACATAAGGAGATTGAAAGAAAAAAAATCACATGATCATCTCTATAGATGCAGAAAAAGCATTCAACAAAATAAGCACTCTTTCTTGATTAAAAAAAAAAAACAAACACCACAAATGATAGGAATAGAAGGAAACTTTCTGAATATGATAAAAGGTATATATGAGAAACCCAATGCTAACATCATCTTCAATGGTGAAATCCTAAAAGCCTTCCCTCTGAGATTGTGAACAAGACAAGGATGCCTACTAACATTACTCCTATTTAACATTGTCTTAGAAGTACTTGCTCGAGCACTGAGATAAGAAAAAGATATAAAAGGGATCCAGTTTGGAAAAGAAGTAAAAATTTCATTATTTGAAGATGACATGATCCTATATGTAGAATGCCCTGAGAAATGTACAACAAAGCTTCTAGAACTTATAAAGGAGTTCAGTAATGTTGCAGGCTGTAAGATCAATTCTCAAAAATCAGTAGCATTTCTGTACACCAATAAGGAGCAATCTGAGGAGGATATCAAGAAAAAAATACCATTTACGATAGTAACTAAAAGAATCAAATACCTAAGAATAAATTTAACAAAAGATGTAAAGGACTTATATGCAGAAAACTACAAAACCCTGTTAATGAAATCAAAGAAGATATAAAAAATGGAAGAATAGTCCCTGTTAATGGATAGGAAGACTAAATATCTTCAAGATTTCATCCTACCCAATCTAATAAACAGATTTATTGCAATCTCAATAAAAATCAACACTATTTTTTTAAAAATTGGAAAAACTAACCACAAAATTTATTTGAAATGGTAAGAGGTCCCGAATCGTCAAAGACATACAGAAAAAGAAAAATGAAGCTGGAGTTATCACACTATCTGACTTTAAAACATATGACAAATCTACGTGGTCAAAACTTCATGGTACTGGCACAAGGACAGACACATTGACCAATGGAAATGGATTGAGAGTTTTTATATTAATCCGCATATATAGTCATCTGATATTCAACAAGGCCACCAAGCCGCTGAGTTGGGAGTGAATGGCCTCTTCAACAAACGGTGCATGGAGAACTGGATATCCATATCCAAGAGAATGACAGAGGAACAACATCTCACACCTTATATGAAAATCAACTCGGAGGATCGGGCAAGATGGCGTTGGTGTAGGAGGGCGCACACTGCAAGCTCCCAGAGCAAGGCGGATTGGGGACGGGGTCCTGCCCGGGGGTCTGTGCTGTGCACGCGTGGAGTGAGAAGCTTGGGACATCTATCTGCGCGGATCAGCGGCGTGGACCGAACGGTGGAGATTCATGAGTTTTGAGGCTGCCGGTGGAGGTTGGCACAGGCGGCTGAGCCCCGCGGTTACGGAAATAAAAAATAAAACGGCCATTTGGACCCGCGGGCGGGGCGAAAAGTTTTATTTTCTGGGGAGCTGGCTGCCTGGCGCCCCTTGGACATTGTGTGAGCAGAGCAAAAAGCTAGTCAGCACCCGGTGAACCGGAGGGGGATTTTGGTCGGGGAACGGAGCTGATCTCCCTAGCCACCCAGGGATAAGACCCGGGCCGTTGCGGAGCCAAGAGGAAGGGACACTTCCCAAAGAAGGGAGGGTTCGGTTGGAAGACAGGGAAGGGTATTTTATATTTTTAGACATCGATCTGGCTGCCTGCACCACCCCATAGCTTTGGGGAGCAGATAAGCCAAACTGAAGCAGCACCAGGCTGAGAGCAGACGCGAATCTGCACTCAAACTGATTTACTGAGCAGCCCGGTGATGCTGGAGCTCGGGGCCAGAAGGGGCGGAATCCGCCGTCTTTAGCACTCTTCACTGACTAACATCAGAGTTTCAGCTAACCTGGGGAGTCCGGAAAGTGGAAAGTGCTTGATTAATTTACACGGGCCCAGCTAGGGTCCCTTCCGTAAGGGGGTTGGTCTAGAAGAGGAATTATTTTGGGTCCTGCATTTGGCTAAAAAAAAAAAAAAAGTGAGGTCACCTCAACAATTGAAAAATAAATTCTTTTTAATTTAGTTTAATAGCTAAAAGCTGCTTCAGGACCTGCATATAGAACCCTGTGGGGAAATTCATTGATAAACACAAGTAGGCAGGAAGGATCCACGTGGACCCTAGGGGAATCATTGACCCCCCTTAGCTCTGTTTGACTGCTTGCCTGTGTGGATCATTGGTTTCTCACTGTTACTTTCTGGTCTATTGCTATTATTCCCATTTTCCTCCCCCTTTCCTTTTTCCTTCTATTTTTTTTTTAAATAGGTGCTGCCAGCTGGTCGCTTATTTGCTGGGCTTCTTATTCAATAATTTCCCACTCGCTGTACATATTGATTCTGTATTACAAACTATCGCTTATCCTTCATGCATGTTTCTGCCTTCTGTTTTCTGTTGTGGCTCTTAGAGACAACATTTTTTCATAGGCCCACAACTTAAGGGTGTCAATTTATATCCCATCTATTTTGTTTCCTTCTTCTTTTTTCTTTTTTTTTTTATTAGTATTAACTTTTTCCTTTCAGACCTTTCTCTACTATTTCTCTACCTCCTCATAATTCTAGCCTTCTAAATCACTATATATATATTCCTGCATTTGTTTTCCCAGTCCATTATAGGAACTCCATATTTTTTCCAAGTACTCTACACTGCCTACACAAGTTAAATATTCATCTCATTAAGTCTCATTTTGCCCCTCTTCTAACTTTTATCAACATTTCTATTATCCTTCTGCCTTCCTTACATCTTTTGATTCCTCTGGCCCTAACCTTTTGCCTTCAAGGGAACATAGAAAGAAGTAAGGAAATAAAATAAGAAGAAAAACTGCCAAAGAGAAAACTTAACTCAAACGCAGAACCAACACCTAAATAAAATTCTAGAGCATAGAGTAGAGCTAATCAACTGAACAAACCCATCAAGATAATATGATGACCAGAGGGCAACAGAAAAATACAAAAGACTCTGAAAAACTGGAAAACATGGACCAGTCCAGTGCACAAAATAAAAACCAGGAAGCAATGCAGTACATCGAACAACTAATCAAAGCTATCCAAACAAATATCATGGACCAACTTAAAGCACTGAAGGAAGAGATTAAGGATATAAAGAAGACACTGGGAGAACATACTGAAAAAATAGCTAACACAACTAAAAAGGTAATGGATATGATGGCGAACAAATACACAAGTCAAGAAATGAAAAAGACGCTGGACTCACATGGCAGCAGAATTGAACAGGCAGAGGAAAGAATTAGTGATATGGAAGACAATACAGTTGAAATCAAAGAGATTGTAGAAAAGATAGACAAAAAGATAGAAAAAATCCAGTATGGTCTCAGGGAATTAACCGATAATGCAAGACACACAAACATATGCATTATGGGCATCCCAGAAGGAGAAGAGAAGGGAAAGGGAACAGAAGGAGTGTTGAAGGAAGTTATGGCTGAAAACTTCCCAACTCTAGTGAGAGAGATGGATGTGCAGATCCAGGAAGCAAAGAGCACCCCAAATAGTATAAATCCCAACAGGCCAACTCCAAGACATATACTTGTCAAACTGTCCAATGCTCAAGACAAAGAGAAAATACTCAAGGCAGCAAGAGAAAAGAGAACCATCACATACAAGGGAAGCACAATAAGATTAAGTGCTGATTTCTCAGCTGAAACCATGGAGGCAAGAAGACAGTGGTATGACATAGTCAAAACACTAAAAGAAAAAAACTTCCAGCCACGAATTCTCTACCCAGCAAAATTGGCATTCAAAAATGATGGAGAGCTCAAAATATTCACAGATAAAGAGCAATTAAGAGAGTATGTCAAGAAGAAACCAGCACTTCAAGAAATACTAAAGGAATCCCTACAAATTGAAAGGAAAAAACAAAG
>JAKSZT010053911.1:838773-956901 GCA_026826555.1 Tolypeutes matacus
AATGGCCATCCCAGGGAATGGAGAGGGCCTGCATCTGCAGGCAGGATCATCCCACCCACCATATCCATGGGATATAAGCCCTCTCTCACTTGGAGTTGGAGTGGACATCACCATCCCAGTCGCCTCTGGATTGGGGGAAGAACTATGGACTAGAGTGGACTTGATGGTATTCTCTTGCTCACATATGGTGATTCTTGCAATGCAAGAAATTATAACAATGAGGTGGAGCCAGTGGCCACTTGACAGTTTTTGGGTAGGGAGGGGATGAGCAGTTGAAATACAGGGGCTTCTTTGGGAGTTGGAGGTTATCGTGAGTACTGTTGTGGCAACGGATGTAGGCCATTTTAAATCAGCACACACCACTCTGAACTGAGTGGGAGAGAGTGTGGTCTACAGTGTGAACTGTGGTCTATGGTTGGTGGCAAGGCTCCAGGATGTGAAAGTTCATTGAGGTTGGTGGGCCACACTGTGGGAGATGTTTGTGTGGGATGTGGTGGGAGGTGTGGGAGGTGGGCATCATGGGAATCCCAGTGGGTTCCGTGTAATATTTTAGGTAATCTAAGCACCTCTTAAAATATATGTATATATATATATATATATATAACATTTTTGTAAGCAAATACACATATATGCATATATATTTATATATCATTTTACAAATGTTTGTATGTATTGTGAGAATTTTGATTTTTACCCATTATAAAAAATAAAAAAAAATTCAACTCAAGTTGCATCAAAGATCTAAATATAAGCGCCAAGACCATAGAGACCTTGGAAGATAATGTAAGGAAGCATCTACACCACCTATAAATAGGAAATGGTTTCATGAACTTCACACCCACAGCATGAGCAGCAAAAGAAAAAATAGATAAATGGGATCTCCTCAAAATTAAAAACTTTTCCATCTCAAAGGACATTATCAAGAAAATAAATAGGCAACCTACCCAATGGGAGAAGATATTTGGCAACCATTTATCTGATAGGAGCCTAATATCCTGCATATATAAAGAAATCCTACACCTCGAAAAGAAAAAGAAAAACAATCCATTTAAAAAAATGGGCAAGTGACCTGAAAAGACACTTCTCCAAGGAAGAAATACAAATGGCTAAAACGCACGTGAAAAAATGCTTGACATCGCTAGCTATTAGGGAAATGCAAATCAAAATTACAATGAGATACCATCTTACACCCATCAGAATGGCAGCTATTAAAAACACAGCAGACTATAAGAGTTGGAGAGGATGTGGAGGAATGGGAACCCTCATCCACTGCTGGTGGGATTGTGGAATGGTCCAGCCACTGTGGAGGTCAGATTGGGGGTTCTTCAGAAAACTAACAATAGATCTTCCATATGATCAGGTGATTCCACTGCTGGTTTTATACACAGAAGAATTGAAAGCAAAGACACTAACAGATATATGCACACCAATGTTCATAGCGGCATTGTTCACAATTGCCAAAAGTTGGAATCAGCCCCGGTGCCCATCAACAGATGAATGGATAAACAAAATGTGTTACACACATACATACAATGGAATATTATTCAACTGTAAGAAGGAATAAAGTGCTAACACATGGAATAACATGGATGAATCTTGAAGACCTTATGTTGAGTGAAGCAAGCCAGGTATTGAAGGATGAACAGTATATGACCTCACTGATTAGAATTGAGGAAAGTGAGCAGTCTCTGAGAACCATTTTCTGAAAGATAGGTTAACAAGGAGAGAAGGAGAAGAGAAGGTTGTGGGCCATCACCTATAGGGACAAAATCTATGGTAAAGTGATAGAGTTAGTTTCATATTGAAGGATAGTACAGGTATTTATTGATATTACTGGGTTGGTAATGCAGGGGTGACAGGTGGGTAGATTAAGAAGGGTGGGTTTGAATACCCAGGATACTGGGAAGAGAGATGGGAGAGGGACTAGGTGAACATGGGATTTGTGGATATGAGGGTGAAAGTCCAGGAGTGGGAATGCTCTTATGAAAACATGACAAGGTAGTGTCACTGGTTTAGGGTGTATGTTTGGCGGGCATTCAAGATGGAGCACATCTGGAGTAGGCTTCTGGGGAGTGTGTGAGTGTTCATCCTATAATAATGTGCTCTGTCAGGGAGTGGAGACCCGCACAGTGGGTGGGAAGGAGATGGAACCTCATCTTTGGGAGGACCGATTCACCCAAAAACTGACAGGTTGGTGCCTCTTAGGGGCAAGGGTGGATCTTAACAGGGGAGGATAATCAGCATGCCAGGACCTCCTGTTGCATGCAACTATGAATATTGTCCAATAAGTCAAGACAGGGGGTTGTTATATGCCCCAGGGGGATGGAGAGGAAGGAACAGAAAAGATCAAGTGGGGTATTTAGTGGTCAGGGGAAATGTTTTTCATTACCTTACAGTAATGGACACAGGACATGGTAAATATCATAAAAAATTATTAAACTGTACCATCTAAATTGTAAACTCTACTGTAAACCATTGACAATGTTTAGTAGTTAGGTTTCACAATCTGTATAACAGTTATAACAATGCTACCACCCACATACAAAAATGTTTTAATATGGGGTGAGGAAAATGAGAGGAATTGGGGTATATGAGGGTCTCTAGCATTCTGTGTGTGACTTGGCTGAGACCTAAAACTTCTTTGAAAATTAAATGAAAATTTGGGAGACACTGGGAAGGGAGAGGGGGAAGGTGCCATGGTACAGACTAGACACCTGACAATGCAGTGATAAAAGGAAAAACAAATAATAATAATAATTTTAAAATTTTTTGTTTGTTTTTTCCCATTTTTTGAATGTACTAATCCTTCAATTATATATTTTTTTGAGTTTCCATGTATTTTATGTCTTGCATTTAAGCTTATCATTATAATTTCATTTTCCTATTAATTGTATTTGGTTATTATATGGGCTTCATCTTCAAGGAAAGTTTAGATCACAGAAGGGTTACAATGGCTGCAGAGGATCATTGGTGGGGGGTGTCTTGGATGGGGGATTCATGGGAGGAAGTCCATTTATATATACATGAAAGACATATAAAATTGTCCAAATGTCAAGGGGTGGGGCATGGTCACAGTGGGTGGACAATCACTCAATAAATGAGGGAATACCTAATTCCCAGCCTGGAGAGCTCTGCCACATTCTCCAATAGTCCCCTGAGTGCAAGGACCATGTCTGGCAAAGGAGGAGGGTCCACTGATGGGTTCTTGTTATTGATGACTAGCTTTATGAGTCTCTGCTCTTGTAATTAAAACTTAGCCTACTGTTATGGGGTGTCTAAGGGTTGCCACCTGAGAGCCTCCTTGTTGCTCAATTGTGGCCTCTCTCTAAGCCAAACTCAGCATATAAATGCATTACCTTCCCCCCAGTGTGGGACATGACTCCCAAGGATGAGCCTCCCTGGCAAGGAGAGATTAACACCAAGTGCCATCTGGCAATACTACTGTAAAAAGACCTTGAATAAAATGGGGAAAAGATAAAGACAAATAAGTTCATGTGGCTAAGAGACTTCAAAGAAAGTCGGGAAGTCATCCTGGAGCTAACGCTTATGCACACCTTAGTAGGATCTCATAGAACACCAAAGTGGATATCCCCCCACACAGAGGGTCTCCTGAGGGCTCTGGTCCTTTATAAGGGGGGGTATCTCCAGAGATTGATGCCTTATCAGTGGACTATACTTTGGAATCTGTGCTCCTGAGAATGACAGAGTTGGACTCAAATTAGTCCTCCCTGCACATGGTCCACCAGTCCCTTCTATTCAAACCTGTACATGGTGCTGGAGTTTCTAGGTGTACTTCCAGAGACTGGAGCCTTTGTCCTGTCCATGTGCCAACTGTGCCTGGAGTCTCAGTGGAGCTACAACTCCTCCTCTACAGCTCAATGGACTTGCCTAAGTCACCTGGTGAGGAGATGATGATGGACAAAAGCCATCCCAGTGAATGAAGGGAGTCTGCAGGTACAGTCAGGATAATCCCATCCATTGTACCCATGGGGTATAAGCCCCCTCTCACTTGGAAGTGGAGTGGACATCAGCATCCCAAACTCCTCAGGATTGGGGGAAGAGCTATGGACTAGTGTGGACTCACTGGTATTCTGTTGTAGACATATTGTGAATAAAGTAATGGAAGAAATTACAACAGTATGGTGGAGCCATTGGCCACTGGACCCCTTTGGGGCAAGGAACAGAAAAGCAGTTGTAATAAAGGGGTTTTTTGGGACTTGGGAATTATCCTGAGTGACATTACAATGACTGATATAGGCCATTTTATATCAGCATGTAACATGCAGAACTATGTGGGAGAGAGTGTGATCTACAATGTGAACTATGGTCCATGCTCAATGGCAAAGCCCCAGGATGTGTATATACATTGCACGTGATGTGTCACAATAATGAATGATGTTTTTGTGGGATGTTATGGGAGGTGTGGGAGGTGGGCAACATGGGAATCCTTGCAATTTTTGTGTAACATTTATGTAATTAAGCAACTTTTAAAATATATATATATATATATAATATATTGGTCTTGAAGTGGTTATGGAAGATGGAAGAATGACTCAATTATCAAGATGCAGTCTGTTCCCCAGATATACTAGAATGCTCTAGGAGTTGTGATTCTGCATTTAGACATAAAGCAAAAGCTTAGTAATGTGTTCTGTCATTTGCAGTAATAAACATAACAGGAAATTAGAGTCATCTCCTCTGTGGTCAGATGTGGTAAATAGTAAGATATTTACCGACAGATGGGGTAAATACAGTGACATCAGAAATTTTCTTAGGAAGCATATGCTGAAATGTGTATGCTTAGAAAACCTCTGGCAGTAAATATTACATGAGGTGGAAGTTAATGTTTGGGAAGTGGGTTTAATGCAATGAATGTTTCCTTGTGACAGGAGAACCTGTGCAAGGAGAGTAATTGTAACAAACTATATAAAGAGGAGGCTTTGACAACAGCGTGAGGATCTGATTATTGAAATGAGAAATGACATTCCAGTTAATACCTTGGTGTGGAATGTAACACTTAAGATACTTGAAATTGAAATACAGGAAGAAAAATTTCAAACCCTAGTTGTGTCTTTTTCTGGCCATGTGAGTTTGTCATAGTACTTCAGCACTCTGAGCCTCTATTTTGGACATTTGTTAAATGAGTAAATTAACCTTTATCAGCTGGGATGATAATGAGAAGATTAAATTTTTAAAAATACGTAAATCTCCTAACATGTTGAATACAATCATTTTCCTCCTGGTACACATGGCTAAGTTAGCCTTAGCTCTGATCAACCCCATAATAATATATGTACTTAAGTTTCCAAATATATTGCAGTGAGATGTAGAACTCAGTATTCTACATATGGAATAATCAAGATGACTTAGAACAAATGAATCCAGAAGATCATGTTCATGATAGAGCAGGAAGGGAGTAAGAGTTCAGAAGATGGAAATGCATGTGAGAGAACCAATGCTAGTGCAAAAAACAAATAATTATAACTGAAAATTTCCAGTCTGCTTCTTCCTGTGGTGAGGACCTAATTCCAGGTGTGATTTTGGTCAGGGATTTCTATGATTTGGAATCATGGATGAATTAAAAGTCTCTGAATATCATGAGCTAATTAATAAATACAATTCATGGATTTTCATGTTCTTATCTGTATAATGAATGTAATCATATCATTATTAACCAGAAAAGACAAGCCCTCCAGCCTCTTGGCCCTGGGAAATGATAGACCTCCCTTATTTCTCTTGGAGCACTTTTCATGTTCCTATTGTTGATTTGGTTGGGGATGCTCCCAGGTGAAGGGCTTTGCATTCATGAATGTTGGGCCTGAAAATTGTGGTCAAGACTTGAATCTTAAGGCTTTTTTCCCCATTCTCAGCTTTGCTTAGCTTCTGCTTGTCTAGTTCTGAGTGAAAATCCAGAGGAAGATAGGTACCAGCTAAGGTATTGAAAATGCAATCACAGATGAGTAAGGGATTGACAAACCTTTAGCCAGACTAACAAACAAAAAGAGAGAACAGATGCAAATACATAAAATAAGGAATGAGCAAGGTGATATCACTACTGACCCCACAGAAATAAAGAGTATCATAAGAGGATCCTTTGAAAAATTATATGCCAATAAGAATGATAATTTAGAGGAAATGGACAAGTTTCTAGAAACCCACAAACAGCCTACATTGATGAAAGAAGAAATAGATGAACTCAACAGTCCAATTACAAGTAAAGTGATAGACTCAGTCATCAAAAACCTCCCAACTAAGAAGAGTCCAGGACCAGATGGCTTCACAGCTGAATTCTACCAAACATTCTGGAAAGAATTAACACCAATTCTACTTATGCCTTCCAAAGAATAGAAGTAGATGGAATATTGCCTAACTCATTCTATGATGCCAACATTACCCTAATACCAAAGCCAAATAAAGATACCACAAGAAAGGAAAATTACAGACCAATTTCTCTAATGAACCTAGATGCTAAAATCCTTAACAAAATACTTGCTATCGCATTCAACAACATATAAAAAGGATTATACACCATGACAAAGTGGGTTTCATCCCGGGTATGCAAGGATGGTTCAATATGTTATAACTGTTATACAGATAGCAAAATATAGCAACTAAACATTGTCTATGATTTACAGTATAGTTTACAATTTAGATGATACAGCTTAATACTTTTGATGATATTTACCATGTCCTGTGTACATTACTGTAAGGTAATGAAAAACCTTCCCCATGACCACCAAACACCCCTTTAGATCATGACTGTTCCCTTCCCCACAGCCCCGCAGGGCCCATGATACCACCCTATCCCGACGCATGGAATATCAAGATTCACAGTTACATGCCCTGGGGATTTGAACCTGCCCTTCCTAATCCACCCACCCACCAGTGCTGCACCACCAAACCCAGGAACACCACCACTCATCTGCCCCATCCTCCAACATGCAACCACACTCTATCCCTTTACCATAGATTATGTCCATATGGGTGATGGCTCAAAGACTGCTCTTCTCTTACTCTCCCTTGTTAACCTATCTTTCAGACAATGGTTATCAGAGACTGCTCACTTTCCTCAGCTCAGATCAGTGAGGTCAAATACCGTTCATCCTTCAGTGCCTGGCTTGCTTCACTCAATATAAGGTCTTCAAGATTCATCCACGTTATTCCATGTGTTAGCACTTTGTTCCTTCTTACAGCTGAGTAATATTCCATTGTATGTATATACCACATTTTGCTTATCCATTCATCTGTTGATGGGCACCGGGGCTGATTCCAACTTTTGGTAATGGTGAACAATGCCACTATGAACATTGGTGTGCATATATCTGTTTGTGTCTTTGCTTTCAGTTCTTCTGGGTATATACCCAGCTGTGGACTTGCTGAATCAAACGGAACATCTATTGTTAATTTTCTGAGGAACTGCCAAATTGTCCTCCACAGTGGCTGGACAATACCGCAGTCCCACCAGCAGTGGATGAGGGTTCCTATTCCTCCACATCCTCTCCAACATTTAGTGTTTCCTGTTTTTTTAATAGCTGCCATTCTGATGGGTGTAAGATGGTATCTCACTGTAGTTTTGATTTGCATTTCCCTGATAGCAAGTGATGTTGAACATTTTTTCATGTGCTTTTTAGCCGCTTGTATTTCTTCCTTGGAGAAGTGTCTTTTCAGGTTACTTGCCCATTTTTTAAATGGGTTGTTTGTCCTTTTATTTTCAAGGTGTAGGATTTCTTTATATATGCAGGATATTAGGCTCCTATCAGATAAATGGTTGCCAAATATTTTCTCCCATTGGGTAGGCTGCTTTTTTATTTTCTTAATAACATCCTTTGAGGTCCAGAAGTTTTTAATTTTGATGAGATCCCATTTATCTATTTTTTCTCTTGCTGCTCGTGCTGTGGGTGTGAAGTTAATGAAACCATTTCCTATTACAAGGTCCTGTAGATGCTTCCCTACATTATCTTCCAAGGTCTTTATGGTTTTGGCTCTTATATTTAGATCTTTGATCCATCTTGAGTTGATTTTTATATAAGGTGTGAGATGGTATTCTTCTCTCATTCTTTTGGATATGGATATCCAATTCTCCAAGCACCACTTGTTAAAGAGGCCATTCTTTCCCAACTGAGTGGGCTTCGTGGCCTTGTCAAATATCAGATGACTGTATATGCGAGGATCTATATCAGAACTCTCAATTTGGTTCCATTGGCCAGTAGATCTATCCTTGTGCCAATACCACATATTTTTTATCACTGTAGCTTTGTAGTATGTTTTAAAGTCAGGTAGTGTGATACCTCCAACTTCATTTTTCTTTTTCAATATGTTTTTGGCAATTCGGGGCCTCTTGCCTCTCAAAATATATTTTGTGGTTAGTTTTTCCAGTTCCTTAAAAAGTACACTTTTGACTTTTATTGGGATTTCATTAAATCTGTAGATTAATTTGGGTAGGATAGACATCTTGATGATGTTTAGTCTTCCTATCAATGAACAGGGAATATTTTTCCATTTATTTAAATCTTCTTTGATTTCCTTTAACAGTGTTGTGTAGTTTTCTGTATACAAGTCCTTTACATCTTTAGTTAAATTTATTCCTAGGTATTTGATTCTTTTATTTACTATTGTAAATGGTATTTTTTTCCTGATCTCCTCCTCCGTTTGCTTGTTATTGGTATACAGAAATGCTACTGATTTTTGAGCATTGATCTTATAACCTGCAACATTACTGAACTCCTTTATAAGTTCTAGAAGCCTTGTTGTAGATTTCTCAGGGCTTTCTATGTAAAGGATCATGTCATCTGCAAATAATGAAATTTTTACTTCTTCTTTTCCAATCTGGATGCCTTTTATGTCCTTTTCTTGTCTCAGTGCTCGTGCATGTACTTCTAAGGCAATGTTAAATAGGAGTGGTGATAGTGGGCATCCTTGTCTTGTTCCCGATCTCAGAGGGAAGACTTTTAGGATTTCACCGTTGAAAATGATGTTAGCTTTGGGTTTTTAATATATACCCTTTATCATATTCAGAAAGTTTCCATCTATTTCTATCTTTTGTAGTGTTTTTATGAGGAAAGAGTGCTGTATTTTGTCAAATGTTTTTTCTGCATCTATAGAGATGATCATGTGGTTTTTTTCTTTCAATCTGTTTATGTGGTGTGTTACATTGATTGATTTTCTTATATATTGGAGGAAGCAAAATTGGAATTACATACCAAGCAATACATTACAATAATTCTGGCATTTACAATTACCCAAATGTTTGCCTTTAATGTAGGTCATTTTTTTCCTTCAGTCTGCTTTGAAAAACTTTCTACTGTACTTTAATTTCGGTCTGAAAAACTCCCATTAGCATTGCCTGTGGGTCAGGTCTAGTGGTGATGAGTTCCCTCAGCTTTTATTTAACTGAGAATGTCTTACTTTCTCCCTCATTTTTTAAAGAGGAACTCAATGTATATATATTTTTGCCTGGCACTTGTTTTTCTTCAACACTTTAAGTATTTCAAACCACTGCCCTCTTGCCTCCATTGATTTCTGATGAGAAATCAATCAGCATTCAATCTAATTGGGACTCCTTTGTATGTAAAATATTGATTTTCTCTTGCAGCTTTCAGAACTCTCTCATTGTCCTTTGCACTTGGTAGTGTAATCAGTATTTGGTGGGGTATTTTTTTTCCCCAGGATTATCAGGTTTGGTGATGTCTGAGCTTCATGAATTTGCATATTCACACCATCTTATAAGTTTCTGAAGTTCTTTTTGTTACTTCCTTGAATATCCCTTCTGGCCATTTTTATCTTTATTCTACATCTGGCACACCCATGATGTTTATATTGGTATGCAATTGATGTTTTAGGCTATTTTCACTTTTAATACTTCTTTTCTCTTTCTGCTCCTTAGCCTGATTCATTTCAAGTGTCTTTATTCAAGTTCACTGAAAGCTGCAATCTGTTTTTGAAACCCTCCTGGTCATTTTTCATACCATTTATTGTGTTCTTCAACTCCAGTACTATAGATTTGTTATTTTTTAAAATTTCTATCTCTTTACCTACACTCTCATATTGTTCATTTAGTGTTTTTCTGATATCCTTTAGTTGCTTACCTGAACTTACATTCACCTACTTGAGAATTTTTAACATCTCTTTCTAAGACTTTGTTCCGTGTGTCCACATTCTCATCTTCTTCTTCGGTGATTTTTTAATTTTTATCCTCTTCCTTTGAATGGGGCATCTTTTCCTGTTTCTCTATATTGTGTTCTTTTGTTGCACACTCTATGTATTAATATATAAAATATTCTGGGATGCATTTTTTTTTTTTCATATTGTAACCTGCTGGTGAGAAGACAAACATTTTCTTGGGCTTCAGGCCTTCCTTTCAGTAAGGTTTGCCAAAGACAAATATAATGTGCAGGGTTTTCCTTTTCTTTCTGGGCCTCTGTGTTGTCCTGTGACTTTTTTTTATTAGTTGTTTTAGAGTTCCACTATTTACAGGAGTTCGGTTGTCTGCTCTTTTCCTTGCATATAGATTGCCCCTCTGGAGTATTTGAAGCTGGCAGGACTTTGTCCCAGACTGACCACTTGTATAGTTTTTACACTCCTTTCATTTTCTCATGCTGCTTTTGTGTAGAGTACAAATTCTGGTAGGAAGGTCACCCCAGGGATGAATTTCCCAAGTTGTTGTTTCCTGGCCATACAGAGCCTGGGACCATTGAAGGGGATGAAGACTTGCTCCAATGTGCCCTGTGGAGGTTAACAGTAAGGGCAACAAAACTTTTTTGTTGGCTCCCTAAAGCTGAGCTTTCCTAGTCTGCCAAGTAACTGTAGCACTTCAGCTTACTGTCTCCTACAGCCCTAGGGAAGAACTGCATCTTTAAATCACCACTGCCTCTGCCCCCATCCAGTAAAGGTTGAAACATTGCCACCAACCGTGTCCAGAGCAGGTAGAAACAATAACTTTCCTCAGACCCAGTACTCTTTGATCTAAATTCAATAATCAAAAGCTCTAATCAGTGATCAGCAGTGCCTCCAATGTTCTTGGGGAATAGGATTTTTATATCCCTTTCTCTTAGTACCAGCTAGCCACTGACTGTATCCCATGGGGGTGGCCTGCTCTGAGATTGTACAACAGGCACCAGTAACTGCAACTTGGAGACAGCAATTACAATTCTTTACCATAATTTATTGGCCGCTTTTTCCTGCTCTTCCCTGGATGTTGTAAAGTGTTCTTCTAGACTTTTTTTTTTTTTTTAAGATTTTATTTATTTATTCATTTATCCCCCCTTGCTGCTTGTGCTCGCTGTGTCCATTTGCTGTGCATTTTTCTGTGTCTGCTTGTCTCCCCTTGCTGGGTCGACCTGTTGCATCAGCTCACCGTGCCATGTGGGCCAGCTTGCCTTCACCAGGAGGCCCCAGGAACCGAACCCAGGGCCTCACATATGGTAAACGGGAGCCCTACTGAGTGAGCCTCATCTGCTTCCCTCTTCTAGACTCTTGACATTTGAAATAGGTGTTTCAGATGGTTCCTGCCTGTTTTATAGTTGTTATGGTAGAAGGACTGAGTATTGCAGCTCCATAATGTGCCATCTTCCCTAATGTCTCATAAATTTGTTTTCACCTCCAGGCCACCATCTTCCATTCTAATAGTCTCCTGAATAATGACTTGTCTCATACTCACTCCTATGTTAGTCTTGGTGGCCTGATTGTGGGTAACCCTAGTTCCAGAATGAGAAGCAATATAAGAAACTATGGGCCATGGGAAACGGATGTGGCTCAATCAATTGGGCTCCCATCTACCATGTTGAAGGTCCAGGGTTCTATTCCCGGGGCCTCCTGGTGAAGGCAAGCTGGCCCACTTGGCGAGCTGGCCTGAGTGGAGAGCTAGTCCACGCGGAGTGCTGGCCCATGTGAAGTGCTGGCCTGCGCAGGAGTGCTGGCCCGTGCAGGAACTGGCGCAGCAAGATGACACAACAAAAAGAGACACAGAGGAGAGACAATAAGAGACACAGCAGACCAGGGAGTGGTGGTGGCACAAGAGATTGAGCACCTCTCTCCCGCTCTGGAAGGTCCCAGGATTGGTTCCTGGTGCCGCCTAAAGAGAATACAAGCAGACACAGAAGAACACACAGAGAGCAGATAGCAAGTGCAAAAACAATGGGGGTGGGGGTGGGGTGGGAATAAATAAGTAAAAATAAAAGTCTTAAAAAAAAAAAAAAAAGAAACTATGGACCAGAGGAGTGTATGCCAGTCATTGGAAGCCCAACCTCATTGATCTCAGGATGAAACCAGCTAGCCAACCCTCTGAAATTCATGGGGGATTCTCAAAGTCCCATTGATTGATACCCTTCCTCCAGAGAATGTAGACAGCATGCCATAGGTACCCCAACTCTGGGTCATTACCTCTACCCAGGATGGCAGACAATAGGCAAACCCACAGTTCAGCCCACAAATCTATCAGTCCTGTTTTGCTAAAGACACCACCATACAAAATGTATGAAAGAATGGTGAAAATAATTGCCCCCAAAATTGACCAATTCCATTCCATAATTTACAAGGTATTCTGCTTGCAGCCCCAAAATCAGTGGAGCAAGTTGCTCTATAGTGCATCTTGGAAACAGGCTCAGTCATAAAATATCTTTCAGTAAATGAACAGTTTGTTACTTAGTGCAACTGGTCCAAAGATCAGGGGAAAAGATTCAATCATGGCAAGTCTCCTAGAGAGGCCAAATGCTCAGGTCAGAGTTGGTAGGTGGCTGCTCTACATGCCCCACTAGGAGAGGAAAGACTCTGTACTGTTTAAGTGTTGCATATTTATACACTCCAGAGGGAAGAGGATGATAAATCTTGATACCTTTGCTCTTACTTATTTCACAACCTGGAATATTGTGCACTTACACTGAAAAACCAGACATTATGGTAAATCACAGTCACCTTGATGGTCTTTATTACCAGCAGGCCTAATTAAATGCCAGTAAAGATAACCATTGTTCCATGCAAGGTTTTGAAGAAATTACAAAGAGTATTATAAACCATAGACTTTGATTAGTAACAATTCTTCAATATTGGTTCATTGATTGTAACAAATGGAATACACTAAGATGTCAATAGGGGTAACCATGTGTGGGTGCAGGGGGTGTTCTATAGGAATTCCCTATATTTTTATTGTAATTTTTCTCTAAATATAAATTTAGACTTCTCTAAACATAAAGTTAAAAAAACCACACTAAAGAAAAAAGATTTAACCTTTTAAAAGACTATTATGATCACTAATAAAGATGGGTGTTTACAAAGATCTCCTTTCATGTGAGGAGATGAAGTGAACTTCAGGCTTAGCTCTGAAGAATTTGAGGGATGCAGTATGCAAAGTGCTAAGAAAAGGGCTTTCCCAGCAGCAGTCACAGGAAGGGCAAATCCCTAAAATAGGGAAAGCAGTTCAAGGAACAGAAGAAAAAGTGTGGAAAATTGGTAGGGGATGCATTTGGAGAGCTGAGAAGGCAGATTACATGAGTCTTTTGCAAGACACCATAAGTTTGGATTTTATTTACAGAATCTCTATATAGAGAGGAGTGGGAGCAGGACAGAAGCAGCAGGATGAAGAAAGCATGTTTCTGTGAAAGTTAACCCCTCTTTGTTCTAAACTACTATGGTAAGAAATACTCAAATGGGTAAGAAGATGTTTCTGCCTAACTTACTGAATTTATCCTAATAATTGTGTCTTAGAGAAATATAACAATTGAGGGACAAGATACTAGAATAAGAAAATATTACTAGGCCTATTTCAGTTGGCTTTGACTATGTTGCTTCTCATCTTGCCCCAACAACCTTGCTCAATCACACCAGATGTCTGCTCTCCCTCTCTGGCTTCTCCTTGGCACATATGCATGTTCTCCCCTCTCTTTATGTCCCATCAAAACCTGAGATAAAAGCTTTGCTGAAGGCCCCCACCACTGTAAGTACTGCTTCCTCACTCTCCTCTCAGAGTTAAGGTTCTTAGATGAGTCTTAGGCCATTTACTCTTTTGAGTAAAAGTTACCAGCCCTTTAGAAAGCTATCATAGAAACTGAAGGAAAGAAGAAAACAATCACAAACTCTAGGTTGAATAAAGAAGAAAGGTGAGGGAAGCTGATGTGGCCCAAGTGATTGAGCTCCCATCTACCATATAGGTCCAGGGTTTGATTCCTGGGGCCTCCTGGTGAAAAGCAAGCTGGCCCACATATAGAGCTGGCCCACACAGAGTGCTGGCCCTCCATGGAGTGCTGACCCGTGCAGGAGTGCTGGCCTGCGTGGAGAGCTTGTACAGCAAGATGATGCAACAAAAAGAGACACAGAAGAGAGACAATAGGAGACATGGCAGGCCGGGAGCTGAGGTGGTGCAAGAGATTCAGAGCCTCTCTCCACTCCAGAAGGTCCCAGGATCTGTTCCTGGTGCCACCTAAAGAGAAGACAAGCAGACACAGAAGAACACACAGAGAGCAGACAGCGAGTGCAAAAACAATGAGGAGGGGAATGAAATAAATAAATAAATCTTTAAAAAAGGAAGAAAGGTGAGACACCTTGTCCTGCCAAACTGGGAAAAATGACAATTTTTACTTAACCATATTCTTCCATTTTCTTAATTCACAGTCATGTGCTCAGCAGGCATCTCGTGGCTCCACAAATCCATAAGCACTCTATCCTGGACCCTGACCTTCACTCTCACCTCCTGTGACTTTACCATCTGTGGGATTGCTTTCACAAAAACCTTGGGGCACAGAGCTATGGCCCTGTGGTTTGTGGTAGGGCTAGCACTAATGCTGCCCCACCACCCCTTATTCAGCATCTCATACCAGCCCCAACCCCACCCAACACCATCCCAGATAGGTCTTGGGGCCAAAGTGGATTCTAACCTAGGTGGATGCATAGATCCTGAATGTCCACCCAAGGGGGATGGGAACAACTTCCATGCTATTTCCAAGACTTCAGGAAAGCATAGGTTGAAGCACTTCCAGGCATTCAAGTAACCATTCTCCCAGTGGGCTATCACTTGGGTGGAGGAGCATTTCTTCATTCTCTGCTGCAAGGGAGCCCAACCTCCACAAACCTCATCTACCCTAGAGTGACTCCCTGCTCTGTTTCCCAATTGTCTTCATTCACTCACCTCTAGGTTCCATGAAAGCTAGCCATTTAACTAGCTCTCATTCCTGGCAGAGGGTAGATCTGTTGCCAACCTGGTCCCTTTGATCTGGAGGGAAGGTAGCTCAGGGATGCAGCCAAATGGAGTGGAGGCCACAGTCCTTGAGCCTGGGCCCCTGATCCAGTGGGTGACTGGTGGACAAGGAAAAAAGCTTGGGATGGAGAGAGACTAGAGAGCCAGGAGTTCATGCTTGGGGTGGGCCCTGAGAGGAAGGCACTGGCCTGGACTTGGGAATCAGCAATTTTGAGTCTCCAGAATGTGCCACTGCTGCCACTGGTAGTCTTTCATGGCATTTTCCCTTCCAAATCCTGTTGGCCCATGCAGGAAGACTGATGGAATCCTGATATGTGTCTGCTATTTCCAGGACTGTTTTTTCTCCATCTACACAGGAGCCCCCTGGAGTTGTTGAAACTGCAACACATGTTTGCTAAAATCAGTGGCTATGAACATGCTCAAGGGGGGCTGAGGCATGGGTGGTGGGTCTTGTCCCCTGGGGAATGGAGGACTGGGAGCATGTAGGATGGGGCCCCGTTGCAAAGAGAAGGGATTTTCCCTCATCTCACCCCTGTTGTGCCAGGGAAAGCAGCAAAGGAAAAGGGTGGCAACTGTTGGGTACCATTTGCATGCAAATGCCAAGGGGCATTAGGGCTCCAATTGCCAAGAATAGGACTGGCAGGTGAGGGTTCTTTGCTTCTGTGGTCAGGGTCTCCACACCCCATCCAGGCCTTGGCTTTTGCTGGTGGGGAAAGCCAATGAGTGTTTGGGATGGAGCTACTTATCTGTGCCACAATGGACATGTGGCATGGTAGAGAAAATGGTGCCAGTTCAGGGCTGTTGCAGAGTGATAGGAGGCATTGGCTGGAAGAAGCCATGCTATGGGCATTGGCTGCCAAAAGAAGAGGGAGAGAGAGAGACAGAAAAAGAGAAAGAACATGCATGAGTGTGAGAGAAATTCTGCTGGCAAAAGTCTACAAGACCTAGTATTCCCAAAAGTTCTCCAATCCAAGTTCTAACCAGACCCCACCCAGCTTAGAGATCAGAAATCAGGCTTTATTGGACACTTTTAGGGTGGTATAGCCATAGATGCTGATTGTCAAAGCCTGGAGCCTGAAGTGCCTGTGCTGTGCATAGCTGCAGAACCTTGCCCAGCTACAGGATCTACAGGCACCTGGAGACTGGCTCCAGGCCACTGGACACTGCTCACCACCACCAGCCACCCAGGTGCCCTGGTCAGGTCACTGCAGTATACCTCACTCTTGGCTCATGCCCACACAATGAGGGCCAGAGAAGTGGCAATAAGACAGGCCAGGCATTGAGATGGCCCTGAGAGTGCCCAGTTACCCATATGGCAGACCAGAGGCCAAGGGCTCCCCAGAGAACCAGCCACTTCTTTAGGTGGTTTCCAAAGAGGTCTGTCTCCACTTGCCTCTGACATTCCACCAGGTTGGGCATTCTCAGGAAGTGTGCCCTTGGACCCTCTGCACTGTCCTGCCCTGCCCAGCCTGGCTCAGTCTGTGAAAAGCTCCCAACCTCAACTCAACAACTACACACACTCCCATTCCCAGCCCACACATTCCCCATGCACACCCCTGCCAGGACACATTTCTCCCCAACCATCCAACCAGAACCACCAGCACCCTCTACTGGCCTGCCCAGTGGGTAATGGCCCAGCCCAACAAGCCCTACCTAGCATGTCCTTGGACAGCTCTTCAGGCCATAGTCCCATCCACCCAGCAGACTTGACTGAATGTTCAATGCTAAAGTGAGGAGGCTGTCCAAGGCCTTGTTTTCCACCCAGCACTCAGCAACATCTCTCCTCTAGGGAGCCCTGAAAAAGCTGTTCCATGCCTATTTTCCCATAAGGTGTACCCATTCCATGTAGCATCCTCCCACCCATGTTGCCATGGAATTCCTGCTACTGGCCTTCCTAGGAAAAGATTCCTATTCTGGGCTAGGCTCTATCCACAACCCTCAGAGCCCAACTGGAACTACCCAAGGTGGAAAAACAATATCTACCTGGAGGGCTGGGGTTGGGGGAGCCACTGGCACAAAGGTCCCACTTGGTCCACACATATGCATTCAAGCAACATACACTCACTCTGCAATGGGGCATCTGTTCAACTCAGCAGTAGAAGCCAAAGAGCAGCTCCATCCAGTCTCCTACCAAGAAACCTGCATCAGGGTCTGCAATGGAGTCTGGCATATGTGGGCTTCGAGGAAGCCCTTGGAGCTGAGAACTGGGGTGGCTTTGGACAGGCAGATCTCAAGGGATCTCCAAGGAGAGGCAGGGATCCAGAGACTCCCTGCAATTCCCTGACACCACAGCCTCCACAGCCCAGTGCAGTGGGCAGAGCCTCCACTCCTGTCTCCTGAGCCTTTGTGGTCTGAGGGCAGTCTTCTTTGGAAAGGCCCTTGTGGCTTAGAGATATAGCCCTGAGGGTTGTGGTTGGTTTAGACATGGTGTTGCCCCCAAACCCCACCCCACCCATACCCTGAAAGCCTTTGCCCACTCTCTCCCCAACCCCCACAAGACACCAGCCCACTAGGCCTCTGTGCTACAGTGGATTCTGCCCTGGGCAGTCGCAGATCTCCTGATGATCCTTCCAAGAGGAACTGGAATATATTCCATGCTGGTTCCAAGACTCAGGAAAATGTCAGCCTCTTCCCACCTCTAGGGGTTTTTCTCAATGGGCTATCTCTTGAGGGACACCAAAGTTTTCCCTGGTAGGTGAATCCTCACTGCAAACCTTGCTGACAGCTAGATTGACTCCCTGCTCTGTTTCCACATGGTTTCCAGCCACCCAATGCTAAGCTCCATTAGAGCAGGCCACTCAGCCCTCTCTCCCCTCATCCTGAAGAAGAGATCCTGGCCAAAGTTTGACTTGCAGCCAGCATGAGCCCTTTGACCCCAGGGAAGGAGGCCCAGGGGTGTGCCCTCCAGGCTTGGAATTAGTATAGGTTGGAGGATGCTGCTGATCTCTTTTGACATCTTTCAATCCAAACCCTGTAATCCTGTGAGGAATGAGCCCCTGGGATATGTCTGTGTCCTGCCTACCTTTGCCTGCCCACTTGTATGCCTGCATGCCTGCTTTGTCTGTTTCCCATGTAATCTCTTGCTTTTCTTTGGCCTACAGAGGGGCCAAGAAGTGGCTAAAAGTGGGTTTTTGAATTTACTGGCCAAGGACATGACCAAGGGGGTCTAATGTGTGTGTGTGTGGGGGGGTCTTGCCCACTGGGGACTGGAGGGCACAGGGAGTTTGTAAGATGGGGCTCAGGTGCAAAGGGAATGTATGTTCCCTTGGTTCATCCCTGTTGTGCCAGGGAAGGCAACAGAGATATAGCATGGTGAGAACTGGCAGGCAGCCCCCAGTGTGCACTGTTTGCATGCAGGTACCAAAGGCTAGGGACCCAATGGCTGAGAAGAGTTCTAGCAGGTGAGGAGGTTTTGCCTCCACATTTGGGGTCACTATCTTCCCTACCAGCTCTGGATTGGTGCCACCTGCCAGTGCTATGGTGGGCAGGATACATGGTAGAGGAAAGCATGAGGATAAACTGCAGGGTTGGAGGTTCTTGAGTACTTTGCTGGAGGGAGCCATGCTCTGGAGGTGGCTTACAAAAGGAGAGGCATAAAGACAGACATGCGGCTGTCAAAAGCCTACATCATCTGGTATTACCAGGTAGTCACCATGCAAGTACTAACCATGCCCAACTCTGCTTAACTTCTGAGATCAGAGGACTTCAGGCATCCTCAGGCTAATATAACCATATGTTCCAGCTACTGTGGCCCATATCAAGCATCAGGCTGTGAAACGGGCCCTGTGGAGCCTCACCAGCTGCAGGGACCTAGGTCCCCCAGTTCCTGGTTCCAGGCCACAGGCCCTTCCTTGATGTCACCAGGCCTTGGGTGCCCCTGTCCCAGCAGTACACTGCCTGGCTCAAGTCCACACTCTGAGGGCCAGGGTAGTAGCCAGAAGGTGGGCTGGACTTAGTGCCTAACCTTCTGTCTGGTTGACCAGAGGCCAAGGATCAAGGGCCCTTGAAGGTTCCAATAAGGCACACCTCTGATGGCTTCTGACATCCCACCAGGTAAGGCATCCTCAGGAGGGTGTTCTCTCTGGTTCTAAACAATGCCCCACACTGCACAGCCTGACTCAGGCACTGGAAGGCCCCAAACCCTTTCAAACCATGTACATCCCTATTCCTAGCCCACACTTGCCCCTGCGGTGACCACTTTGTCAGGAACATGCAGTGACACAGCCTCTACCACTAGGGCCAATGGAACTTGCTGGACCTATGGAAGTATAGGTCTTGGTGCCTCCTATATACACACAAGGGAGTCTATAGCAACAAGAAAGTGATATTGAAGTGGACCAGCCCTTGAGTTTTGGACATGTAAACTATCTAAGGTGGCCACTAAGTACACCTTGCACCTCTTGATCAGCAGCTTTCACCTTGTTATTGGGCCTTAGTGAAGACTGAACATTTAACCACTGATTGCTCTTCTCTTGACTCTCAGACAAAAAGTCAGCTATAGTCAGGTAGGTGTTCTCTCATTCTACTAATAAAATAGGACAGGTTCAACAAACTCCATCATTAAATGGAAATGGTACATCCAAGAACAAGCTCAGTAGGACTTTAGGGAGTTAGCTGGCTCTATGAACAAAGTTCTACTTTGCTGAATGAGACCATACAGCCCACAGGGGATGGTCCTGCTCCTCCCTTGGCTAAGCGGGACAGTCCAGCTAATAGTATGTCTTGGTTTACAGATCAAACTGCAATACTCGTAGCTGATGGAGTCCATTGGGCTACTAAGTGATCTGTCCCAAGAATGGGCATCTTTTGACAGAGACTGGATGAGGATATTCTGTTCAATGGGTTGAATTATTGTGGTAAGAATGGCTGTGCAGGCTACTCCAACAGCTTTGTACTATATATTTATAGATCCATGAGCTTTTGCAAGATGACTATCCATATTGGTCAGTGACTGGCAAATCAATGATTGGATTATAAGAAGCTCCTCCTTGTGGATACAGGGGCTATGGCAACAGATTGTAAGCTGGGAAGATCAATTTGTTACCACTTTTGACACCCATTGCAAAGGCCATTTTAAACAGAACATAAGTGGAATGTCCATGCCAGCCAAAAAGTTGTAATGATTGCCCACTGAATCCACCACAGAGTGGGACACAGAAGTCCACTCAGATTCAAGAATGGGCAAAACATGAGGACTCTAGAATATACAGAGGTCAAAGACACAGCACAGTCATGTGGCTTATGACAATGAGCTCAGGCTGTACAGCACGGTATGGTTGGCCATATCTGCTGGGACTTAGGTCCTGTACAAGAGTGGCAACTTAACCACATTGTTATGCTTATCATCAGTCATGGGTTCCAATGATATCTCACCACTTTACACAGATACTTAAGGTATGGGACAGCAATTCACATGCATCATATCTATTCTGGGACCACTGTTGTGGCCTTGGAAAATACCTAGGCTATGTGATCTGATATACAACAAGACTCCAATCAGATCAATGTACTTCATTAACAGCCCATTTAAACCAGCAATGGGCATGCTCCCACTGCATGATATCGACCTTTCATTCTACCTATGATCTTCAAGCAAATGGGGTGATAGAATATTGGAATAGGTGATTCAAGTAACAACTACATAAAGATCACCAGGAAGAGCAACTTATTAGGTGGAACTCCTGTATAATTAAAACTATTTGGACATTGAACACTATTCCAGTGGAAGAGAAACAAGACAACAAGACATATGTTGGAAATACTGAGATCTGAGAAGTGGAGGTCAAGGCAGCCCATTATTAGGTTATGTTTTTGGAAAGGAATCCAAATCTCAGTGTACTAAGCTAAGAACAAATCCTGTAGGAGTGATTTGAGATCTGTGCAGCAGTGGTGATACTGCAAGGATTCCCTAATTCACACCTGGAGTTCATGCAGGTAACTCCCTCCTGTGGGACTCCATGGGAACATGGGTAGGTGCAACAGAATGACAAGATACTTGGATCCTCTGGTTGCACCTGGAACTCTTGACCTATCAGTACAGGTGGGCAACAATTTTGGCTCTATCAAATTTTGTCAGGATGTGACTTCCATCCTGGATGGATTGGATGATAAGAGCCGGAAGGTCTGGGTTAAATAAAAGAGGTAATTGGTCCCTGCAGAAATCAATGCTTCAGAGCTCTGATAGAGAGCCTGGATGGCCATATCTTGGCAGTCCTCACCTCAAGTTATTGGGCAAGAACAGTTTGACCTCCAGAAGTAAGGGGAGACATATTAAATGATATTGTCTCTTTCTGTCCCCTGATTATCTCACAGTTATAGACAATCCCCTAACCCAATCAGTCCAATGATACAGGCTGGAGATACCAACCTAAGCAAATCTGTTAGCTCTATAAGCATTTATCCATCACTCTACATCATTCCAGCCAAACTGTCAATAAGGTGGACCACACTGGCCTACTGGATATATTACCTGGTGTCTCAAGGAAACAAGTCTATAGACAAATGATAGAGTCCACTGGCCATAGGAGATGCCTTTTGAAGCCCAAGGTCTCCCCATAGATTACCCCAAACTTGGGGAAGAAATGCTTTCTTTGTTTTGAAAGCCTAAATGTCACCAGGCCATCCATTGGAGAAGTTCCTAATGGCGACTGTAATGAAATGTTGTGATTTGATTCTGAAGGTTGTTTCTTTTGAATCCACTTGAATTTAATGTTACTATGGGCAACAATACTCCTTCAGAACATGGCAAAATAGACAAATTTACAATAACTGGTGCCTACAGGGGGCACACTGGAGAATCTAATATGCTGGAGAAGTCAGGGACACATCTAGAGGCCATCTCTCAGCCCTTGCCTACTCCCATTTCTATTGTTTGCACATGACTCATCATGTTTCCATTCCACAGCCTGGTACATATATTAGATTTAATGGAAAGCCCTCATCATCCCACAATCTTTACATCCAGAAACTGGAAACATGTAGCTTCTGCTGCTTATCAGGGTGAGAAATCTCATTGGAGATCCCTGACATGTTGTGATGTATAAATACGGAAGACTCAAACAGCACATGTCTCTCCTCTCCAATGAGAAGTGGGGCATACAGAGCTGCCAACATCCAACACTGGCTCAATCAGTTGCCCTCCCTGGGAGACCAGCCATGATGGAATTTCTTCACCTGATCTTTGTTTCAGATTTTAAGATTTATTACAAAGCTACAGTTATCAAGACAGTGTGGTAATGGTGGAAGGATAGACAAACAAATCAACACAACAGGATAGGGTGCTGTAATAGACCCACATGTATACTTTCAATTGATTTTCTATTTTTTGTCCTTTCATTTTTTATTTTTTAATATACTTAGATTACATAAATGTTACAGAGAATATATAGGGGACTCCCAAATGCCCTGCTCCCCACACTTCCCACATTTTCCCACATTAGCATAATCATTCATTACTGTGGTACATTCATTGAAATTGATAAATATATTTTGAAGCATTACCACTAAGCATGGATTATAGTTTACATTGTAGTTTACACACTCTCCCACTCAATTCTGTAGGTTATGGCAAGATATATAATGGCCTGTACCTGTCATTGTAATGTCATTCAGGACAATCCCAAGTCCTGAAAATGGCCCCATATTACATGTGTTTTTCCCTCTCTCTACACTCAGAACCTCCAGTGGCCACTGCTCCACATCAATGATATTTCTTCCATTGCTAGAATCACAATAACTCTATAGTAGAATACAAGTAAGTCTACTTTAGGCCATAGTTCATTGCCCAATCCTGAGGATTCTAGGAATTGTAATGCCCACTCCACCTTTAATTGAGGGGGTCTTCAATCTCAAATGGCTGATGGATGAAACTCTTTTGCTTGCAGTTGTAGACACTCTCAGTTCCTTGGTATGTTGGTTATCCATCATCTCCTCCTTGTTGTCCTGGGTGAGTCCAATGAACTGGAGAGTAGGTGTTGCAATTCTGTTGAGATTCAGGACCTAGCTGGCATATGGACAGTCCAAAGATTTAAGTCTCTTGGGTGTACACCTACCAACTTCAGTACTAATTATAAGTTTAAATAGAAGAACAGAAGAGCCAAGCATAGGGAAACCACAACTGAGTTCAACTCTCTCACACTGGGTAGCATAAATTCCAAAGTAGAGCTCATTGGCAAGGGACCAAACTCCTGGGCTATCTGCCCTGACTATAGTGTCCAGATATTTCCAGAGCCCTCAGAAGCCCCACTATTTGAGGATAGTATCTACTTTGGTTGTCAATGAGATCCTGCTGAGACGTGCATAAACATTACCTCTGGAATGACCTCCTAACTCACTTTGAAGTCTCTTAGCCATGTAAACTCATTTGTCTTTACCTTTACGTGTTTTGGTCAAGGTCTTTTTTTCCCAGTTGCATTGCTTGTTGCTACTCAGTAGCAATCCCTTGGTGCCTGGAAAGTTCATCCCCAGGAGTCATGCCCCACACTGGTGGGAAGTTATTGGTATATATGTTGAGATTGGCTTAGAGAGAGTCCACATATGATCAGCAAGGAGGCTCTGAGTAGGTAACTCTTAGGCACCATACAACACTAGGCTAAATTTCAATTTCAAGAGTAAAGGCTCATAAGCAGAGTCATCAGTATCAAGGGCCCATCAATGGACCACCCTCCTTCAATAGTCCTTGCCCCTGTACTTGGGGTATTGTTGCTGTTCCATTAGAAAATGTGGCAACTCTACGCAGGATGTGATTTTGATATTCTTTTGGTTATTGTGTGAATCTCCACCCACTGTGGCAATGCCCCATGAACATTTGAACACATTTATTTATTTATTTTTTAAAGATTTTATTTATTTATTCATTTATCCCCCCCTTGCTGCTTGTGCTCGCTGGGTCAGCTAACCACGCCGTGCGGGCGGGCTTGCCTTCACCAGGAGGCCCCGGGAACAGAACCCGGGAGCCCTACTGATTGAGCCACAGCCGCTTCCCATTGAACACATTTATATGCCTCATATGTATGACCAGGTGAACTTCCTCCTATGTAGCCCCCATTACTGACACCCCACACCAGTGGTCCTCCCCTACCACAGTTGTAACCCTTCTGTGATGCAAAACTTCTTCAAAAATGAAGCCAATAAAGTAGCCAAATACAATTAATAAAAAATGAAATAATAATGATAGCTTTAAACATAAGAAATAAAATACAGAAAATTTTACAAAACAGCTAAAAATAAAATATAATTTAAAATTGGGATATTACAAAATAATGAAAATATTTAAATTTTTTTTGACATTTTGCCTTTTATCACTGTAAGATCTCTTGTCCTGTATGTATAGTGACATTTTCTTCCATTTATTCCTCAGGTTTCTTACTTTTCTTCATTTTGTCTTCAAAAAAGTTTAGGTCAAAGTAAAGTCACATATATAATACAGGAGATTCCCATTTACCCAACATCCTTCCCCTTTTCCTCTTTCCCATATTAATAACCTTTTATATGTGGATGATATATTTGTTACAACTAATATACAAATATTTAAACATAGCTACTAACCATGATCAATGGTTTATTTTATGGTTTACATTTTGGACCATACATTTTAATAAATTTTTGATGAAATTTAACGTGGCCTGTATCCATCACTGCAAGGTCATGTTGAACAATTCCATCACCTCCAAAATACCCCATGTTCCATCTATTCTATTCCTCCCTCCCCCTCCCCTTGGAGCCCATGGTAACCACCAGGCCTCACTCCCTGAAGAGCAAGATTCATAGTTACTTGCAACAACAATGAGGACTTAATACACTGGTCTGTCCTCCCCTATTAGGCACTGCCCTTGCTTTTCAGAGACTCCCACTCCTCTCTTTGAGAACACGGCAGGCCTCCCCAGGATGGAAGTCCAACACCTTCCCGGTCATTATGTGGGTCTCCACCCACTGATGCATCACACTATGACAAAATGATCACTTACACACTAGAAGCCTGCCCCAGATGTGCCCTCTCCTGAATACCCCCATCAAAAACCCTAAGCCAGTAACCATTCCTTGTCATATTGCCAAAAAAGCTTTCCCACCATAGTAGTTTCAACCACATACTCACCAATACCCAGTGTTCACCTGCTTCCTGCCCCAACTCTACCCCCATTTCCATGGACCATCCAACCCACCCTCCCCAACCTACCCCCCTGTAAAACCTGCACTGGCCAACCCCAATTTTATCACTACATGCCTGTCACATCACTTCACTGCACAACTACACACTTCCACATTGTCATAGATGTTACCCATATGGGCGTTGGCTCACAATCTTCTCCCTTTCTATTTCCTGTAAACCTACCTTCCAGACTCTAGCTCTATGGGTCTGCTCAATTTGCGTAATTCATATCAGTGAGGTCATATATTATTTTTCCTTCAATGCCTGGCTTGCTTCACTCAACATAAGGTTCTCGAGATTCATTCATGTTATCATGTATGTTAGTACTGTATTCTTTCTTACAAATGAGTAATATTCCATTTTGTGTATATACAACAATTTGTTTATCCATTCATCTGTTGATGGGCATTTGGGTTGATTCCAATCTTTGGCAATAGTGAATAATGTCACTATGTACATTGGTGTGCATATATCTGTTCGTGTCCTTACTTTCAATTCTTCTGCGTATAAACCCAGCAGTGGATTTGCTGGACCATATGGCAGATCTATAGTTAGTTTTTTGAAGAACCACCAAATTGTCCTCCACAATGGCTGGACCATTCTGCATTCCCACCAGCAGTGGAAGAGTGTTCCTGTTCTTCCACATCCTCTCCAACAATTGTAGACCACTGTTTTTTTTTAATGGGCCACCATTCTAATGGGTATAAGATGATATCTCATTGCAGTTTTGATTTGCATTTTCCTAATAGCTAGTGATGTTGCGCATGTTTTCATGTGCTTTTTAGCCATTTGTATTTCTTCCTTGGAGAAGTGTCTATTCAGGTCACATGACAATTTTTTAAAATGGGTTGATTGTCTTTTTATTTTTGAGGTGTAGTTCTTTATATATGCTGGAAATTACGCTCTTATCAGATAGATGGTTAACAAATATTTTTCCCATTGAGTAGGCTGCCTTTTCATTTTCTTGACTAACCCTTTGGAGGTGCTATAATTTTTAATTTTGAGGAGGCCCCATTTATCTATTTTTTTCTTTCATTGTTCATGCTTTGGGTGTGAAGTTCATGAAAATATTTCCTCTGACAAGATCCTGTAGATGCTTCCCTACAATATCTTCCAAAGTCTTTATGGTATTGGTCTTATATTTAAATCTTTAATCCATCTTGAGTTAATTTTTATATAAGGTGTGAGATGGTGTTAATCTCTCATTTTTGAATATGGATATCCAGTTCTCCAAGTACCATTTGTTGAATAGGATATTTTCTCTTAGTTGAGGATGTTTCGTGACCTTGTTGAATATCAGAAGATGGTATTTGTGAGGATCTCTATCAGAACTCTCAATTCATTTCCATTGGTCAGTATGTCTATCCTTGTACCAATACCATCCAGTTTTGTTTTTTGTTTTTTTGTTTTTCCCACACAAACATCTCCCAGAGTGTGGCCCTCCACCCTCAATGAACTTACACATCCTGGAGCCTTGCCACCAACCATAGACCACAGTTCACACTGTAGACCACACTCTCTCCAACTCAGTTCAGAGTGGTGTGTGCTGATTTAAAATGGCCTACATCCGTTGCCACAACAGTACTCACGATAACCTCCAACTCCCAAAGAAGCCCCTGTATTTCAACTGCTCATCCACTCCCTACCCCAAAAGTGTCAAGTGGCCACTGGCTCCACCTCGTTGTTATAATTTCTTGCATTGCTAGAATCACCATATGTGAACAAGAGAATACCATCAAGTACACTCTAGTCCATAGTTCTTCCCCCAATCCAGAGGGGAGTGGAATGGTGATGTCCACTCCAACTCCAAGTGAGAGAGGGCTTATATCCCATGGATATGGTGGGTGGGATGATCTTGCCTGCAGATGCAGACCCTCTCCATTCCCTGGGATGGCCATTGCCCATCGTTGTCTCCTCGCCAGGTGACTTGGATGAGTCCATTGAGCTGTAGGATAGGAGTTGCAGCTCCACCTAAATTTCATGCACACCTGGCACATAGGCAGGCCAGAGGCTCCAGTCTCTGGAAGTATACTTAAAACTCCAGCATCACATATAGGTTTAAATATAAGGGACTGGTGAATCATGTGCAGGGAGGACTTATTTGAGTCTAATTCTGTCACTCTCAGGAGCACAGATTCCAAAATAGAACCCACTGATAAGACATCAGTCTCTGGGGCTATCCCCCCTTTTATAGGACCAGGGTGTCTCCGGAGCTCTCAGGAACCTCACTGAGTGGGGTGATAGGCACTTAGATGTTCTATGAGCTCCTACTGAGGTGTGCGTAAGAGCTACCTCTGGGATGACCTCCCGACTCTCTTTGAAGTCTCTTAGCCACTTGAACTCATTTGTCTTTACCTTTTGCCCCTTTTATTCAAGGTCTTTTTCCAGTTGTGTTGCCAGTTGGCACTTGGGAAAAGTTTTCAATTAGCAATAATCGTGCCTCAGATAAACCTCATTGGCTACGATACTGCCACTGTGCAAAGCTGCCAGTTGGCACTTGGTATTAATCCCTCGTTGCCAGGGAGGCTCATCCCCGGGAGTCATGTCCCACGTTGGGGGGAAGGTAATGCAATCATATGCTGAGTGTGGCTTTGAGAGGCCACATTTGAGCAACAAGGTGGCTCTCAGGTGGCAACCCTTAGGCACCCCACAACTGCAGGCTAAGTCTCATTTACAAGAGCAAAGACTCACAAGTGTAGTCATCAATAAAAAAAAACAAAACAAAACAAAAGAAAAAAAAACAAACAAAAAAAAATCAGTGTCTATCTTTTTGTCTATCTTTTCTACAATCTCTTTGATTTCAACTGTATTGTCTTCCATATCACTAATTCTTTCCTCTGCCTGTTCAAATCTGCTGCCATGTGAGTCCAGCGTCTTTTCATTTCTTGACTTGTGCCTTTGTTCACCATCATATGCATTACCTTTTTAGGTGTGTTAGCTATTTCTTCATTATGTTCTCCCAGTGTCTTCTTTATATCCTTAATCTCTTCCTTCAGTTCTTTAAGTTGGTCCATGATATTTGTTTGGATAGCTTTGATTAGTTGTTCGATGTACTGCATTGCTTCCTGGTTTTTATTTTGTGCACTGGACTGGTCCATGTTTTCCAGTTTCTCAGAGTCATTTGTATTTTTCTGTTGCCCTCTGGTCATCATATTACCTTGATGGGTTTGTTCAGTTGATTAGCTTTTCTCTATGCTCTAGAATTTTATTTAGCTGTTGGTTCTGCATGTGAGTTAAGTTTTCTCTTTGGCAGTTTTTCTTCTTATTTTATTTCCTTGCTTCTTTCTATGTTCCCTTGAAGGCAAAATGTTAGGGCCAGAGGAATCAAAAGATGTAAGGAATGCAGAAGGATAATAGAAATATTGATAAAAGGTAGAAGAGGGGCTGAATGAGACTTAATGAGATGAATATTTAACTTGTGTAGGCAGTGTAGAGTACTTCGAAAAAATATGGAGTTCCTACAATGGACTGGGAAAACAAATGGAGGAATATATATATATATATAGTGATTTTGAAGGCCAGAATTATGAGGAGGGAGCGAAATAGTAGAGAAAGGTCTGAAAGGAAAAAGTTAATACTAATAAAAAAAAAAAAAGAAAAAAGAAGAAGAAGAAAACAAAATAGATGGGATAGAAATTGACACCCTTAAGTTGTGAGCCTATGAAAAAATGTTGTCTCTAAGAGCCACAACAGAAAACAGAAGGCAGAAACATGCAGGAAGGATAAGCGATGGTTTGTAATACAGAATCAATATCTACAGCGAGTGGGAAATTACTGAATAAGAAGCCCAACAAAGAAGCGACCAGCTGGCAGCACCTATTTAAAAAAAAAATAGAAGGAAAAAGGAAGGGGGGAGGAAAATGGGAATAATGGCAATAGACCAGAAAGTAACAGAGAGAAACCAAAGATCCACACAGGCAAGCAGTCAACAGATCTAAGGGGGGTCAATGATTCCCCTAGGGTCCACGTGGATCCTTCCTGCCTACTTGTGTTTATCAATGAATTTCCCCACAGGGTTCTATATGCAGGTCCTGAAGCAGCTTTTAGCTATTAAACTAAATTAAAAAGAATTTATTTTTCATTTGTTGAGGTGACCTCACTTTTTTTTTTTTTTTTAGCCAAATGCAGGACCCAAAATAATTCCTCCTCTAGACCAACCCCCTTACGGAAGGGACCATAGCTGGGTCCGTGGAAATTAATCAAGCACGACCCACTTTCCGGATCCCCAGGTTAGCTGAAGCTCTGATGTTAGTCAGTGAGGAGTGCTAAAGATGGCGGATTCTGCCCCTTCTGGTGCCGAGCTCCAGCGTCCCCGGGCTGCTCAGTAAATCAGTTTGAGTTCAGATTCGCGTCTGCTCTCAGCCTGATGCTGCTTCAGGTTGGCTTATCTGCTCCCCAAAGCTATGGGGTGGTGCAGGCAGCCAGATCAATGTCTAAAAATATAAAATACCCTTCCCTGTCTTCCGACCGAACCCTCCCTTTTTTGGGAAGTGTCCCTTCCTCCTGGCTCCACAGCGGCTCTGGTCTTATCCCTGGGTTGCTAGGGAAATCAGCTCCGTTCCCTGACCAAAATCCCCCCTCCAGTTCACCGGGTGCTGATTAGCTCGTTTGCTCTGTTCACACAAGGTCCAAGGGGCCAGATCTCCAGAAAATAAAACTTTTTCGCCCCACCCGCCGCTCCAAATGCCTGTTTTATTTTTTTTCCCCTCACCGCGGGGTCAGCTGCTTGTGCCAACCTCCACCGGCAGCCTCAAAACTCACGAATCTCCACTGTTCGGTCCACACTGCCGATCCACGCAGATAGATGTCCCAAGCCTCTCACTCCACGCGTGCACAGCACAGACCCCCGGGCAGGATCCCGTCCACAATCCGCCTTCTACCATCCAGTTTTGACCACTGTAGCTTTGTAGTATGTTTTAAAGTCAGGTACTGTGGTTCCTCTTATTTCATTTTTCTTTTTCAATATGTCTTTGGTTATTTGGGTCCTCTTGCCATTCCACATAAATTTCATAGTTTTTCCAATTCAGTTAAAAATGCTGTGGTGATTTTTATTGGGATCATGTTAAATCTGTAGGTCAATTTGTGTAGGATAGACAACCTAATGATTTTAGTCTTCTTATCCATGAACAGAGAATATTCTTCCATTTGTTTGTCTTCATTGATTTCCTTTCACAAGTGTTTTGTAGTTTTCTGTGTATAAGTTATTTACATCTTTAGTTAAATGTATTCCTAGGTATTTGATCCTTCTAGGTTCTATTGTAAATGGGATTTTTTTCTTGATTTCCTCCACAGATTGGTCATTATTGATGTCCAGAGATGCTACTGATCTTTACACATTGATCTCATAGCCTGTGACTTTACTGAATTTATTTATCAGCTCCAGAAGCTTTGTTGTATATTTCTTGGCTCATCTGCAAATAGTGAAATTTTTACTTCTTCCTTTCCAATTTGGATGATTTTTATATCTTTTTCTTGCCTAAGTGCTCAAGCAAGTCCTTCTAACACAATGTTTTATAAGAGCAGTGATAGTGGGCATCATTGTGTTGTTCTAGATATTAGAGGGAAAGTTTTTAGGATTGTATATGATATTAGTTGTGGGTTTGTCATATATACCCTTTATCATTTTGAGGAAGTTTTCTTCTTCCCCTATCTTTTGTAGTGTTTTTATCAGGAAAGGTTGCTGTATTTTGTCAAGTACTTTTTCTGTATCTATACAGATAATCATGTGGTGATTTTAGTCTGTTTATGTGATGTATAATATTGATTTTCTTATGTTGAACCATCCTTGCATAACAAGGATGAAACCCACTTGGTCATGACATATAATTCATTTGATGTGTTGGTGAATATGATTAGCAAGTATTTTGTTGAGGATATTAGCTTCTAGGTTCATTAGTGAGTTTGGACTGTAATTTTCCTTTCTTGTGGCATCTTTGGCTTTGGTATTATGGTAATGTTTTCATTATAGAAGGGGTTTGGAAATATTCTTTCTATTTCATTTTTTTGGAAGAGTTTAAACCAGATTTTTGTTAGTTTTTCTGGAATATTTGGGAAATTCACCTGTGAAGTCATCTGGTCCTGGTCTCTTCTTGGTTCAGAGGTTTTTGATGACAAATTTAATATTGTTACTTGTGATTGGTCTGTTGAGTTCATCAATTTCTTCTTTCATTAATGAAGGCTGCTTGCATGTTTCTAGGAATTTGTCCATTTCATCTAAATTATCCATTTTTTGGCATATAAGTTTTTAAAGATTTATTTTATTTGTTCTCCCCCATGCTGCTTGTACTCACTGCTCTCTATGTCCATTCACTGTGTGTTCTTCTGTGTCTCCTTGTCTTCTCTTCTTGTCTTCTCTTTAGGAGGCACTGGGAACCAATCCTGGGAAATTCCAATGTGGGGAGAGGCACTCAATCACTTGAGCCACCTTAGCTCCCTGGTTTGTTTTGTCTCTCACTGTCTCTCCTCTGTGTCTCTTATTTGTTGCATCGTCTTGTTGCTTCAGCTTGCCACACAGGGCAGCTCTCTGTGTGGGGCAGCTCTCCACACAGGCAAGCTCTCTGTATGGGGCAGTTCTCCATGCCTGCCTGTTCTCCATGTGAGCCAGCTAGCCACATGGGCCAGCTTGCTTTCACCATGAGGCCCAGGGAACCAAACCCAGGAGGGAACCCAATCACTTGTCCACATTTGCTGCCATGGCATATAATTTTACAAAGTATTCTTTTATGATACTCTTTATTACTGTGGCATCAGTGGTGATATGTCCTTCTTCATTTCTTATTTTGTGTATTTGCATCTTCTCTATTTCTTTCTTTGTTAGTCTAGCTAAGGGTTTGTCAATTTTATTGATTTTCTCAAAGAACAACTTTTGGTTTTCTTTATTTTTTTGAGTGCTTTCTTATTTTCAACTTCATTTAGTTCTGCTCTAATCTTTGTTATTTCATTCTTTCTACTTCCTTTGGGGTTAGTTTGTTGTTCTTTTTCTAAATCCTCCAGGTATGCACTTAGGTCTTTTATTTAGCTCTTTCTTCTTTTTTGATATATGCATTTATGGCTATGAATTTCCCTCTCAGTACAGCTTTTGCTACATTCCATAGGTCTTGATATGTTGTGTTGTCGTTTTCATTTGTTTCAAGGTAGCTACTGATTTCTTTTGAGATTTCTTCCTTGAACAACTGTTTGTCTAAAAGTGTGTTGTTTAAATTCCATAAATTAGTGCCTAATCTGGTTCTCTAGCCCTTAATGATTTCCAACTTCATTCCATGGTGATTAGAGAAATTACTTTGTATAATTTCAATCTTTCTGAATTCTTTGAAAGTTTTTCTGTGGCCTACCATGTGGTCTATCTTGAAGAATGATCCATGTCCACCCAAGAAGAATGTATATCCTGCTGTATTTGGGTGTAGTGTTCTGTGTATGTCTATTAGGTCGAGATCCTCTATATATTATTCAAAGTCTTTGTTTCTTTGTTGATTTTCTGTTGAGATGTTCTAGCTAATGGTGTAATGGTGTATTAAATTCCCCCACTATAATTATAGGGATATCTATTTCTCCACTTATTTTTTCTAGTGTTTCCCTCGTGTATTTTGAGGTGCCCTGATTGGATGCATAAATATTTATTGTTCTTCTTCTTGAAAGTTTACCCCTTTTATTAATATATAGTTTCTGTCTTTGTCTATTACAACAGTTTTGTATTTGAAGTCTATTTTTTCCAATGTTAGTATATCTCCCTTTCTTAGTTATTGTTTGCTTGTAAAATTGTAAAATTGTTTTCCAAACATTCACTTTCAGCCTCCTTGCATCCATGGGTCTAAGGTGGGTTTATTGTAGACAGCATATAGATGGGTCATTCCTTATCCATTCTGCCAATATGTATCTCTTGACTGGTGAGTTTAATCCATTAACATTCATTGGTATGACTGTCAAGGAAGTACTTACATTAACCATATTTTCTTTGGTTTTATACATGTCATATGTTGTTTTCCTTTCTCTTTTTGCATTTTTACTCCTTCTTACCCTTTCCTCCAACTCTCTCTCTCTCCTATTTTTCCTTTCAAAATGTTGAACTCCTTTTTATGTTTCTTGAAATGCAGGTTTCTTATTGACATACTCTCTTTTTTAAAATATATTTTTTATTTTTTAAAGATACTTAGATTACATATATCTTACATAAAAATATAGGGATTTTCATATGCCCTGCTTCCCATGCACCCCACATTTTCCCACATAAACAACATCTTTCATTAACATGGTACATTAATTGCATTGATAAATGCATTTGGGAGCATTGCATCTGAGCACTGATTATAGTTTGAACTCACCCTGATTTTTAAATGCCAGGTGTGCTGGATAAATAATTCTTTCCTGGAAGTTTTTTTTAAACATCTTAACTATGTCATACCACTACCTTCTTGCCTCCATGGTTTCAGATGAGAAATAAGCACTTAATTTTATTGAGCTTCCCATTTTTGTGATGGTTCTCTTTTCTCTTACTGCTTGCAGTATTTTCTCTTTGTCTTGAGAATTTGACATTTTGACAAGTATATGCCATAGAGTAGGTCTGTTGGGATTTATACTGTGTGGGGTGTGATGCACTTCCTGGACATGTACATCTATCTCCCTCAATAGGGTTGGGAAGTTTTCAGCCATTATTTCCTTCCACACTCTTTCTGTCCCCTTTCCCTTCTCTTCTGCCTCTGAGATGCCTATAATGCATATATGTTTGTGTGTTTCATGTTGTCATTCAAATCCCTAAGTCACTGCTGGACTTTTTGTATCTTTTTATCTATCTGTTCTACTATCTGTTTGATTTCAGATGTACTATCTTCCACACCACTAATTCTTTCCTCTGCCTGTTCAAAACTGTTTTGTGCTTCTAGTGTCTTTTTGATTCCTTGAATTGTGTCATTCATCACTGTATTAGTCAGCCAAAGGGGTGCTAATGTGAAATACCAAAAATGGGTTGGTCTTTATAAAAGGGTATTTTTTCTGGGTAGAAGTCCACAGATACCAGGCCATAAAGCATTAGGTTTCTTCTCTCACCACAGTCCATTGCCACGTGTTAGGGCAAAACAGTTGCCAGCACTTACCAGGGTTCAGGCTTCTGGGGTTCCTCTCTTCCCGAGGCTGCGTTTCTCTCCGGGCTTAGCTTCTGTTTCTTTCACAAGGTTAGCTGTAGACGATCAGGCAAACGGCTTGCTTCTCTTCTCTTGGGGCCTTCTTTCCAATATCAAAACTGCTTCTCAAAAGACTGCTTCAACTGTCCTTTGCCTTGCCTTTTATATTCAATTCCCCACCCACCAAGGGGTGGGGCTCAACGCCCAAATCCTAACCTAATCATGCCCAGATTAACAGATCAGTTTACAAGCATGATTCAATTATATTTTTGGAATTCATAATTACATCAAATTCCCCAACGGTTATAATCACCATCATATCTGTTATCTTTTTATGTATGTTTATAATTTCTTCAGTATGTTCTCTCTTTGTCTTCTTAATATCCTTAATCTCTTTCTTCACTTCATTAAGTTGACTCATGATATTTGTTTGAATATCTCTGATTAATTGTTCTGTGTTATGCATCTCCTTCTGGTTTTTAGTTTGTTCATTGGACTGGGCCATGTCTTCCTGTTTCTTAGTATTACTTGTAATTTTTGTTGGTGTCTAGGCATCTGTTTATCTTGATGGATTTATTCAGTTGATTAGCTTCTCTCTCTACTCTATGGTTTTATTTTGTTGTTGCTTTTGTTGTTGTTCTTTGAGTGTGGTAAGATTTCACTTCAACTCTTTATTCCTCTTATTCTATTTTCTCAGTCTTATATATGTTCTCTTGAAAAGAAAGTTAGGACCAGAGAAATAGGAAGAGAAAAAGAATAAAAGTAGAAATAATAGTAAAAGGTAGGAGAGAGACCATACAAGACCTAGAAAATTAAATGATTAAATGGAGGAAGAAGTATAGAGGAATAAGAATATAAAAGTGGAATAAAAATAATGAAACAAGAAACAGAGTAAAGTATAGAATGACTTAAAAGGCCAGAATGATGAGAAGATGGGAAAATAAAAAGTAAAAGAGAGGGGAAAAGTAAAAAAAGAAAGAAAGATTGTAAAGTAAAATGAAAGAAAACAGAGAATGTAGGTGGGAGAGAGAAATGAGAACAAGAAAATTTGAAGAACAAGCAAAAAGAAGTGGAATGAAAGAACAACAAAAGAAAACAGAAAATATAAAGATGCAGGAAAGAAAAATATATCGGATCAGAAGAGAAAATTGCACAGCAAAAAAGAAAAAACAGAGAAACAAAGGAAGGGGAAACACAACAACAAGAAAGCAGGGCAGTACCTATTCATTAAAAAGTAGAGGTAGAAGGCAAAACATCACAAATCAAAGATAAACACAGAAAAACAGCCTTCTCTCAGACACATAGGGATCTTCTCAGGCTGCTGCTATTCACCAATCAATCACCCTCCAGCCTGTCCTCTGCAGGTTTTATTGAGTAAAGTAAGGAAAATAAAAAGGAAACTTTTTTAAAAATGAGAAATTCAAGAAAAGCTAATACAAAGAGAATGTCAATATTTTCCCTGTTATAAAGTTTCAGCTGGTTGCCTGATATCCCTGTATCACTTCTCAGAGAGAAGCTGGCAATTGAACAAGGGACCTTGTTCATGCAAAGCAGGAATTCTTTCACTGAGCTAATCTGTGTCCTAGGATTGAGGGTCTTTCAGAAGGCTATCTGCCCCTTTTCCCTCAGGCAGATTAGATACCTTGTATTCCTGCTACTTAGTCTGTCTGATTGATGTAGAAAAGTCATTTGACAAAAAATACAACATCCTTTCTTGATAAAAATACTACAAAAGATAGGAATTAAAGGAGACATTCTCAATATGATAAAGGTCATATATGAAAAACCCACGGCTAGCAATATATTCAATGATGAAAGAATGAAAGCTTTGCATTGAATTTAGGAGAATACAAAGATGCTCACCACCACCATTGTTGTTCACTATAATGCCAGAGGTTCTAGCTATAGGAACAAGGCAAGAAAAAGAAATAAAAAACATTTAAATTGGAAAGGAAGAAGTAAAACTCTCACTATTTACAGATGATATGATTTTGGTCTCAATCATTGACCTGCAAATTGAACCTTATGCCTTTGGCATTGGTTTTGTTGAATTTCTGACTTAAAGGAGACCTGGCTGTTTTTGCAGTGAAATGCCTGGCATTTCACTCTTGGCCCCATTATGACCAATCTGCCTCTTGTATCTTGATCAGGATTCTAGGAATGGTATTCATTGGAACAACCTGGTGAACTGAGCTCTAACCCTGCTCCTGTCTTTCAATCCTGAGATGTGTGCCTCTAGCCTGAAGATAAGTTCCACTGCAGTTTGCAGAGTGTATGATAAAGTGAATTTTTGTGAATGCACTGGGTGTGGAAAGCTTTGTGTTCTTCTGATACCCAGAGTGCAACTAGAGGTACATTCGTGCCCTTGGAAGGCAAAGTGGCTGTTCCCAGAGGTGGAAGTCATGATGTGTCAGATTTGAGGAGAAACTAGCTCCTTCCTGAGCTTGACAGATGGCTTATGGTGCTGGTGGTTTTTACATTCCCTTCAAACTTTATGTCTGCTCAAGACCAAGGAAGGAATTCTAAAGTGGATGGCCACACCCATTTCCCTTGTCCCTTTCACCTGCCACATGCCTGGGTTGTTTGGGAGCTCACCCTTGGATTGTGATTGGTTTTGCTTTTGCAGCCTGCCCCTCATGGTGACCAGATTTCAGAACAAAGGGTAAGCTTTGTTTCCAGAAGAGAAAAACAAAGGGCAACAAAAGCATCCCAAGTCCTTCCCCCCACACCCAAGACTCCACCTGTTTTCTGAGTGCCCCCTCACCACCACCCAGGACCCTGAAACCAGTCTGAGCTGGCCAAAGAGAGAAGCCCAAGGGAGGTTTTCTGTGACCCACCAGTTCACTAGGTAACCACAACATGTTGTCCAAGACTACCCCACTACCCATGGGAGGAGGGGCAAGCCATCCCACTTGTAGTTTGTCCTGCTGGTTCCCCAGGGTCTCCATTATGGCCACTTTGATATGGACCTGCAAGTTTTACCCTCGGGGTTTCCCTGGGAATGGGGAGTCCCACTTGTGATTGGGGCTATATTTTGTTTTCCTTGTGCATGGGAATTGGGCCTGAACATTTGTGCAGATGTGGAAAGCCCTGGTCACACATTTTGAGGGGTTATCTTTGGGGTGATGCATGGAGGGGAAGGGCTGCCAAGGTTGTCCTCCTGGGTAGCAGCCAAATCATTCCAGGCATGACATAGGTTCCTCTCCCTCTCAAGGAACCATCTTTTATTTGAGTCAAGTGGCAGTTGTACATCATGCTCTTGGGAACATTGTTGTTTCCTTCATACATAGCTTCCAGAGATCTTGTCATGCCATCTTTCAAAGCTGCATCAGTAATGGCCATTTTCCAATCCCACCAGCAGAGAATGAGTGCTTCCATGTCTAGCTCCAGATCCTCTCCTGACCTCATATTTTCCTTTTATTTCAAAAACTGGGAGACCTTTATGGACAAAGTACTCTCTTTAAAATACAAAGACATTTTACCATTTAGATATCACAGATACAGATGTTCCATAAAAGTTCCAACTTTTTTGCTGTTTTAGGATAATTCTTGCCACTGATAACACCCATATTCCAGTCCTCTGACTTTCAGCTTAGAAAGAGTGGTGTGAGGGCCATGCCAAATAATCAGGGAACAGATCATCACCTTTTTCCATTAGACTTTTAGTTGAAACTCTCCAAAGATATAAAAGCTCAATGTGGATAAACAATCAAGTATAACTGCCATTTACACATGGATAGCAAATTGGACTAATTTTAAAAACTGTGAATTCTCCAGCTTAATGAAAGATATCCTTAATTTTCTCCCTTTTTTTTAAGAGAGAGGAGTTGGCAGTTTAAAGGAAGTTTTGTTACATGGATGTACATTATACATTCACATTTTAGGAGAGCACCAAACCCACTATACTTCAATTTTCAGTAACTAGAAAATTGAGTTAATACAACAAAGAGTCATCATCAAAATACATGCTTCAGGGGCCAAAGTAAATAACAGAGACAAGTGGATTTACACCAATTTAAAAAAATCACCTGGGTAGGCTTCAGTGCAGTTCACAAGTTTGTATCAAGTACAGTTGCCCTTATTCTCCAAGAGATCTTCATCTTCAGTGCAGGGTATTTTTGAAAATATTTTCAATTCAGCTTTCAGGATCCCATGTTTGTTTTTCATTCCACATCATCTTCCCACAAGCTCTGAGCACTTACAATTCTCTGATGTTTGTTTGGGTCTTGGCCAAAAGCCCTTGGAAAGCCTGGGGTGGAAGAGTTCATTATAAAATTTGTGATCACAGCTCTGGCTGCTTACACAGCGCAGAGTCATTGTTTGAATGCTCCAAGGCCCTCTCCTATTCTCCTTGGGCTTGTAAGTCCTTTGCCAAGCTATATAGTTTCTAGCAAGAATTTCTGAAGAGCTTCACCACATTTCAGGGTAGGGATCTTGGAAATCCCTGCTTTTGCTAGGCAAGTTTCAGTTTCCTTCCTGGTTCTCACAGCCTGGTTTTGAAACTGTGTTCACCTGACTCTTGTGGTCCAAGTAAATACAGTACCCCATGCAGACTGGCCCACATTCACTGGCGATGAGGCATCTTTTCCAACCAAACATTTACCTTGGCTGTGGAATGTAGAGGGTGGCATTGGCCTGCACAGGGCTGTTGGCCACCAGCCCTCCAAGATGGAAATTTTGTGCACAATCATTTTATTCTTTATCTTTTGTACATTTCTGCATTACAGAGCCACCTAATTCTGTGGCATCATGACTAATGAAAAGAGTTTACAAATGTAGATATCTACTTATGGATAAGGGGATTTCTTCTCTTTTGGCAGAATATGCAAGAGGTGTAGAAATGGGCAATTTAGGAAGCTCCTCTTAATTTCTGTATATATTTACCAACAACTCAGACTGCTGAGGAAGTGGCAAGATGAGGTAAAGAAAATTTGCAAGATGGTAGTCATGATAGCTGTGTGGTAGGACTTCCATTTCCCTTTGAATATCTCCAAAGAGAATGTGAAAGGAGGAATATAATTTATCTTTCATTCCCATAAAAAGCGAATGCAAAACCAACTGGCTTCCTAACATGCACACTGCAAAATGCAAATGTTTATTACAGGAGATGGATATTGATGTATTGGGAACCTCAGGATAGAGAATTCCTTGTGTCTGAAACAGGACAGGATCCTTATGGGTAATAGTACATACATCAGAGGGCAATGCAGTGATCTGTGGGATTGGGAGGGCAGGGCTTTGGGGATTGGGCTGGACAATGGCAGGAAGTGCCTGTGGCTGGCCAGGGGAGTGACCAGGACTGCCAAATCAAACCCGGATCCAAGTTCCTCTTGTGGGTCCCTCTCTACTTCAGGTGGTGTATATGACAATCATGCCACTGTGACCTGGCTGCAACTTGATACTTAAGCTTCTTTAAGACCCCATGGTCTTGCATGTGGCAGAGGGGGCAGTCACCATTTTACAATCTCACCAGCACCAAATGAGCATCCCTCTGCCTTTCTCCACAACTTCTCCAACACTTGCAGATATGTTTTAAATGAATATTTTTAAAATTTTACTTTCTGTACCTTTATTGACAATGCACATTAAAAACAAACAATCCAACAAACAAATAAAACACAAACACACCAGACTTTTGCCAGGTTGCACATAGAGATGTTCCTAGAAATGTTCCTTCTCTCTATTTTGTTGCTTTAGGATACCTCTCACTGATGGTATCAAGAAATTCCAGCCTTGTGGATTTCAACAACTTAAGAAAGAGGAGTAGGATCATGGCCAGCAATATGACCTGACTCAAAGTCAATGAACAGAAAGACACATGGTTTACTGACAATTTAAAAAGAAAGACTTCTGTACATTTATATCAAGTTCCCACAAAATGATATGGAATCATAAGAAATGAAAAGAGAAATATAATGAAGAAGGCTATTATATAAAAATACTTGGGTTTGTTGTCTTCTCACAGAATGCCTGAGATGTGCTGAGCTGAGCCATCTAGCCAGCTCTAATCCTGTTTGAAGATATTCTGCTTGGAAACGTTCCCTGGTGAGGAAGCTGCAAGGTGAGTTAAACAAAATGCACAAGCAGATAATCCTAGCTGTGTGATATGGCTTTCTATTTCTTTGGAATACCTCCATGTAAAACTTAAAATGAAGAAAATAATGCATCTTTTATTATCTTAAGGAGAAAAGGGAAAGAAATGTGGCTTCCTACCCCTGTCACATTTGCAGCAAATATGGAATTCAGCTGAGAGTTACAGATCTAGTAGGAGCCAACAGATTTAAAAGTACTTGGCTGTGAAACAGTCCACAATCCCTGTCAACAATTGCACTCTGGGAATCAGAAAAACAAAATGTACCATGCCCAGATCACTCACAAAAATTCACTTTATCATTCACTCTGCAAAGCAATGCATCCCTGGCCTCCACCTCACACCCAAGACTCCACCTGTTTCTGAGTGCCCTGTCACCACCACCCAGGTCCCTGAAACCCATCTGAGCTGGCCAAAGAGAGAGGCCCAAGGGAGATTTTCTGTGACCCACCACCTCCTATGGTACTCCCAAAACATTGTCCAAGGCCACCCAGCCCACCATAGGAGGAGGGGCAAGTCATCCCACATGCGGTGTGTTTTGTGGTATGGTTTCTCAGGGTCCCCGTTATAGCCACTTTGATATGGGCCTGCAGGTTGTACCGTCTGGGGTTTCTGCAGGTTTTGTGAGTCCCACTTATGACTGGGGCTATTATTTGTGTTCCATGTGGTCGGGAATTGGGCCTTCTCTTTTGTGCAGATGTGCAGAGTCCTGGACACCCATTTTGGGGGGTTATGTTTAGGGTGCTACAGGGGAGGGGAGGGCTGTCAAAGGTTGCCCTCCTGGGTAGCAGCCACATCCCACCAAGCATGACATGTGTCCCTCTCCCTCTCAAGGAACCATTCTTTATTTGAGTCAAGTGGCAGTTGTACATCATGCCCTTGGGAACATCATTGCTTCCTCCATACACAGCTTCTGGAGATCTTGCCATGCTGTCTTTCACAGATGCGGTGGTATGGGCCATTTTCCAATCCCACCAACAGAGAATGAGTGCTTCTTTGTCTCCCTCCAGATCCTCTCCTGTCCTAATATTTCAAATTGTGGGAAAAAAAATTGGGAGACCTTTATGGACAAGGTACCATCATTACAATACAAAGACATTTTACCATTTAGAGATCACAGAGACAGATGCTCTATAAATGTTCCAACCCTTTTGCTGTTTTGGGGTAATTCCTGCCCCTGAAAGCACCCATATTCCAGTCCTGTGACTTTCAGCTTAGAAAGCATGCTGTGAGGGCCATGCCACATAATCAGGGAACAGAACATCACCTTTTCCCAGTATACATTTAGTTGAAACTCTCTAAAGATTTTTAAGCTCAGTGTGGTTAAACAATCAAGTATTCATGTCATTTACAGATGGATAGCAAAATGGACTAACTTTAAAAATATGAATTCTAGAGCTTTATCAAAGGTATACTCAATTTTTCCCCTTTCATTTAAGAGAAAGGACTCAGCATTTTAAAGGAAGTATTGTTACATGGAAGTATGTTATAAATGCACATTTCAGGAGAACACCAAATCCACAGTATTTCCATTTTTGGTACTGGAAGGCCAACAACCTTCCAAGATTGAAGTTTTGCATACAATCATTTTATTCTTTATCTTTTTTACATTTCTGCATTAGGGAGCCTCCCAAATATGTAGCATCATGACTAATGTGAACAGCTTACATATGCATATATCTACTTAGCCTTAAGGGGGTTTCTTGTCTTCTAGTAGAATGTACAAGAGGGGTGGAAATGGGAAAGCCAAGCACATGACCCAACCCACCCTCTGATGACATTTCCCTCAGGGGTTGGTCCTGGAGTTAATGTAGGCCTGTCCTCTCCTCTCTACTCAGGCCTCCAGAACCTCCAGCTGTGTTCACTCACCCAGTCTCCCCCTGAATGTCCTGGAGTCCTGTGGACCCAATGGGGCCCTCTGCATTGACTGTAGTTCCTCCAACTTCTCATCCTGGATAGAGACATGCTCGATTCCTTCTTTTAGATGAAAAGACTCTTAACTTCTATAAAAACACCAGGAAATCTGGAGCTTTTTTCATTTCAAAGAAAGTTTTTATTATTTCCTTGTTGTCCAAGGAAGCCCTACTATTTAAACCTCTACTCCAATTGAAACTTGATCATAGTACATAACCCAAAACAATATTTTCTAAGTTTTATTTATAGCTTATTTATATCTTATGTGACCTATTTCTACTTCATTTTCCTATCTATATATTATAGATTTTGTATTTTAATTAAATATATATATACATATACACATGCACACTGTTTAGCCTTAAGAGACATTTAAACATCACAAACAATATTTTTTTGGCATAGTTGAAATTCTTAACTCCTAACTAAATTCAACCTTATTTTTAAATCTAAATATGTATTAGATAAAATATTACAAAACACATATTTCTTTTGGGGTGTAAACTGCATTCTTTGAGAGGAATTTATATCATTTTATATTTATATTCTAAAATAAGAAAGGTTAAAAACAAAATTGGCAAGTTCACATATAGATGATTTTCTTTCTCTGCTATGTGCTTCACTGAGTTTTCTGACCATGAAGAAATATCCCTTGGACAATTTGTAGAAATCTCCACATCCCACCCCTCATGCCTCTCTCTCACCATCTGACACTTCATAGGAAGTCTGAGGGAGCAGCAGAGCTTTGTCTCCCACAAAAATAGCTGGCATCCCCAGAATTAGTAGTTTCACTAAGAAATGGCACTCTGTATAGACAATGAGCACTAACTGGGGATTATTAGTGATGGTCGAAGGAGAGCAGGAAGAGACATTTTGAGGATGTTGGGTGGAGAAATAAGACAAAGGACAGAAAAATCATTGTAAGATGGTAAATGATTTCTCCTCAAAATAGAGCTTGGATCTGGGTATAGAATGATAAAGATGAAAAAGAATGTTCCTGTCCTCATGGAGCTGATATTTGGAGTTAAGTAGAAAATGAACAGGGAAATTAAACAGAGCACAGAGGATGTCATGAGAGGATAAAGTAAAGGAGAAGAATGCACAGGGAAAGGCAGGACTGATAGGTGTGGGATTGGAGGGCTTTGGAGGAGAGGTCATGGAATCCCCTGTAAAGAGGGGTCACCTGAGCAGTGCACCAACCTGGGGATAAGCACTGCAGGAAATAGGCACAGGCTATGTGATGGCTATGAAGTGGGTGTGAGAGGGGTGGGTTTGAGGATCAGACAGAGGCCTGAGAAGACTAATTGCATGGTGACCAGAGGGGTGGGGGCAAAGGCTGTCATGTGGGTAAAGAGTTTAATTTTAATTAAGAGAACAGTGGCTGTGATATGGGGAAAAGGGTATAGTAGGAAGAACAGGAAGAGACTATGACAGGGGCTCTTTAAGATGTGTTGATTTCCACACTAGTGTGGGGGTGTGGGGAGAGCAGTGGAGACAGAGAGAAGTCAGCTCCATGACCTGTTCTGCAGAGACCTACAGGCTCCTGAGGCCTCTGTGTGTTCCCTTCCTACCCTCTCTTTAATGAAAGTTTTGTTCTCCACCTCTCACCTCTCAGGACAGTCTGTCCTCAGGTATCTGGTAGTCCTGGCCACCCTTTCACATTCCTTTGTTTGGGGGTGGAACAGCTGAGTGGGGCTCTGTGTGCCTGGGTGGAACCTGTGTCTCTCAGGGGTCCTCTGGGGATCACTGGCTGAGGACCCATGAGGATCTGAGCCCTTTGCCCTGGACAGCTTCAGATAGCCATGAAAGCATCCTCCAGGCTCCTACCTGGGTGTAGTGAGTCTGGCCACCAGCGTTCTGGGAACTAAGGAGGGACAGAGGGAGGAAAGCTCACAGGCTTCCTTTGGGGCTCCTCTTACAGTTGGCTTCTCACCCCCACCTCACCTATATACACATTTTCAAATAAACAGCCTCTATGTTGTCTTTCCCACTTAGTGCAAAGCTGGGGTAGAGAAGGGGACAGATACCTGCCTGTGCAGAGTGGAAGAAAATCCTGTTGTTTAACTAGTCTCTTCTAAGGGTTACTTACTATTTTTTACTTACAGTTTCTGCCTAGTAACAGACCAATCACTTTTCCTATTGGTCAGGGAAGCCACAGTCCACTGGCCTAAGCAGCCATTGGCTCATCCTTGTTGCCTCTGACTACCAAGATTGTCATGAGACCACCCCTCCATTGCCTGAGAATGGGTTTAGTCTAGTAATGGGCAGCTCACTCTTGTCACTGGTCATGGAGCTTGGTGCCTGCCTTGGAGACTGGCCCAGACTGTTCAAGCTCAGCCCTCACCTCAGACTATCAGGGTGGGTGCTTTGACCACAGCTTGGACTCAGGTCCTGGCCAGAGGTCTGTACTGGGTAGGGGTCAGAGCTGGTTCAGAGAGTAGAGGGGGTCTTGAAGAGAGACTAGGCAGCCATGTAGGGTCAGATGATTCTGCAGAGCCCCATCCTCAGTGTGAAGTTTGGGAAAAATGGACACCCATGGTGGGGACTACAGTTTTGGGGGACATCCATAAGTGTGTTGAAGAGGGTCATGGTCAGAGTGTGTTTGTAAAATGGGCACTTGCAGTGGGACTTAGTGCGGGATTTTGATCTGTGTTTTAAACCTCAGGGAAGATGGGTGGTGGGAGACTCGGTGATTTTCTAATTTCCAACCTAAGCTTTGGGCTGCTGGAATTTAACTCTGGTATGACACTTACACCTTTATTTACCTGCTGGAAAACTGAGTAGCCTTGACCTCCCACTGGCCAGCAAAGTCCCTTACTGCTTCTTGGGATCCAGGTTTCTGTCTAGTAACTGGCTATTTGTGGTTCCCATTGGCTGGGGCTAATCCTAATTAATAATAATAATATCCTCTATTATATTGAATGTTTAACTTTTGGCAGGCGTTTAGTTCAGCTGTAGTTTATGTAAGGCAGGAGTTCTTAACCAGGGGTCCATGGAGAGATTTCAGGGGGACTGTGGGTTTGAATTGGAAAAACCAACTTAAAGACATGCTTGTGTTGAGTGTCATAAAACTATCTGCCAATACATTCTGAGAAAGGATCCATGGTTTTCATCTGATTGACAAATGGGTCTGTGGAGCAAAAAAGGTTAAGAACCCCTGATGTAAGGAGTAGTCACTTACATTTTTTAGTTTTTCATTTTGAAATAATTTTAAACATAGTGAGAATTAGTGAAGACCTCAATAAATAGAAGAGTACAAAAAACCCATTTGCCTTTCCCTCATATAATGGTAAAAAAGTTAACATTTTATGGTCTTTGCTCTTTATCTCCCAACCTGTCTTTTTTCTCCTGAATTTTTTCTTCTGAACATTCTAAGTTGCCAAAATATTGCCTTATCACCCCCAAATACGTCAGTATTTGTCCTTCAAATCAAGACTCTCCTACATTAAAAAAAAAATCACACATATAAATTTTTATATATTTTTTAATTTATTGAACTATATAATTCATACATAAACATACATAAACAATAAGTGTATAGTAATAGTTTTGAACTCACAAAACAAACATGCATAACATCATACAGGGCTTCCACACCTCACCTCACCACCAATACCTTACATTGTTGTGAAACATTTTTAACTAATGGTTAAAGAGCATCCTCAAAATATTACTACTAACCAAAGTATTTTCCCCACCCACTCTATTATTATTATCTTTATATCATATATACATGAACGTACATAACCAATATGTGTATAGTAAAAGATGTGAACTTAAAAGCCAAACATTCTTAACATCATACAGGGGTCCAATGCAGCAACCCTCCACCAACACCTTGCATTGTCATGAGACACTTTTTACAAATAATGAAAAAATACTGTCAAAATCTTACTACTACTAATAGTCCTTATCTTATGTTCAGTGTATTTTCCCCCCAACCAACCCTATTATTATTTTTTAAATATATTTTTATGACAGAACTTGTAAACTTACAAGACAATCATGCACTTGTGCAGAATTCCCAAACAACACCCCTTTATCAACACACTACACTGTGGTGGAATATTTGTTACAGATTATGAGATAATATCATCTGATTATTACCAGGTCCACAGCATACATTTGACACACATTTTCCATACTTCCCCATTATCAACACAGTACATCTTTGGCATAGATGCAAGAATATTACATTACTGTTAACCACACTCCACATGTCATTCCAGTTCTATTTTTCCCATGCTTCTCCACATTCCCACCACCCTGCAATATTGATGTACATCTGTTCTATCGCATAAAGGACACTCTTGCCTTTGTACCATCAACCACTATTCTCATCCACCTCTGGGTTTACTGTGCTGTTCAGTCCCTAGATTATTCTCTACCTTTCTGTCAATTGGCATTTACATCCCTAGACTACCATTTTCAACCACTTCCCCATTTATAAATCAGTTGTTACTCACTATAATGTGTTACCATCAGCTCTCTACATTTCCACACTTTTATAGTAAAGCTAAATAAAACTTCTACATACATTAAATATCAATAGTCCATCTCAGTCCTTCTATCTCCTTTAAGAATCAGTAGTCCATCTCAGTCCTCCTCTTATCTCCCTCACTTACCACCAAGTCTTGAAGATATTTTCCTATATTTTCTTCTAGAAGTTTTATGGTTCTTGCTTTTATATACAGGTATTTGCTTCATTATGAGTTAATTTTTTTAATAGGGTGTGAGATAGGGATCCTCTTTCCTTCTTTGGCTATGGATATCCAATTTTCTCATCACCATTTGTTGAATGGACTGTTCTGCCTGAGCTGGGTGGGTTTGACAGGCTAGTCAAAATCACTTGATCATAAATGTGAGGGTCTTTTTTTTTTTTTAATTTATTTTTATTGTGGGTAAAAATCAAAATTCTCACAATACATACAAACATTTGCAAAATGATATATAAATATATATGCATTTATGTGTATTTGCTTACAAAAATGTTATATATATATATACATATATTTTAAGAGGTGCTTAGATTACCCAAAATATTACACGGAACCCACTGGGATTCCCATGTTGCCCACCTCCCACACTTTTAACCACCAATTCATTTCCATTGATCTATGTGTCTGTCTTTATGCCAGTACTATGCTGTTTTTATCATTGTAATTAGGTAATAGGACTTAAAGTCTGGAAATGAGAGTCTTCCAACTTCACTTTTCATTTTTAAGATGTTTCTGGCTATTCAGGACACTTTACCCTTCCAAATAAATTTGATAATCATGTTTTCCATTTATTTAAAAATGCTGGTGGAATTTCTATTGGGATTTCATTGAATCTGTATATCAATTTGAGTTGAATTGACATCTTAATGATACTTAGTCTTTCAATCCATGAGCATGGGATATTCTTCCAATTATTTAGATCTTTTTTAAAAATTTCTTTTAACAATGAGATGTAGTTTTCTGAATACAAGTACTTTAAATCATTGGTTAAGTTTATTCCTGAATATTTAGGTTTTAACTGTCATATTTAATTTTCAGCACTCTTTTGATACTTTTAATTACTTTTATTGATATAATCTTCATTTCTAGATTCTCTTCCAGGCCTCTCTCTCCTGTCTTTACTTTTCAGGCTGTAGCACACCCTTTAGTATTTCCTGCAAAGCAGGTCTCTTTGTTACAAACTCTCTTAGTTTCTGTTTATCTGTGAATATTCTAAACTTGCCCTCATTTTTGAAAGACAATCTTGCTGGTATAAGATTCTTGTCTGGAAGTTTGTTTCTTGCAGGATCTTAAATATATCATAACACTGTCTTCTAGCCTCCGTGGTTTCTGGTGAGAAATCAGCACTTAGTCTTATTGGGTATCTCTTACACATTATGCTTCACTTTTCTCTTGCTGCTCTCAGAATTCTCTTTGTCTTTGGCATTTGACATTCTGATTAGTATTGTCTTGGAGTTGGTGTATCAGGATTTTTTTTGAATGGGAGTATGTCATGCTTCTTGGACATGAATATCTTTGTCCTTCAATAGGGTTGGGAAATTTTCTACCATTATTTCTTCAAATATTCCTTCTGCTCCTTTTCCCTACTCTTCTCCTTCTGGGACACCCATGACATATATGTTTGCACATCTCTTGCTGTCCTTTAGCTCCCTGAGACCTTGTTCAAGTTTTTCCAATCTTTTCTTCATCTGTTCTTTCATATGTTCACTTTCAGAGGCCATTTCTTCAAGCTCACAAATCCTGTCTTCTGCCTCCTCAAATCTGCTATTATGATTCCAGAGTATTTTTAATTTCATTTATTGCACCTTTCATTCCCATAAGATCTGCTATTTTTCTGTGTATACTTTCAAATTCTTCTTTGTGCTCATCCAATATCTTATTAATATCCTTAATTTATTAAATCATCTCATTGAATTTATTAAGGAGTTTTGTTTGAACATCTATGATTTGTTCTCTCAACTCCTTTACATCATCTGGAGACTTATCTTGTTCTTTTAACTGGGCCATATCTTCCTGTTTCTTGGTGTGGACTGTAATTTTTGTTGGTGTCTTGGCATCTGGCTTACTAGAGTATTTATTCTGGGTGCAGTTTTTCTCTTTGGTTTAGGACTTCCTGCACTTCTCCCTTGATGGTTGTGTAGTAGGAGTCAAGGATGTAGTTGGTGCTATAAGCTGTGGAGGCTCAAGTTACCTTTATTGCCCCAAGGACAAATGAAGCTTCTCCCAACTTTCTCCTCTGCCAGGGGTAGGGACAGAGCCACAGCTTTGTGGAATAATGCAACTCATGCAGACCTAGAGTGTAGTTGCCCAGAGAGACTGATGATGCTTCACACCCCTTCCGCCCCTGCCTGGGGCAGAGATGGAGGTGCAGGTGTGGGCAGCAATCTATGCAGTGCAGGTCCAAGATGACCACAGTTGCCCTGGTAGACTTCTGATTATTCAGTCTGTGCCAGCTAAATGTACCTGCGGTTACCTGGATAGGCTGGTGCTGGGCCTGTCAGCTTCCTCCCTGCTAGAGGTGGGGCTGAAGACTAGGCTAGGGCTGCAAGCCAATCTGGGTGAAAGAAACTGGTTTCTACTGTTCCTGTGATTTTTCTGCCAACCTGGCTTCCCCTCATGCTAGGGATGATGTCAAAATGGTGGCTATCAACCTCCTTCTGACTTGGATAGTCTCAAACTTTAGCTGTTCTTAGGATTATACTATAGCCAGCTGAATTTACTTATCAGTAGCTGAAATCGATAGCCAACCATCTCTTCCTCCCCTCTTTTTGGAAAATGGAGCTTCCGATTCCTGTCACAGAATATTTCCTGGAGTGTCTTGTGCTGTCAAAGTAGGATGATCACTGGCTTCCATGGCATGGCCTGTAATTTCCCAGAGAGGCTGTCACAGCTCTCCCCATCTTCCTCCCTCCCCGAGGTGGGCCTAGGGCTTAGGCTAGAGCAGCAATCTCATCTAGATGAAAAAAAGCAAGGCCTTACCAGCACTGTGATTTTCAGTCAGTCCCGCTTCCCCTCATGTCAGTCATAGAGTTAAGATTGTGGCCACCAGCATCTTTCTGACTTGGACAGGTTCAAACTTTAGCTGTTCTTAGGATTATACTTTAGCCCACCGAATTTACTAATTAGTAGCTGAAGTTGGTGCCAAATTGCCTCTTCCTTCCACATTTGGGGGAGTGGAACTTTCAACTCCAGCTGCAGACAGTTCCTGAGGTGGCTTGTGCCTCCAATGGAGGATGGGCACTGGCCTCCGTGGTATGGAGTGCTCTACTTACAAATCTTCTTGGCAGTTTCCACCTTCCATTCTTTCAAGGATGTTGCATGATGCACTTCTGGTCTGGAGACCCCAAACAAATTCTCTAGATAGCTCTGGTTGATCAACAACTACCCTGTAGCAGGAGCTGATTCTCAGAGCTCTTTACTCTGCCACCATCTTGCTGGTTTTCCCATAAATTATTTTTTAATTAGCATAATACATTACTACCATCCATTCAAGTTTAACCTCTAATCAGGGTTCACCAATTGTCCAGCTATGTCTTTTACAACTGAAGGTCTCAGCTCACAATGGGGCATTGCATTTAGTTGTCATGTCCCTTTAGAATCCTTCAACCTGGAACAGTGTATGTCTTTACTTGATTTTCAGAAACTTACTGTTTGTAAAGGATATTACTTAGTATGGATTTCTCTAATGTTTCCATATGATTGGACATAGGTATATATCTTTGGTAGGAATACCATGGAAGGGATACTACATTCTTCCCTGTATTACATATTGAGGGCAGGTGAATGGTGTCCATTTGTCCTATTGCTGGTGATGGTAAAGTGATACTTCACTTGATACTTCAGCTAAACTGTAGTTTGCCAGGATTCTTCATAGAATTACCTTTTCCTTTTTGTAATGAGTAAGTATTTTTCAGGGACATGTTTATCCTATGTGAGTATCCCGATACTTCTCAAATTTTACCCAGTAGTTTTAGCATGCATTGGTAATTCTTGACTGAGATGATTATTACCATGATGTTGGCAAAATATGACTTTCAAACTCAATCATGCCTCTACATTAGTTTGTGGGCATTCTCTATTAAGAAAAAGCTTTCCCTTCTCTCTCATTTATTATTTGTGTGTATCAGGGTGAATGCAAAGATTCCTATTTTATTGCTATCTTTAGTTATTTTGATGCCCATACTACCCCTGACTTGGTTGCCAGGAGTCATCTGAAGTTGTTCCTGTCTCTTTTTGTTATCACCAAAGATGGTGATCTTCGAACACTTCCTTAATTTATGGTACAATGAGTTCCAGGTACTCCTTAAGAATCACTGACTTGATTCAACTATTTCTTCAAGAAACTGTTTCTTTCTGAGAAATAATTACACAAATAGTATAATAAAGTGGATTAAAAAAATTCCTGCAAGATATATTATTTGGAAGGATTTAGTCAAAAGAACAAAGAGCTAAAGGGATTTTAAATTTTCTGGTAATAAATTCATCCAATTGTCTTGCATGACTATTGCCACAGTATTAACTTTAATCATTTAAATTGCTTTTACTTATCAGTAGAAATAACCAGACAGTTAAGATTCTTTTAAAATTTCTTTTGAAACAACAATCCTCCATTTCATCTTAATTTAATACCTCTAAAAATAAGGCCTCATTTCTTTATGTTCTTATTTCTAGGCAGACATTTTATTCATGAGGATTTCAGCACATGGAAAGACGTTAAAGTGGACTGATTAAGGTATTAATAATTGATTTAATAATTACAGCTGTAATGTCCAAAGACCTCAAAATTTAGTTTTTCATGTGTATTTTCTCAAGAGGCACTTCTATGAAAGGGACAGCTAGATAAGCCAGTTTTGGGGACTTTTAATTGAATTGATTCATCAAGAACAACGGAAAACCATAAAGCTAAACACCACCATAAATACATTTGACCCTGTCTTGATATTTCATTGGGTTATAATGCATGAAGGATTCTTTCTCATGCAAAGGGTCCTCCTAAGGATTAACCCACACATGGTGACATGCACAGTGAAAATACCCAGAAGACTTAAATAGAACCACTTGAAAGACCTTTTATTTCTTGTTAGGTATGTATGTGTGTATGAATGTATATATTTAGAGACATTTCTGTGACAATTCCATTTGTAGTGGATAAAAATAATAGTAACAGACTGACTTTTTTAAATTGGGGGAAGACCTAAATATCTTTCTCATGACACTGAATGCCCTGGTCCTCAGGCAACACCTCCACCTCAGGCAGCTGATTCAAGAAGGCTGGCTGTAAGCCAGTGGACTAGTAGGGCTCAAACTCATTGTAGGCTACATTTACTCATTCAAACATTCAATCTAACATAGACATATAGCTAGATCTTTTGGATTCATAGATAAAGAGTATAAATTTTATATATTTTATATACATATAATTAAAGGCCTAGAACATGGATTATTTATCAGTTTCTAATGATTATCAACTCCTAAGATACATGGACACATACTTTTATTTTTATGGAGTCTTATAATTTATTTCCCTATACTCTTCCTTGTTCTATTTTTATTCATCACCCCACCCATTCACCCATGAACCCATGGAAAATTTATTTTCATTCCACTGAATCTGAGTCCCTTCCCCAGTTACCCTCCCTCCCCTGAATGTGTCACCTTCACTGGGTCTCCTGTGAGTGGCCAGTAGGTTCCCATGGCCTCTGTGTTGTCCAGGGTCCCCTCAGATCCTCAAACACCAGGATCCCACTACACAGATTTTATCACTTCTCCTTGGGCCCAAGTCCCAAGGTGTCAGCACTGCTTGGTAGCTGCAGGACCATAGCAGGTGTGTTGGCATTGGTGTTAAGTATGATAGTAGTAATGGCAAACCACTTCAAGATGCTTTTAGTTCTTGGGAAATATTTTGTTTACAGGGATTTCTTAGGAGAGGAAAGCCAGTTATGGAGGTTTCATATATATTTTAATGAAATAAACAAATGGTATTATTTTATTAATGGATACAATAAACCCAAGGAGGAATTTCTATAACAGAGACAGCCAAGTAAGATTCTATGAATTGTTTTGATTTAACAATAGACTTGCCCTTTAAAATTTCCAAACTAATTAGGATACTAAAATAACAAACCCCTTACTCTGTTAATATTATATGCTTGGTCAGCTATTTTACTTAGAAAGATATCAATGAGAATTTCACAGTTAACCTGGTTTTGAAATATTTTAAAACAGATAAAGCCCTATTATTAAGACATGAATTTACTGTTGAAATAACCATGCCCAAAGACTTTAACATCAATTTATTTCTCAGTATGGTTTCCATTCCACAGGATTGCTGTGCAAGTATAAATACTTAAGGGGTATTTGAAATTCCTTTTAATGAAGTAAATTCCTGGTGTTATCTTACAAATGAAGATATTAACAATAATAACTTCACTCTCTTTCAAACCCTGCCTTTCAGCAGTTTTTTTGGAGGTACCAGGGATTGAACCAAGGACCTTGTACATGGGAAGCAAGCAATCAACCACTGAGCTACATCTGCTCCCCAATGAGAGTTGGTTTTTTCATTTCTTTGTTTTGTTTATAAGAGGTACCAGGGATTGAAGCTGGGACTTTGTACATGGGAAGCTGTCATTCAACCACTTGAGCAATATCTGCTCCCCTTGGGGGACTATTGTGAAAGAGGCAGCTGTTCTTGTGATCTTATAATAGTTAATCCCTAGCTATATTTTAATTTAATAATGACAATAGAATATTAAATAATAATAAAATACCTTAGTTTAGAGTATAATCCCTGGTTTGACCAGGGAAGGAAAGTACAATTACATTTAGAAGAAATTTCATGAATCTTCAATTAGCTATGACAGCTTTTATGGCTTTATTTCCTCATAAGTGATATCCTGGGTATTTAATGAGGACACCATGCCTGAGTATGATAAAATACTTGCATGCCTTGGCAGGAGTTTGATGTGGAAAATTTCTTTGGAAGAAGGATCTCAGTCTGGTGTATGAAGAGGTGAGGAACATCTTTGGATAATCACAGAACAAGAATGCCACTGATAAAATACTGGATGTGGTAAGGGAGGGAGGAAATTCTGATCTCAGCCACATGGAAGTAGCAACAACCACAAGATCACTCAGGATTCTGGAGAAATCCTTAAAGTTCTCTCTCTGGCACCTACTATTGTCCCAAGTGTGACTAGGAGCTGTGTAAAAACAATAGCTTCCTGCAAAACTGGTAGGAATACATCAGACCAAAGAAAGATTCAGACAAATCTAGCTTGGTGAGTAATAAGCATTTGTTTAGGGGGCATACATGAGGTCCTCATCCACAGTGGCAGGAGTATGAGATGGCTCTGAGCCTAGCCCTGGCCTAGTCCTCATCCTTGGTGGTGGGAGGAGAGATGGCACTGCCCAGACATAACATTCACACTCACAGCCAGAGGGTGGTCTTTTATGGGGCATGTCTACATGCAGAAGGGGGAAGGGAGCTACTATCCAAGGAATGCAGTGAATTGCTTATGTACCAAAAAGACAGGAAATATATCCTGAAGAACAGATTTTTTTGTAAGGCAGGAAAGATTTATCAGTACTGGGGAAATTAGGCAGTTTGGGGAAGAAAGATGCCATGGCAGGCTTCTGGAAAGACAGATTAGAATCCTAGTGCAAGATCAATTGAGTAGTCAACAGTCACAGGGGCTTGAAGTTTTAACTATTTAGGGATGCTGCTACTATTTGGAGTGGATGAAACTACTGGAAGGATTGGGGAATAAAACACAAAGTCATATATGCTACAACTATCCAGAACTCACCCCCCACTCTCCTGATGTGATTAAACAGGGCAGTGAATTTCCTTTTAAACATGTACACCCACAGGGCATGGGGTCACAGTTCAGCCCACAGGTCCTGGCATATTTATTGGCTCTGAGAACCTCAGTGAGGGTTTTGGTGATGCTGTCTTGCACCTGTGTCTGAGGAGACAAATTACTGACTATAGTAATTAATTGAAGTCCAGTTAGGCCTATGCTTATGAGGCCCAGCTTGTGGCAATTTGGTGACATCACTAGGGAAAATTTGGGTCTTGGTTGAGCATATTTGTCACCAAAATGAACCTCCTTTAGAGGGAGGTAAGTTGTGTCCACTGCAGTTTAAACTGGGTGAGCTCTGTGACTGCTGTGGATAATAGAAGAGGAAGCAAGACCCACAATGCTTTTATAACTCAGAAGGTGAGAAACTGGTGCCTTCCACTTCCTATCTCTTGGATCACTATTTTTGGGATTACTGAGCCACATGTAAGGAGCCTGTTCACCCTGAGACCACCATGCTGCAGTGGCCATTAGCATGTGTCTGGTTGACAGGACCAGTTGAGCCCAGCCTTCCAGTCATCCCTCCCAAGGCATGTGAGTGAGGCCATCGGTGCTTATGAAGTCTAAGCAGATATGACCTGAATTCCACCAAGTGACTCTGGTCCAGGCCATGTAGAAAAGGAGAATCATCCAGATGAGCCTTTATATTCCTATTAATATTCTAGGTAAGATGGGATATTATACACAATGTTATACCTAATCCAAATAACAGAAAAACATGTATAAATGATAATGGCCAATTATTTTGTCAATTATATGTTTGCTCTATTATATCTGGCCATCCAGTGTTTACTTCCCAGCCTTGACCACCACTGATGTCCCTGCTCACCAGCACCCCCATGCACCCCTTCTCACTGAAGGTGTCCTGCCTCTACTCCCAGGACATGCTCCCCCCTGACCTTGCACTGCCCCCATTGGGCACTGCCTCTCCAACACTGCCCCCAGCCCCAGGCCCCTCACTCCCTCAGGAGAGAAACTTGCTACCTTTCACCACAGTCCTGCTACCACTTGACCCCTCTGAAATCCATCCCCAACACCACAGACTAACTAGACTTTTTGAATAGTGACTTAGTTCATACAGCCCAATTAAAATATAGGCAGGGGATCTGAAAAAAATACATTTCTCCAAAGAAGGTATACAAGTAACAAGTACATGAAGAGATGCTCCACATCAGTCATCAATGGCACCACTTCACCCCCATTGGGATGATTTCATCAAAAAGTCAGATGCTAACAAGTGTTGGTGAGGATGTGGGGAAATCACAACCAAAGGGAATGTAAACTGGTGCACCACTTTGGAAAAAACAACCTCACAGCTCTTAAAAAGGTTTGACATAGCTGCCATTTGGCCCTGCAATTCCTAGGTACACACCCAAGCCAGATGGCAGCATCTGCCCTCACAAGCTTGGGCACCTATGCTCCAAGAGCATTATTCACAATAACCAAAAGTGGACACTGTGAGATAACACTGCCAGTCATAGGGACATTTGATGGTGAAGAGGATAAGTAAACACTGTGTATTGTACGAGCATTTGGAGGTGAAGAGGAAGGAGTTTTCGTACATGCCACCATGTGCATCAACCCTGAAAGCATTATGCTAGATGACAGAAGCCAGGCACAAAAGGACAAATGATCCCATTTTTAGGAAATATCCAGAAGAGGCAAATCCAGAGGCAGAAAGATGAGTGGTTTCTGGGGCTGAGGGGATGGTGGGGTGGGGGAACAACAGCAGGGAACACAGGATTTCCTTCTGGGGCAATCAGAGCATTCTAAAGCTTATTACAGTGATGGTGCCACAACTCTGAATATACAAAAAGCCATCAGATGGTACATTTTAAATGTGGAAATTGTGTGGCATGTGAATTTTAGCTCAACAAGCCTATTATTAAAATTAAAAAGAACCCAAAATACCCAGGCCACATCACTCCCCTGCCTTACCCAGCCTCACTGCACTTAGTCCAAAATCCAGACCCTCACCAGGTCAGATTCATTCCCCATCTGTCCCCCTCACTCATGGCCTCATGCTGTTACTGGCCATGGCCCACCATCTCCAAGCTCATTCCTGGCCCAAGTTCCCCAGGAAGCTCACCATGGCTCTCCTCCAGCCTTTCAAGCATCCCTTAAACAACACCTCCTCCCCACCCCCCTCAAGTCACCCCCTCAACTACATGGTTGACTTCCTTCCCAGCACTCAGAACCATCTCTAAGCATCTGCTCTATGAATTGCTTGGGGTGTGTCTGCTCCTGACCACATACAACTACAAGACCATTGCAGTGCCCAGTACTGAGGTTGGCTTCAGATGGGGCTCAACCCCCACAGCTTCAGTGAAAGAATATGGGACCCCTTCTTCAGCCCTGCCAATAGCTGGGCACTTTCAATAACCAACTTCTCTGCAGGCAAACCCTGTGCTCTTCCTTGCAGCTGCTGCCCAGCCTCCTACCTCTGGGAGCAGCTCAACCCCTGCTTCCACCCTGACCCTAGAGATGGGTGGCCTGGTACCACCCATGTCCTCACCTGTCCCCTCAGCCACTCTGCCACAGCCTCCTCACCTCAGACCTGCTGGAGACACTGGGGGAGCTCCCAATACCACCCTGAGCATCCTGTGCCTTTTGGGAGGAGGACATTGGGGGAGCCCTTTGACAACTTTCCCCATTTCTTCTATGGTGACTGGTCTGTCTGGACTGTACAACCACATCTGAGTCAGTCTGGTAAGTTACATTTTCTATAACATTATCCCTGCTTCTTTCAGGTTTTCAAACCTATTTAGATGGAGTTGAGCAAAATGACCCTTCTGTCTCCTTCTCTGCCACTGTGCTTCTTCCCCCATAACACTGCTCCCCACTCAGTTTTGCTCTCTGGGCTGCAGGCCCATCCTTACTCCCTGTCTTCATTGCCCTTTATCTTGACCAAGTTAACTACAAGTTGTGGCTGCTTAACAGCTGTGTTTCTAGAATGGAGCTGCTGACCCTCAGTGACTGCCCAAGGCCCCCAAACACACCTTCCCCACCCAAGGCTGTGTGAGGTCCCCTCTGTGGTTTGCCAAGCCTCCTGCCCCCATTTCCTGACTGTCAGTGAAAGTCACATCTGCTCCCCCCACTAGTCCTTGTGGCAATGTGCCCCTGGTGGCTGAGGGCCCAGAGCCCTCAACCCAATGACTGATACCTAGGCCCCTGGAAAAGCCTCTGTCTCCTCCAGACCCCAGCCTTGGCACAAAGACAACTCAGTAGAGGGGGCACCTTTGGCAAGAACATGAGTTTAGAAGGCAGACAAACAAGTTCCCTGCTGTGGGACCCTGGGCTCAGAGCCTCTGCTCCATCATCCCAGAACAGGGAGGCATCTCTGCTCCAGGACATCAGCGACCTTAGGACCCTAAGCACCAGCATGCACTGGGGCTGCCAACACTCAGTGAGTGTCACTGGCCTCACTTTCTGTCCCATCCTGGAGTCACCAGCACTCCACATGGGCCCCTGCAGGAAGGAAGCTGCAGGAAACATCGGAGGATGAATGGGAGGCATGGGGTAGCCAGTGGACTGTGCTTTCAGGTGACCCTGAGCTGTGTGCCCATCAAAAGAAGATTGCCAGTGCAGCAAGGCAGGCTCCTGGTGTCCTTGGACCATTCCTCCTGTCACACCCCACCCAGAGATCACCATCATTTCCATATGCTTTGTCAAGGGGCCTCTTGGCTGACCCCTGTCCCTCTAGACTCAAGACATGCAACCTCACCTGTGTAGCCATATTTTGTTTAGGTCCTTGGTTAACTTAAACTGCAAGAAATGAATTTCAAGAGCATGCCACATTGATTAGTCCAGTGATTTACTAAGGCAGGGAGGGAAGAGAAATGGGAGAAAATAACAGATCATGGGTCCCAGAGAGAGGAAAGGGCTGAAGAATGGTAAAATCGGCTGATTTACAGACTACAATTGCCCATTATAGATTATAAATGCCCAGGTTTTACTTGCATGGCCATCATGGTAGGGGAAAATGGTGAGAGTAGGGCACAGAAGGCAGGAACAAGGGTCAAAAGGCAAGAGATGAGATGTAGTTCAGGCTTTGTACTTGCTTTTTAAACCATTAATTTTTCCACACCTTTTCTAATGGCACAGGAGGAGTCCCAGCTGTTTGCTGTTTTGATTGATTACCCCACCCATCAATCCCCTGGGAGGGCCCAATGATAAGGTCCCTGGATAATATCCAGGGTTTCTCCTGGCTTCTGAAGGAAATCTTGTTCTGGATGGGAGTTTCTCACAAGAGTTTTCCAGCAGCCATCTTGGGGGTTCTTATGTCCACATGGACTTTTTGCCACATCCCAGATCCATCTATTGATTCTCTACCTAGCCTGCTTCACCTGGACAGCCTTCTGTGTCCAACCACCTCTCCCTCTGAGTTCCTCTGGCACCCACTCCACCCTCTGCACCTGCTATGTATGCATCTCCCCCACAGGTCTCTGAGCTACTCTAGGACAGGTTTTGGATGATTCAGGCTGGGTTTCCCACCATCACCCAGCACTATGTCCATCACACAGGAAGCCCAAGGGTTGCATGTCACATAACCACCTCTTCTGGGCTCACACTGCCCTTGGCCAGGTCTATGTGTCCTGCACAGAGCCTGGCACATGTGACCACCTCAATGGACTATGTTTATTCAGTGAAGTGTGGATTATGCTGTCCAATTTATAGAAGAGGAGATTAAGCCTGGAAAAGGGGAAGTAGCATGTCCAAGGTCACAGAGCTAGAAGTGATAGAGCCAAGAATGGAACCAAGGAAAGCCTGGCTCCAGAGCCCTTTCCATACGCTTTAAACCCACTACTCTGAGTCTGTTCTGGCTCTAAAGTTAAAGCACCAGATGCCTTCCTACTGAGCTAAACACTATTATCATCATCCACATTATCGAGGAGGAAACTGAGAGGTTAGCCACTTGTCTAAGAGCTCAGAACTAAGGAGAGGTGGAACTAAGACTTGAACCTGGGTTTAACTCCAGAGCTCTTAATTAACCCACTGCAAAGCCTCTCATGCTGGCACATTTACTGGAAGCCAGGCATGGTGTTAAACCCTTCTCATCCATCAGCTCAGCCTGGGGCAGGAGATTGCTCAAGAAAGGCTTCCAGGAGGAAAAGGGACAGGACATGACTTAAGACAGGTAGGAATCTATTCTTAATGTTCACTCTGGCTGAGACAAGGGGACTGAGTGGACTGTGGCAGAGACAGGGAGGTGAATGTCAGCTGCATTTAGCCAAAGAGTCTTATGGTCTTATATAGGAGATCAGCAAGGATCAGCAGCTACTGTGCCTCCCAGAGAGGAGGCCAGATGTGCTTCCCAATTGCATCCTTGGCATTGCCCAACACAGGGCTGGTACCAGGAAACTAGGCTGAAAAACAAATGAAGTCCCCCCATCCTAAAATCATGACCATCACCTCTGGACTGGGCTGGATGAGGGTGCTTTCTCTGGGCTGTGGTCACCCTGGGTAATTGAGGCAGGTTAGTACAGGGTAACAGAGGAGAAGATGAGCTACAACATGGCTGGCAGACAACATGGCCAGCAGACAACATGGCTGGCAGACTGTATGGCTGGCATATAACATGGCTTCACTGGGACCTTGAGTGTAACCTTGAGGTCCCAGTTGCTCTTTCTGGGACTTCCCTTGGCCACAGATATTCCAAAGAGTCCTTACCATTGTACCACAGTTGGTATTGGTTACCCCAATACAGCTGGTAACCAATACCAGCTGGGGCCCATCCTCTTATCATTAGGAAGGAGGTGGAATAATTAACAGTTAAAAGGTAATCACACAAGGCAGAGTACACTTTCTCTGCTTGGAGGAGCCCACACCAAATCTTTGTGTGTATTTCCATCTTTCCCATTTCTCAACAAGCTCTGTTCTTTCCCCCATTTCCCAAATAAATTCTGTTTACTGGCCTAAATAAACTGGCATGTTCATAAATTCATTTATGCATCATAGGCAATAACCTAGAGGAATTCAATGCTTCCCTTCTTCATAATGACTGTGTCCAGGGCTGGGTCTCCACCCCCAGCCCTTGTTCACCTCCTTATCCCTGGTGCCCAGCACAGGGCCTAGCACAGGAGATTTGGTGTGCACTTCTGGCTGGCTCCTATGTCTGTGGGTCACTTTTCCTTTCCATCACACCATCCTGGGCCCTCCTGACCCCGCAGGTCCTGGAGACTTTCTGCCACTGGGCTTTACCAACTGGGGCTGTCCCCCTCTGTGGCCATATCCCTGCAGAATCACTTTGGGGGCATAGTTTAGAGCTTAATCCAACCTCTGGAGCCCAGCACACAGGAGACCTCAGGAAATGCCGCTGAGCTCCGGCCACTGTCTTTGCCCTCCTTGGCCCAGTCACTTCCCCTCCCTAGGACCAGTTTCCTTCCCAGCAGGCAGGAAAGAGAATGAATGAGCCTCCTGCCCGCTGGAATCCCTCTAATTACCCGCTGGATAAAAGACCACACACGGGGCCCTCCTGGGGCACCAAGGAGGCCCGGGCTTATTTCAGATGGGACAGAGAAGGTGGCCTGGGGGCTGAGATTGTTCCCTCCTGTCTGCCTTAACCAGCCAGGCCAGCGTGGCCCGCCTGCCCCCACCCGGGCTTCCATTCCCGGGAAGTCGCCACCACTTGCTGCTGTGGCGGAGGAGGCAGGGAGGACAGAGGCGTCCCCAGTTCCCCAGGAGGCTGCAGGTGTGGGCACCCCGAGGCCCCCAGCCCAAGCTCCCAGGGGTGCGCGCGGCCTTCTCCAGACTCGACCCCGGAGTCCAGGGTTCGCGCACACGCATTTCCTGCACTGACCAAGTGCTCCCTCCCAGCCCTTGTGCAATCTTGTTAAGATAGGTTGGGCAACTCTCTGAGCCACAGTTTCTTGTTAAGGACATGAAGTACTTGACACAGCTCTTGTCTCAAACATCCACTTAAAAAATAAATTATATTCTAAGAGAAAACAGATATATCGTTTCTTTTTCCTTAGAAGGCTTTTAAATTCTTGATTCTGAAAACTATGTATTTGTATTAACTACCTTTATTAAAAATAATTAAAACAAAATGTTAAAAATTAATAAATGATGTATTTTCTTATTCTAAGGGCATTTTTCTAAAGGTTGGTCTTGCCATAAGCTTCTGTCCGCAGTTCTTCAAATGCAAATCTGAAAGTAAACTCAGAACCTATATATTGAATATGTAAATGCTAGGACATTTTTGTTCTGTATCCCCTTAAACACGTGCGCACGCACACACACACACACACACACACACTATTTGATGAGAGGAGTACATAATATGCTCTTCCAGAATGGCATTTATAAAATCTGATTTGGGTGTGGTTTTTGGACAAGACTAGGGAGAATGAAGGCTTACCTAATTTAGGCTCCAGTGAGGGTCCATGGAGGAGTCTGAAGAGTGGAGAAACACATGTGGGTCTCAGGCTCTTGCCTTTATTATGACCCAAATGGAAGGAATAGGGATTTCCTATAGATATTTGGAATTGGAAGTTTCAAACTACGCAGAATGAAAATCAGAAGTGACAAGGGCAGCTTCTTATCCAAGGCTTATGGAGATACAGGATTTGCTATTGCAATGCAAAAAGGCAAGGGACCTTAATGAGAAGAAGAGGCAGGGGCCATTTGGAGAAAAAACATCAGTGGTCATTCAGAGGAGCTAAGGATGGTCCTTATTCAAACTGTATAGAGGTAAAGGCCCTGCTACTTGTGGTTATGCCCAGAGCAGCACTAACTGGGGTGATCACTCAAAGGGAAACACATCTAAGTGATACAACACTAGCCACAGCATTGGTTAGAGATATCACCTGATTATGTTTGCAATATGTTTTCACCTTTTCTTCCTAACTCTCAATTAAATGATCCCTTCATCACCTGAACTCTTTAGCTTATTTCATGACACACATTTTTTTCCAGGATTGAATAGAAAACACAGATGCTGGAGACCTGCAGAATTTTTTATTTAAGAATAACAGTTTAATTTAGGATGTGTAAATTGTGATCTTAATAAATCACCTCCTGCCTTTGTTAGCAGTCCCTCTCTGGGGGAGTTGAATGGAATTAGTGCCATTATTTGCACTCTAATTAGAGTGAGAGCCATGTTGATTGAGGAACTACCCAGCAAGGATTTGTCTGGGTAATGTGACACCCCACTGGAAAATACTACCCCTCTGCATATTATTAATACCTGAGGGACTGCTCTCTCTCCAACCCAAGCATCCACTATTTTGGACATATTTTCCTCTTACTTTATTCAAACATACTGCATTCTTTTAAAAGTAGCATGGAAATCAAACTTTTGGATGAGAAATTATGAAATTAGAGCTTATTTGGCTTTCATTAGATGGTAAAATGAAGTCTGGATAACTTCCTGAGTGCCACACATGAAGAGAGTGGCATAATGGCTCTTTAAATCAGTCTGCTTCTGGAGTCTGAGACCTTAGCTTTTTGCACTAACACACTTGCATATACATTCTGAGGACATTTAAACATAGCAATTTGACAGTAAAAGACAAAACCAGGACAATGAAAGTTCAAATTAAGAAATAGGACAACTACCCCTGTAGGGCCCTTGGCCACAACTCAAATATGATTTTATGCATCCCTTCAGCATTTGCCTGCTTGAAAACCTAGGTTTCCCTCTCTGACCTCACATTAGCAGTAGGATTTTCATCAAAACAGCTTTCTTCCCCCAGGTCCACTAGTACTTTTTTTTTTTTTAACCCCATAATCCAATCTATCACAAATACAGCTTAACTATTGATAATTTGGTCCAAGATTGTTGAATTTTTAAGTTAATATTATCAGGCCTTTCCTTCTCAAGAAATTTTCTTAGTATTAATGTCTACATCAATTTCCTCCTAGCTTTAGAACTGCCTAAGAAAGCAAGAAGAGCATAAAAAGACATTTGCTGGTGGCTTCTGAATCCCACACACTCTGTGTCTTCTGGCCCAAGACAGAGTTGATGGAGCAGCATTTTCCCCACTGTAAAGAGCAGGCCTGGAATTCTGTAGAAGAGGTGCCAGGGCCCCAGAAGATGCCAGCCCTGAACTCAGAAGACTCTTGGTTATGGCTACTCCTTTTCTTACCCAAAGCTGGCTGGGTCAGCTCTCTTGGGACAGCTTTTGTTCTTTTAACATTGTGTATCTACACAATGAAATTTCATTTACCAATGTAAACATTCAATTTGGGGATTTCAACTTATTTATTTCTAACATTATATTTTTATACAATTCCCAACTTCTATGTTTTGGCAATAATCATCCTCAACATGTGTAATTTTGGTTTGTGTGGGTGGAATATGCTCCAAGGTGTTAAAAGTTTGTGTTCCAAGAATATGTGCATTATAAATTAATTCCCATATTCCTATTGTCCATTAAATTACTGTACAAATGGAACTTCCTCCATTTGTACAGATTTACACATGATATAAAAATGGGGAGAAAATGGATTAAAAACCAGCTTTGATTCACTTTAATGCCTTTGCCCTGAATTGTTCCAGTGTCTTCTGCCAAATTCTCCGTTGCCAAATACACTTCATTCCCTAATTTTCTACTGACCTACCAGTGTTTTTAGGTGAAAATGTTATAAAAAGTTGACAGGGACTTTTTATGAGCTCTTATTTTCTTTTTTAATTGGACCTCAGATGCACAGCCTTGTATTGCAGATTAATCATAATCCTAAATTCATGACTATACTGCATTTACCTTACCTTTGATGTTTTAAGAGCTCATCAAGTCATTTGTCCATTAGATGGCACTAACCCAATTTATTGGATGGCACTTGAGCAAGCTGTCAGGGAGGGGCAATTCTTCCCAACATTGGACATTACAGATGATGCAAGGGACCATCAGAAGGGGAAGAGGGCCATGGCAGTGGAGGCTTAGCACTCAAGGTGATGTCTGAGAATCAGCATGATGTGGTGTCTCTGGGTCAGAGATTTCCTAGGCACAGAATTTATAACAGGATTTTACAGTTTCTATGACTAGCAGATATTGGAAGCAGTTTTGCAGGGTATGCAAATCAGATCAGCTCTAAATGGATAAGAAACATTTATTTGGGCTATTTCTAAACCAGTTGAATGTACAAGGATTTGAGTTTTGCATCAGGGTGGTTTTGATGGGGATTAAACTGCCCTGGGCTTCTATGAAAAGCTGAACAACACACAGTACAAACACAGGGACTATCTTTGGCTCATTTGTGTACCAATTACACACTTCCATCATGACCTTCCCTCTTTAATTCTCTGTTCACAATCTGTTCCTTAGGAATAATGTACACAACACCTGTAAGCTCTCCACCAAAAACACAAACTAGGTCATTGACATTTTAAAATTATCAACAATTCCAAATGCATTTCATAGACACACTGGCATCATTTTGGGAGGTCTGAGGTTATACAGCCCTGCCTGTGGCTGAATGGGTAAATGCAATTTTAAAACTTATTGTTAAGAAAGCCATTATTGCTGTAAATATAAGGCTGCCTTGCCTTTGAATCTACTTTTTAGTGAATGTGTGAATTTCCTGTTTCCTAACTTTCCAAACCTTAAGTTCAAAACAGCCAACCTAAATTCTGAGTTGGGTATTCCATTACTTATTTCATATGGTTTTATTTTATGACTAAGTAGCTACATACATTAGTAAGGACTTATATTACATATATTAGTAAGGACTTAGTAAGGGGTCTGTGGTTTTTACCTGACTGGTAAAGGGGTCTGTGGAACAAAAGGGTTAAGAACCCCATATGGTGCTAAACCCTGTGATCCAAAGAATAAGTAACCTGAAGGACTGATGACCTATGCAAACTACCCACCCCCACCTCTCTAATATAAGAACATGTAACCCACACTGTGCTCAGAATCCTGCAATTTTACCACAAAGGAAATCAAATTTTGATAAACCAGGCAGTTCAGTGACTGTGAGTAACATTCATGAGTTTAAAATACCTCCAAATACTATGCTAAAAAACAAAGATACTTTAAGAGAAGTATAAAATATGTTGAAAATAACACCTTAAAAATATATAGGAATACAGTGTAAATTAAATCAATGAAACGTGTGTGTGTATACATGTATCTGAAATTTAAGAAAAACATTTCATGTAAGGAATATGCAAAGCAATAATATGTAAAATAAGTTGAACAAGGTTAAAAATATATTTCTTAAATACAAAGAAATAAATTAAAAAACAATTTTGACAAAGTTATTACAATAATTGCATTTCTCAAAACTGCAAAGGATAACAATATTAAAATGGACTGTGATGGACACAAGCCACATATCATAAAGCTGAGTGGTAAGAAATTCAAGTATATCAGGACAAATAATCAAATTTAATAAAATATTTGAAAATAATAGTAATCATACAATTATCATATACATATTGATAAATTAAAGCTAAACTATAAGATAAATAATGGAATAATCAACTCAGAATTTGGGTTGGTTACCTGAAATTGGAAAGTTGGAAAGATGGGATACAGGAAAATCACACACACACTCAAAACTAGATTGTAGAATTGACCTTATATTTACACCAAGAATGGATTTGTTAAAAATGAGTGTTGGGAAATGGATGTGTTTCCCACAGTTGGGTGCCTACCTACAACATGAGAAGTCCCAGATTTGGTTCCCCAGTGCCTCCAAAGAGAACTAGCAAGACAGCAAGCTAACACAATGGGCTGGTGCGGTAAGCTGATGCAACAAGAGAATGCCATGAGATGATGCAGTGAAGAGACACAATAAGAAAACAAAATGAGCACAAAACGTGGGAGTGGAGTTGGCTCAAGTCATTGGGCAACTCCCACCCACATGGGAGGTCCTGGGTTCAGTTCTCAGTGCCTCCTAAAAACTAAAAAAAAAAAAAAGAAGACAAGCACACAATGAACAGATGCAGAGAGCAGACAGCCAGTGAAAACAATGAGGAAGGAAAAATAAAATAAATTTAAAAAAGAGAATGGCAAATTTACTTTTACCAGCCTACCCATGGGCAGAGTTATACAATCTCAAACCCTCAAAACGAGACTGGTACATCTAGGAAATGTAGAGCATGGAAAGGTAAGCCCACTAGAAAGTATACTTAAGTTGGTTTTAAAAAAGAGAATAGAATGGGAGGTGCTGAACTTTTCATGTTTAGGGCTCCCAAACTCTACAATCAGATAATTCACTCAATCTCTATGGAGAAAATGGAAAGAAAAGAAAAGAATCTAAAAATATTTAGAGTAAAATTAAACCTTAATAGAATCTGGAAGAATAGGGACGATGATTTTCTCACTTACACAACTATTTCAATGTATTGAGCTACTCTGTGAAGAGACAAATGCAATCATATTGTTAGGTTTAAAAATACAGTTCTAAGCTCTAAGCTCTATGCTATTTTCATTGGTAAAAAAATGAAATGACACTATGGTTAAAATAAACAAGTGGATAAAGATATATCTAAATTTAGTCAATGCTAAGATGATTCTTATTTTAACATTTCCAAAAAAGTGTATATCTTGAAATGGGTTGTTTCTTAGCATTGTGGCATAGTTTAATTAGCAGCCATATTCTTTCTTTGTGATATGTACAATGACACATCTTACAATGATTGGCTTCTTACATTGAAGAAATTATGATCCCAGGCAAATATTAAGCAAATAAAGTTCAGAGTAGCTCTAGTAATTCATCTATCTTGGTCTCTCTTTAAAGACTTCCCATGATCCCAACCTGGAAATTCTGAAGCTCTTCGGTGAAGAACTGCAAACCTGGAGGAAGAGACTTTCATATCGGCTTATCTGGTATTTGCCTCTCTGGGTAACTTCTCGGCCCTCCAGGCTTCCTCCTTCGGTACCTTACCGAGTCAGTGTGGCCCATCGGGCCTGGCAGTAGGTCCACAACTTTCTAGATTGCCCAGAATGGAATCAAGTCCTCTTTTGGTAGATAAGAAATCCGCTTAGCTCTGGATTCCGACAATTGAAACTCCCATTCCTTGCTCTACCTTGCATATTCACTCTCCTAGCCAGAGACCATCTCGAGGACCCTTGTCCTGCTCCAATCAAACCATCCATGTGTAAAACCTATCCCTCTCAGTCACCAATTTTCAGCGTTTTCATACCAATGAAGAATGAGTATGAACGGGTAGAAGGATGTACCCGTCCAACCGCCCCATCAGCATCTTCCTGCACCTCTTCCAATAGCTGAATTTCTGTGCTAAGTTCTGAGCACAACTCAGAGAAGGGGCCACCCACTCCACTCAAGGGAGCAAATGAGGCTTGACGCCTCAGTTTCCCTGCAGGCTCAGACCCATCACCTGGAGCCGATCTAATTCTGATGATGTGGGATCGCAGACTACAGACCAGCCCAGGATTTCATCAGGGTAAAGCAAAATTTTCCAGATAGGAGAAGAAAGTTCTCTTACTGAATCAAGCCCGAACATCAAATCTAAAGATAAATCGTGGGCACCAGAGTTGCGGGACCTGGGACCTTCCACATTTTCCGAGTAGATCGTTTTTTTCTGTCATCCAAGATTAAAATCTCCCCAATAAAACATCCTTTGCTGAGCCCCTCACCCAGCACTCCAGTCTCCTTCTCCAGCCCCTGTGTGCTTTCTTCCAGCCCCAAGTCTCACCCCCACACTAGCTCCCCAATGCTTCCACTTACCATTTCCTGACTCCCTTGGGTCAAGGAAGGACCTTTCCCTGGTCAACCATCACTTCCCCAACCATTCACTGACAGGGCCCTCCTTCTGACTCCTAGGCTAAACTTCAGAACAGCCATGTCTGTAAAATTAAAAAAGAAAAACTGATAATTTTGGAATTTCTTTGAGAAATGTGTTCTCAAAACACTTAAAAAAATCAAAGAAGACCTAAACAAATGAAAAGACATTCTGTGTTCATGGATTGGAAGACTAAATGTGGTGAAGATGTCAATCCTACCCAAACTGATTTATAGATTAAATGCAATACCAATCAAAATTACAACAGCCTACTTCACAGAAATATAAAAGATAATTACCAACTTTATTTGGAAGGGAAAGTGCACCTGAATAGACAAAACCATCCTAAAAAAGAAGAGTGATAGGGAAGGACTCTCACTGCCAGACCTTGAAACATATTACAAAGCTACAGTAGTCAAAACAGCAAGGTACTGACATAAAAATGGACACATTGATCAGTGGAATAGAATTGAGAGTCCAGAAATAGACTCAGCTCTAAGGCCAACTGATTTTTGATAAACCTATCAAGTCTGCATTACTGGGACAAAATAGTCTCTTCAACAAATGGTGCTGGGAGAACTGGATTCCATAACCAAAAGAATGAAAGAGGAAACTTCCCTCACTCCCCATACAAGAATCAACTCAAAATGTATCAAATAACTAAATATAAAAACAAGGACCACAGAACTATTAGAAGAAAATATAAGGGAACTTCGACAAGACCTTGTGGCAGGTGGGGGTTTCTTAAAGCTTACACCCAAAGCACTAGCAACAGAAGAAAAATTAGATATATGGGACCTTCTCAAAATTAAACACTTTTGCACCTCAAAGGACTTTGTCAAAAAGGTGAAAAGGCAGCCAACTAAATAGGAGAAAATGTTTGGAAATCAAATATTGATGAGTTTAAGGTACATGATACATAAAGAGATTCTAGTACTCAATAATAAAAAGACAAATGACTTGATTAAAATATGGGCATAAGATTTGAATAGACATTTCTCCAAAGAATAAAGAGAAATGGTAAAAGCCACATGAAAAAGTTTTCAAAAAGAATATGAGGAGACACAGAGAGCACACAATGAAGAGACACAGAGAGCACAAACAATGAGGGGGGTAATAAATAAATAAATAAATAAATAATTTTTTTTAAAGATGCAAAACTACAAGTGTTGGAGAGGATGTGAAGTGATAGGAATGCTTATTCACTGTTGGTTAGAATGTAGAAAGGTACAGTCACTCTGGAGAAATGTATGGCAGCACCTAAGGAAGTTGAAAACAGATTTGCATTGTGACCCAGTAACACCACTACTAGACATATACCCAGAATAAAAGAGCAGTGATGCAAACAGACATCTTCACAAAGTTGTTCACAGTGGCATTATTCACAATTGCCAAAACATGGAAACAACCCAGGTTTCAATCAACCAGTGATAAACAATGGATAAACAAATTGTGATGTATACATACAATCAATTATATGCAGCTAGAGACTGGACAATGTGACAGGACTACATAAATGCTGAATTGAAGAAAGAAAAATATCAGATCCAGTACCTTGAACCTGAAAGTGGACATGCATTGTTAAGATAACTTGTAGTTTGTGGATGCATTTGGACTATCATACTTTGCCTGCCATCTGCTTGTCTGATTATGAGTGAAAATCCAGAGGAAGATAGATGCCAGCTAAGGTAGTGACAATGCAATCACAGGAGTATGTGACCTTCAAGGACATGGCTGTACACTTCACACAAGAAGAGTGGGACCTGTTAGACACATCCCAGCAAAATTTGTTCAGAGAAGTGATGCTGGAGAATGTCAATAACCTGGTCTCAGTAGCTTTTTTCATAGAAACAGGATATCAAGCCTGCAAAACAGATGTGCTTTCCCAGCTGGAACAAAGAGAAGTGTGGAGAGAAGGAATAGGATTTCCTCAATACCAGATTTCAGGGAGGAAAAGTACCTTTAAAATATGTGAAATGATAGAAATGATAGACAACCAACCTACCTGTATAAAAGACAATTCTAAAATCATAGCATTGAGATCTCACACCAAAAAGAATTTCTTTAAATGTAATTATTTGAAAGAAGATTCCTCTCACACATCTGCAGTGAAACAACATGCATTCATTCACATGGCAAAGAAATCCTATTTCAGGAAACCATCTCCAGCAGTCCTCAGTGATCATTCATCTTTTAAGCATCATAAGTGTATTCAACCTAGAAGTAAATCATATGAATGTTCCCAAAGTTCTAAAAATTCTATCCAGTGCTCTGACCTCAGACAATATAATGGAATTCCCATTAGAAAGAAGCCCCATGAAAGTCATCTATGTCAGAAAATTTTCAGTCAACATTCCCACCTTCAACAACATGAGAGAAATCACACTGGAGAGAAACCCCATGAATGTCATCAATGTGGGAAAGCCTTCAGTCAATATGCTCATCTTAAAGTACATGAGAGAAACCACACTGAAGAGAAACCCTATTATTGTCATCTTTGTGAAAAAGGCTTCAGTCACTCCTCTTCCCTAAAACTACATGAAAGGACTCACAGTGGAGAGAAATCCTATGAATGTCCTGTTTGTGAGAAAGCTTTCAGTTACTCCTCTTCCCTCAAACAACATGAGAAAACTCACACTGGAGAGAAACCCTATGAATGTCATCAATGTGGGAAAGCCTTCAGTCAATATGCTCATCTTAAAGTACATGAGAGAACTCACACTGGAGAGAAACCTTATGAATGTCCTCTTTGTGAGAAAGCCTTCAGTCACTCCTCTTCCCTAAAACAACATGAGAGAACTCACACTGGAGAGAAATCCTATGAATGTCATTTATGTGGGAAAGCTTTCAGTCGACATTACCACCTTCAACGACATGAGAAAACTCACACTGGAGGGAAACCCTATGAATGTCATCTATGTGGAAAAGCCTTCAGACAATATGCTTATCTTAAAGAACACGAGAGAACTCTGGAGAGAAACCCCATGAATGTCATCTATGTGGGAAAGCTTTTGTTTATGCCTCTTCCCTTAAAGAACATCAGAGAACTCACACTGGAGAGAGACCATATGAGTGTCATCTTTGTGGTAACACCTTGTCATTCCTCTTCCCTGAAAAAACATCAGAGAACACACACTGGAGAGAGACCATATGAATGTCATTTTTGTGGGAAAGCCTTCAGACAATCCTTTTCCATAAAACAACATGAGAGAACTCACACTTGAGAGAAACCCCATGAATGTCATCTATGTGGGAAAGCCTTTGGTCAATATGCTCATCTTAATGTACATGAGAGAACTCAAACTGAAGAGAAACTGTATGAATGTCACCTTTGTGGGAAAGCTTTCAGTCACTCCACTTCCCAAAAACAACATGAGACAACTAACACTGGAAAGAATGCCCATTAATATCATCTATATGGGAAAACCTTCAGTCACACCTCTTCCCTAAAAAAAATATCAGATGGCTTGCACTAGAGGGAGACCACATGAATGTCATCTTCATGGCAAAGCCTTCAGTCAATCCTCTTCCCTAACACATCATGAGAGAACTCACACTGGAGAGAAACCCTATGAATGTCTTCTATGCAGGGAAGCTTTCAGTTGACATTCCCATCTTCAAGAACATGAGAGAACTCACTCTGGAGGGAAACTATATTTATGTCAACCTTATGGGAAAGACTTCATTCAATCATCTTCCCTAAAACAACATGTAAATTCACACTGAAGAGAAACCCATGAATGACAACTGCATGGAAGCTTTCAATCAACATTCCCATCTTCAATGACATGAGAGAACTCACACTGGAGAGAAAAACTATGAATGCAGTACTTTTGAGAAAGGCTTCTTTCATCCATATTCCATTTAAAAAAAATGAAAGAACTCACAATGGAGATAAACTATGAATATCATCAATGTGGGAAAACATTCATTAATTGTTCTAATCTAGATGACATGAGACAACTCACACTGGAGAGAAGCCCTATGAGTTTCATCAGTGTAGGTAATCTTTCAGTCAACATTCCCATCTCCAACATCAGGAGAGAACTCACATTGCAGAGAAACCCTCTAAGTGTCATTTATGTGTGAAAAACTTCAGTCAATTTTATAATCTTAAAAACCATGAGAGAACTCACACTGTAAAAAAACTGCATGAATGCTGTCTATGTAGGAAAACTTTCACCTGTATTTCTTCCCTCAGGCAATATTACAGAATTCATGCTGGACAGAAACAATAATATCATATGTGTGGGAAAACCTTAATTTTTCTGGCCTTAGACAATAAGAGATTATTCAAATGGAGAAAATTCCTATGAATATCAACAATTTGAGATAGTCTTCAGTCAATATTCTTATTTTAAGTGTAACAACTTGCATATTTAAGAGACTTCAGCTGTAGATTTGACCTTTAAACATACCAGAGAACTCTCATTCTGAAGAAACACTGTTTTTAATGTGTTCAGAAATTCCTGTCATCATTCATACTACTTGAGATAATCTAATAACATTCATACTGGTGAGAATCCATATGCATGTTATGTAGCAAAGCCCTTAATAGATAAATAATATACTATGTGAGAAAACACATAAAGTAAATATAATGGAACTGGAGAGGCCTCTTCTACTACTGTAATAAGCTAATCAGAAAAATCACTTGTGAGGAATTCTACACCTGTACTCAATGTGGGATTGTCTTAAATCCTAATTTTTACTTTAAATTAAATGACTGGACTCCAAAAGAGTGAAACACTAGGTCTGTAATCACTGTGAGCTTTCATTCAGTCACAGCTAAGCCTTCATGTGCTAAAGGAAACTCAGCTTAAGAAAAACCACAAAACATTAAATAAAAGAAAGAAGACTTCATTAGAAGGATGAAACTACTTGAGGGATTTCCAGAAAATTCATTGTGGAGAATGCAATGAAAAATCATGGGAAATCATTTATTCAGAGTTTGGGAGGTTGTGTGCATCAGTAATTTCGTTTCTTTGATGGATATTGATGGATATGGTTTGTGCAAATTATTGGGTCTCTGATAGATGATTTTGTGAATATCAACTGGAAATTTTATAGGTTTGGGGATGAATGTATTTCTCTGTTTGCCTTTCCTGGGTCAGTAATTAAATATCTGAAGGGGGAAAAAAATTATATGCAGCTAGAAAAAAAATGAAGTTGTGAAGCATTTGCAAACATGGATGAACCTGGATGCCATGTTGAGTAAAGAAAGCCAGACACAAAAGGACAAACACTAAATGTTCACAATTATGGACTAAATATATATGTAAACTCATGGAGTTAACTAGAATATAGTTAACAGAAAGAGTGAGGTTAGTGAATGGAAAGCTGAGGTTTAATCTGTGCAGAATCCATAAAAAGTTTGTTCATAAATCTTTGGAAAAGAATAAAAATGGTGAAAGCACATCATAATGCTTCAATGTGTATCTAGAAGTGCTAATAAATGGATATGATAGTGGTTGAAAGGGAAAATCTAAGGTCATGCATATTATCAGAAGAAAAACTTAGAAATATAACATGGGACTGTATAGTATAGTGAAGCCTCATGTGAAATATGAGTTTGGGTAATATTGCATATATAAATCTGTTTTTCATTGAAACTTAAGAAAGATATGTTAATGTTATCATATGTTAATATTGGGCAAAAATACAATAAAAGCAAACAATGGATACTAGTGTGTAGTAATATATTAATAATCTTCCATAAAGTGTTAAAAAACGGAAACACAGTAAGGTGAAATAAACTAGACAAAAGGCACTACATATTGTTTGATTCCATCTATACACAATACAAATAAATTAGAGAGACATAAACAATAGCAGCCATGTAAGGCAGGAGAAGGATAGAAATATTGAGAGGTGATTATTAAGAGGTAGAGTTTTTCTTTGTTTTTCTGCTTTTTGTTAATATTATTAGTGGAGTAATGAAAATGCTCTAGTAGTAATTGAAGTGATGAATGCACAACTATACGATTATACCAAATAATGTTGATTCTGCACATTAGATGGAGGGTGTGCTTCATGAATATATATTAATAAAAACAATTTTACAAATCCAATGATGTCTCTTTTATTAAGGTAGAATTTAACTTTTGAAATGAATATTCAAACCAAATTTTAACAAAATCATCAAACTGGAGCAAATTTTAAATTCATGATGCATTTACCTAGAAAAAAAATGTATAACTAGTCAAAAGGAATAACAGTGAATTGTAAATGTGAGTTCCTTTCTTTGAGCAAAAATGAAAATTCACCTGAAATGTCAGGCTGAAATCCAGTGAGACACCACGAGGCTGCACCATCTCAGAAACTTGTAGAGAGGGGACGCTGGCAGCCTGTGCTCCCTGGCTGTGTGATGCTGCTTCTCTCTGGCCTTCATTTTTCCCATGCATCAAAGGAGGGCCTCAGAGAGAATGATTTCTAAAATGTGGTGTGCCATAGTCATTTCATTTCAGAGAAGAGTATAAAATGTTACCACTATTTTGCTTTGGGTGTAAACTTCAAAAGAAAATGAATTAACATGTTCAAATATTTTACAACAGAGTACTATGATTTTGACTGCAACTCTCACCACCTTTAGAAAATTTTCATTCAGAAATTTCTGATTTGGTTCAATTTTCCCTTGGAGATTCCTGCCTTGGGGGCATCCTCCTTTTTGTATGTATGAAGAAACTAGCTGCCATTCCCTTTTTTAATACCTGGGTCAAATGGCCTTGCCTTCATCCCATGGATTGTGTGCTGTGCTCAGGATCAAACCATCTTCTTTCTAATTATGGCATGCCCAGCTGATCAATTTATTCTTCTTTCCTTACATTCCACCATTTATTATATAAGTTTATTTTAGTGTGTCCTCACAGAATTTCTTCATCTCCTGTGGCTAATAATCTACAGTTTGAGGATTTGATAATACATCTCATTATGTGTTTTGTTGGAATACACAAATGATTTGCATAGAGACAAATGAGGATACTTAGGCACCTGGGCAAGCTACATTTCATCACCTTACAGTTACAGTCTTGTCCCTCTATTTATGCTGCATTTGGCCTTAAAAGTTTTGATCCATCTATATCTGTACCAGACTGAAATGGTATCCTAGAGCTTGAACATTTTATTATAAATTATTATCCATACACCCATTTCAGGATAATACATTTTGTAAATACTGCCCAAGGATATTCCAGAGTCCATTGACTTGTTTCCATGGAAGGTCTTTGTTTCTGAAGTTTTAAATTATTTCAAATCCATTCAGTTTCAGTGGTCTCCATGGATATTCTTATTAAGCTAAATAATGAAGTAGAAGGAAATGATGGTTATGACATTTCTGATGCCACAGGGTAATTCACTTTGCACAGCCTCCACACAGACTGAAGCTGTTGTACATAAGTGAATATTCTTGTTCTTAGGAAAGATACTTGGAAGTATTTTGTATTCAAGGAGTATGATATATACAACTTAAACCCAAAATGTTTAGACAGTAGGCCAATAAAAAGAGACAGATACATGTGTGGGTTGATAGATAAATGTATAGATAGAATTATATGGGAAATGCTTCTAGTGATAAAAAAAATACCATTCCTTTGTGAGCATGGACACAGTAAATGGAATCTGCTTCTTTGCATGAAAAGTAGAGTCAAAGGAGTAGGACTCAAATTCTCTGGCTAACTTTTGGTTAACCCGTGTAAGGATGTGCATAAACTCAAGCTTGTGAGCATATATTTTCAGGCTAGCACAAAGAGACGGGATGAATCAAGATCCATCCTTTTAATTTCACCAGGAATAGTAAAAAGTGCTGTACAATATGCATAGAAGAAATCCACCTCAACTGGTAGTTTCTCATATGCCATGTCATCATCAAAACCAATGACTGTCTCAACCCCACAGTCCAACTCTGTATCCTGCAGGGCTGAATAATGAAATATTTGGATTTTCCAATTACACTTCTACTATTATCTCCTCTGAAGAAATCTGTTAATTTTTTCAGATCAGTAGTTCCATTTGTTCAATGGCTTAGAACCACACAATGAAAGCTGCTCATTTTGGTATAGTGTTCTTAAGAAACATTGCACAATTCCACAATTTCTTCAAGGGTAGGATTGATTTTATTCCTGACTTCAAATTTCAAATTCATGAGTGTTTCCCTGAGGTGTGCTCCATCTACATCTGTACCAGACTAAAACACCATTCCAGTGCTTGAAAGTTTTATTATAAATTATTATCCATATACTGATTTCAGGATAATCCATTTTGTATCTACTGTACAAGAATATACCAGAGTCCTTTGATTTGCTTCCTTGTAAGATCTTTGCTTCTGAACTTTTAATGGATTTCAAATCCATTCAGTTTCATTGGTCTCCTTGGATACTCTTAGAAAGCTAAATAATGAAGTAGGAGGAAATGATGTTTTGAGGATTTCTGATGCTACACTTTTCATGCCTCCCCACAGTCAGAATAGACATTGTCCCCATACCTCAAAATTGAGGAATGAACAAAAATAGGGGGAGTGTAACTACTGACCAAAGCAGATTTATTGTTATTGTAGTTATTATCTTGAGTTATTGTGTAACTTGCAACATTGATATAAATAATGGGAAAATATGGGGAATGCAGAAAAAAGCCTCTGGGAACAAGTGTCCTGACAATAGTAAATGATTGGTGAATGAACTTGGTTGCCAGAATTTGCAGAAATTTTGGGCAATCAGTTTGAGGCCTTGACCATTTTCCTTCTCATGCAGAAATTTCAGTAAACTGGGCCAGGCTAACTCCAGGCTCCTGGAATCAACCCAGGGAAAACCAGAAACAGTGAATTTTTACCTTAGTGAATGACCCTTCCTCTGTCCCAATTAATCTAGCATGTAAAACTTATTAAAAGACAATGTCTTCAATCTCTTTACTGGTAATTGGTTTGTAGAGATCTATTCATTCTTGGTTCAGTGTAGGTAATTTGCATATTTATATGAATTTGTCCATTTTGTCTAGATTATCTAATTTACTTGTGTACAGTTGTTCATAGTGTCCTTTATAGTACTTTATATTTCAACTGGGTCTTTAGAAATGTCCTCCTTTTCATTTCTGACTTTTGTTATTTCAATTCTCACTCTTCTTTTCTTTGTCAGTCTACTAAGAGTTTGTCAACTTTATTGATCTTTTCACAGAACCAACTTTAGCTTTCATTATCTCTAGTTTAATTTACATTGTTGTTATTTATTTCATTTATCTCTCCTCTCATCTTTGGTATTTAGTTCCTTCTGCTCACTTTGAGTTAGGATTGCTCGTTTTTCTTGATGTTCTACGCTTGTGATTAGGATTTTGATATGAAGTCTTTCTTCTTTTTATTATATTTTTAAAATTTCATTGAAGTATATTATACATACATAAATGAAGAGTAAGTGTATAGAAAAAGTTGTGACCTCACAAAACAAACATGCATATAATTATATAGTGCACCCATATATCACCCCACCACCAATACTTTTTATTATTATTTTTTAATTAATTAATTTTTTATTGTGGGTAAAAATCAAAAATTTCACAATACATACCACTATTTGTAAAATAATATATAAATATATATGCATATATGTGCATTTGCTTACAAAAATGCTATTTATATATATATAAATATATTTTAAGAGGTGCTTATATTACCAAAAATATTACACAGAACCCCCTTCGATTCCATTGTTGCCCACCTCCCACACCTCCCACCACATCCCACACAAACATCTCCCACAAGTGTGGCCCACCACCCTCAATGGACTTACACATAATGGGGCCTTGCCAACAACCATAGACCACAGTTCACAGCGTAGACCACACTCTCTCCCACACAGTTGTGAGTGTTGTGTGCTGATTTAAAATGGCCTACATCCGTTGCCACAACGGTACTCAGGACAACTTCCAAATCTCAAAGAAGGCCCTGTATTTCAACCACTTATCCCCTCCCTGCCCAAAAAGTGTCAAGTGGCCACTGGCTCCACCTCATTGTTATAATTTCTTCCACTGCTAGAATCACCATATGTGTACAACAGACTACCATTGAGTCGATTTTAGCCCATAGTTGTTCCCCCAATCCTGAAGGGACTGTGATGGTGATGTCCACTCCACCTCCAAGTGAGAGAGGGCTTATATCCCATGGATATGGTGGGTGGGATGATCCTTCCTGCAGATGCAGGCCCTCTCCATTCCCAGGGATGTCCGCTGCCCATCATTGTCTCCTCACCAGGTGACTTGGATGAGTCCATTGAGCTGTAGGGTAGGAATTGCAGCTCCACCGAGATTCCACGCATACCTGGCACATAGGTAGGCCAGAGGCTCCCGTCTCTGGAAGTATACCTAAAAACTTCAGCATCACATATAGGTTTGAATAGAAGGGACTCATGAACCATGTGCAGGGAGGACTTATTTGAGTCCAATTCTGTCACCCTCAGGAGCACAGATTCCAAAGTAGAGCCCACTGATAAGGCATCAGTCTCTGGGGCTATCCCCACTTATATAGGACCTGGGTGTCTCCAGAACTCTCAGGAGCCCCTCTGTGTGGGGTGATAGGCACTTAGATGTTCTATGAGCTCCTACTGAGGTGTGCGTAAGAGTTACCTCTGGGATGACATCCCAACACTCTTTGAAGTCTCTTAGCCACTTGAACTCATTTGTCTTTACCTTTTCCCCCTTTAATTCAAGGTCTTTCTCCAGTTGTGTTGCCAGTTGGCACTTGGAATTAATCCCTCATTGCCAGGGAGGCTCATCTCCGGGAGTCATGTCCCATGTTGGGGGGAAGGTAATGCAATCATATGCTGAGTTTGGCTTAGAGAGAGGCCACATTTGAGCAACAAGGAGGCTCTCGGGTGGCAACCCTTAGGCACCCCACAACTGCAGGCTAAGTCTCAGTTACAAGAGCAAAGACTCACAAGGGTAGTCATCAATAGAAAGAACACATCAGTGGGTCATCCTCTTTTGACAAACACTGTCCCTGCACTCAGAGGACTATTGCTGCTCCCTTGGAGACTGTGGCAGAGCTCTCCAGGCTAGGAATTCAGATTCCCAAATTTATTGTGTGATTGCCCACCCATCATGACCATGCCCCATCTTTTGATATTTAGAACAATTTTGTATATCTTCATGTATATTCCGATGAACTAATTCCCATGAATCCCCCCTCCCAGACAGCCCCAACCAATAATCCCCTGCAGTACCCATTGTAACCCTTCTGTGATCTAAATCCTCCATGAACATGTAGTCCATAAAATAATCAAATACATTTACTAGGAAAAAGAAACAACTATTATAAGCTTACATGCAAGAGACAAACATAAGGAAACTCAGGGGGAAAAAAAAAAGAGAAGGAAAAAAAAACAAGAAAAAAAAACAAAAACAAATAATCAAACAAACAAAAACAAAACAAAATATAATTAGTGAATTGGGACATTCAAAAAATGGGCAAAAAAGCAAAGGAAATGCCTTTAAAAATATATATATATATTTTCTTTTCTCTTTTCATTTTTTTTCCTTCCTTTTATCACTGTGTTATTGGATGTCCAGTGTGCCATGACATCTTCCCCCTCTCAATCCCCATTGTCTCCCAATTTTTCATTTAATTTTCAAAGAAGTTTTAGGTCACAGCAACGTCACACATGGAGTGCCAGAAACTCCCAGATACTAAACCGACCCCCTTCCCCAACCCATATTAACCCACCCACTTTTTTCTTGGATGTTAGCATTGTTATAACTCTTATACAGAAAGCAAAATAGAGCAACTAAACATTGTCAATGATTTACAGTATAGTTTACAATTTAGATGATACAGTTTAATAATTTTGATGATATTTACCATATCCTGTATCCATTCCTGTAAGGTAATGAAAAACCTTCCCCATGACCACCAAACACCCCATTAGATCTTGACTGTTCCCTTCGACCCAGCCCCCCCAGGGCCCATGATACCACCCTATCCCGACGCATGGAATATCAAGATTCATAGTTACATGCCCTGGGAATTTGTACCTGCCCTTCCTAATCCACCCACCAACCAGTGTTGCACCACCAAACCCAGAAACACCACCACCCATCTGCCACATAACCCAACATGCAACCACAATCTATCCCTTTACCATAGATTATGTCCATATGGGTGATGGCTCAAAGCCTGCTCTTATCTTGCTCTCTCTTGTTAACCTATCTTTCAGACAATGGTTCTCAGAGACTGCTCACTTTCCTCACTTCAGATCAGTGAGGTCATATACTGTTCATCCTTCAGTGCCTGGCTTGCTTCACTCAGCATAAGATCTTCAAGATTCATCCACGTTATTCCATGTGTTAGCACTTTGTTCCTTCTTATGACTGAGTAATATTCCATTGTATGTATGTACCACATTTTGCTTATCCATTCATCTGTTGATGGACACCACAGCTGATTGCAACTTTTGTCAATGGTGAACAATGCCGCTATGAACATTGGTGTGCATATATCTGTTTGTGTCTTTGCTTTCAGTTCTTCTGGGTATATACTCAGCAGCAGAATTGCTGGATCATACGGAAGACCTATTGTTAATTTTCTGAGGAACCGCCAAACTGTCCTCCACAGTGGCTGGACCATACCGCAGTCCCACCAGCAGTGGATGAGGGTTCCTATTCCTCCGCATCCTCTCCAACATTTAGTGTCTCCTGTTTTTTTAATAGCTGCCATTTTGATGGGTGTAAGATGGTATGGTATCTCATTGCAGTTTTGATTTGCATTTCCCTGATAGCAAGCGATGTTGAGCATTTTTTTCATGTGATTTTTAGTCATTTGTATTTATTCCTTGGAGAAGTATCTTTTCAGGTCACTTGCCCATTTTTAAATGGGTTCTTTGTCCTTTTATTTTAAAGGTGTAAGATTTCTTTATATATGCAGGATATTAGGCTCCTATCAGATATATGGTTGCCAAATGTTTTTTCCCATTGGGTAGGCTGCCTTTTTATTTTCTTAATAACATCCTTTGAGGTGCAGAAGTTTTTTATTTTGATGAGGTCCCATTTATCTATTTTTTCTCTTGCTGCTCGTGCTTTGGCTGTGAAGTTCATGAAATCATTTCCTATTACAAGGTCCTGTTGATGCTTCCCTCCATTATCTTCCAAGGTCTTTATGGTTTTGGCTCTTATATTTAGATCTTTGATCCATCTTGAGTTGATTTTTGTTTAAGGTGTGAGATGGTATTCTTCTCTCATTCTTTTGGATATGGATATCCAATTCTCCAAGCACCACTTGTTAAAGAGGCCATTCTCTCCCAACTGATTGGGCTTCATGGCCATGTCAAATATCAAATATCAAATGACTGTATATGTGAGGATCTATATCAGAACTCTCAATTCGGTTCCATTGGTCAGTAGGTCTATCCTTGTGCCAATGCCATGCAGTTTTGATCATTGTAGCTTTGTTTTAAAGTCAGGTAGTGTGGTACCTCCAACTTCATTTTTCTTTTTCAATATGTCTTTGGCAATTCGAGGCCTCTTGCCTCTCCAAATATATTTTGTGGTTAGTTTTTTCAGTTCCTTAAAAAATACAGTGTTGACTTTTATTGGGATTGCATTAAATCTGTAGATTAGTTTGGGTAGGATAGACATCTTGATGATGTTTAGCCTTCCTATCCATGAACAGGGAATATTTTTCCATTTATTTAAGTCTTCTTTGATTTCCTCTAACAGTGTTGTGTAGTTTTCTGCATATAAGTTCTTTACACCTTTAGTTATTTTTATTCCTAGTTATCTGATTCTTTTAGTTACTATTGTAAATGGTATTTTTTCCTGATTTCCTCCTCAGTTTGCTCATTATTGGTGTACCGAAATGCTACTGATTTTTGAGCATTGATCTTATAGCCTGCAACATTACTGAACTGCTTTATAAGTTCTAGAAGCCTTGTTGTAGATTTCTCAGGGCTTTCTATGTATAGGATCATGTCATCTGCAAATAATAAAATTTTTACTTCTTCTTTTCCAATCTGGATGCCTTTTATGTCCTTTTCTTATCTCAGTGCTCGTGCAAGTACTTCTAAGGCAATGTTAAATAGGAGTGGTGATAGTGGGCATCCTTGTCTTGTTCCCGATCTCAGAGAGAAGGCTTTTTAATTTCACCATTGAAAATGATGTTAGCTTTAGGTTTTTCATATATACCCGTTATCATTTTCAGAAAGTTTCTGTCTATTCCTATCTTTTGTAGTGTTTTTATGAGGAAAGCATGCTGTATTTTGTCGAATGCTTTTTCTGCATCTATAGAGATGATCATGTGATTTTTTTCTTTCAATCTCTTTATGTGGTGTATTACATTGATTGATTTTCTTTTATTGAACCATCCTGGCATACCCGGGATGAAACCTACCTGGTCATGGTGTATAATCCTTTTGATATGTTGTTGAATGCGATTAGCAAGTATTTTGTTAAGGATTTTAGCATCTAGGTTCACTAGAATAATTGGTCTGTAATATTACTTTCTTGTGGTATCTTTATTTGGTTTTGGTATTAGGGTAATGTTGACATCATAGAATGAGTTAGGCAATATTCCTTCTACTTCTATTTTTTGGAAGAGCTTAAGTAGAATTGGTGTTAGCTCTTTCCAGAATGTTTGGTAGAATTTAACTCTGAAGCCATCTGGTCCTGGACTCTTCTTAGTAGGAAAGTTTTTGATGACTGAGTCTATCTCTTTACTTGTAAATGGACTATTGATTTCATCTATTTCTTCTTTCACCATTGTAGGCTGTTTGTGGGTTTCTAGAAACTTGTTCATTTCCTCTAAGTTGTGATTCTTGTTGGCATATAATTTTTCAAAGTATCCTCTTATGATACTCTTTATTTCTGTGTGGTCAGTAGTGATATTATCTTGCTCATTCCTTATTTTATGTATTTGCATCTGTTCTCTCTTTTTCTTTGTTAGTCTGGCTAAAGGTTTGTCAATTTTATTGATATTCTCGAAGAACCAACTTTTGGGTTTTTTTATTGTTTCCAGTGCTTTCTTATTCTCTATTTCATTTAGTTCTGCTCTAATCTTTGTTATTTCCTTCTTTCTACTTCCTTTAGGTTTAATTTGTAGTTTTTTTTTTTTTCCAATTCCTCCAAGTGTGTAGTTAGGTCTCAATTTTAGCTCTTTCTTCTTTTTTAATATGTGAATTTAGGTCAATGAACTTCCCTCTCAGGACTGCTTTTGCTGTATCCCATAGGTTTTGATATGTTGTGTTTTTGTTTTCATTAGTTTCAAGGTAGTTACTGATTTCTTTTGAGATTTCCTCTTTGACCCACAGTTTGTCTAAGAGTGTGTTGTTTAACTTCCATATCCTTGTGCCTAACCTGTTTCTCTGGCCCTCAGTGATTTCCAACTTCATTCCGTTGTTGTCAGAGATATTACTTTGTATAATCTCAATCTTTCTGAATTCATTGAGTGTTGTTCTGTGGCCTAGCATGTGGTCTATTTTGGAGTATGTTCCATGTACATTCGAGAAGAATGTAAATCCCGCTGTATTTGGGTGTAGTGTTCTGGATATGTCTATTAAGTCCAGGTCTTCTAATGTATTGTTGATTGCCTTAGTTTCTTTATTGATTCTCTGTCTAGATGTCCTGTCTAATGATGATAGTGGTGTGTTGAAGTCCCCTGCTATAATTGTAGAGGCATTTATTTCTCCTCTTAGTTTTTCCAGAGTTTGCCGCACGTATTTCGAGGCACCCCGGTTAGGTGCGTAAATGTTGATGATTGTTTTCCTTTCTTGAGAGATTACTCCTTTTACTAATATGTAGTGTCCATCTTTATCTCTTACAATAGTTTTGCATTTAAAGTCTATTTTGTCTGATATTAGAATAGCTACTCCTGCCCTTTTTTGGCTATTGTTAGCTTGTTAAATGGTTTTCCAGCCATTCACTTTCAGCCTCCTTGAATCCCTGGGTAGTAGGTGGGTTTCTTGTAGACAGCATATAGATGGATCATATTTTCTCATCCATTCTGCCAATCTGTGTCTTTTGATTGTTGAATTTAATCCATTAACATTCAGAGTTATTACTCGTAATGAATTTATTACTTCAGCCATTTTTTCTTTGGGTTAATGTATGTCATATGTTGTTTTGTTTCTCTTTTTGACTTTTCAGTTGTTTTTAAACTCTTCTCCAACTCTCTCTCCCTTGTTTTTTTCCTTTCAACTTGTAGAGATTCCTTAATATTTCTTGAAGTGCTGGTTTCTTCTTGACATACTCTCTTAATTGCTGTTTATCTGGGAATATTTTGAACTCTCCATCATTTTTGAATGCCAATTTTGCTGGATAGAGAATTAGTGGCTGGAAGTTTTTTCCTTTTATTGTTTTGACTATGTCATACCACTGTCTTCTTGCCTCCATGGTTTCAGCTGAGAAATCAGCACTTAATCTTATTGTGGTTCCCTTGTATGTGATGGTTCTCTTTTCTCTTGCTGCCTTGAGTATTTTCTCTTTTTCCTGAGCATTGGACATTTTGACAAGTATATGTTTTGGAGTTGGCCTGTTAGGATTTATCGTATAGTATCTCGATCTGCACATCCATCTCTCTCAAAAGCATTGGGAAGTTTTCAGCCATTGTTTCCTTCAACACTCCTTCTGTTCCCTTTCCTTTCTCTTCTCCTTCTGGGATGCCCACAATGCGTATGTTTGTCCATTTTGTATTATCGGTTAATTCCCTTAGTCCATGCTGTATTTTTTCTATCTTTTTGTCTATCTGTTCTACAATCTCTTTGATTTCAGTTCTATTGTCTTCCATATCACTAATTCTTTCCTCTGCCTGTTCAAATCTGCTGTTATGTGAGTCCAGCGTCTTTTTCATTTCTTGGCTTGTGCCATTGTTCACCATCATATCCATTACCTTTTTAGGCATGTTTGCTATTTCTTCAGTATGTTCCCCCAGTGTCTTCTTTATATCCTTAATCTCTTCCTTCAATTCTTTAAGTTGGTCCATGATATTTGTTTGGATAGCTTTGATTAGTTGTTCGATGTTTTGCATTTCTTCCTGGTTTTTATTTTGTGTATTGGACTGGTCCATGTTTTCAAGTTTCTCAGAGTCATTTGCATTTTTCTGTTGCCCTCTGGTCATCATATTATCTTGATGCGTTTGTTCAGTTGACTAGCTTTTCTCTATGCTCTAGAGTTTTATTTAGCTGTTGGTTCTGCATGTGAGTTAAGTTTTCTCTTTGGCAGTTTTTCTTCTTGTTCTATTTCCTTACTTCTTTCTATGTTCCCTTGAAGGCAAAAGGTTAGGGCCAGAGGAATCAAAAGATGTAAGGAAGGCAGAAGGATAATAGTAATATTGATAAAAGTCAGAAGAGGGGTAAAATGAGATTTAATGAGATGAATATTTAACTTGTGTAGGCGGTGTAGAGTAGTAGGAAAAAATATGGAGCTCCTACAATGGACTGGCAAAACAAATGAAGGAATATATATATAGTGATTTTAAAGGCTAGAATTCTGAGGAGGGAAAGAAATAGTAAAGAAAAGTCTGAAAGGAAAAAGTTAATACTAATAAAATAAATAAGAAAACAAAATAGATGGAATAGAAATTGACACCCTTGAGTTGTGGGCCTATGAAAAAATGTTGTATATAAAAACCACAACAGAAAACAGAAGGCAGAAAGATGCAGGAAGTATAAGTGATAGTTTCTAATACAAAATCAATACATACAGCAAGTGGGAAATTATTGAAAACAAAGCACAGCAAAGAAGCGACCAGCTAGCAGCACCTAATTTTTAAAAAATGGAAGAAAAAAGAAAGGGGGGAGGAAAGAGGAAAGAAAATCAAGGTACCAGAAAGAAACAGAGAGAAACCAAAGATCCACACAGGCAAGCAGTCAAACAGAGCTAAAGGGTGGTCAATGATTTCCCTAGGGTCCACGTGGATCCTTCCTGCCTACTTGTGTTTATCAATCAATTTCCCCACAGGGTTCTATATGCAGGTCCTGAAGCACCTTTTAGCTATTAAACTAAATTAAAAAGAATTTATTTTTCATTTATTGAAGTGACCTTCTCGCTTTTTTTTTTTTTATTTTTTTTTAGCGAAATACAGGTCCCAAAATAATTCCTCCTCTAGATCAACCCCCTTGTGGAAGGACGCTAGCTGGGCCCGTGGAAATTAGTCAAGCACGTCCCACTTCCTGGACTCCCCAGGGTAGCTGTAGCTCTGATGTTAGTCAGTGCGGAGTGCTAAAGATGGCCAATTCTGCTCCTTCTGGAGCCCAGCTCAAGCGTCACAGTCACTGGGTTGCTAAGTAAATCGGTTTGAGTGCAGATTTGTGTCTGCTCTCAGCCTGATGCTGCTTCAGGTCAGCTTATCTGCTCCCCAAAGCTATGGGTCAGTGCAGGCAGCCAGATCGATATCTAAAAAAAAATAAAAAATACCCTTCCCTGTCCTCCAACAGAACCCTCCCTCTTTTGGGAAATGTCCCTTCTTCCTGGCTCTGCAGCAGCCCAGGTCTTATCCCTGGGTCGTTAGGGAAATCAGCTACATCCCCCGACCAGAATCCCCACTCAGGTTCACCGGGTGCCAATTAGCTCATTTGTTCTGTTCACGCAAGGTCCAAGGGGCACCAGGCAGCCAGTTCCCCAGAAAATAAAACTTTCTCGCCTGCTCACGGCACAAATGGTCGTTTTATTTTATTTTATATTTTCTCCCTAACCGCAGGGCTCAGCCGTCTGTGCCAACCATCACTGGCAGCCTTAAAACTCACGAATCTCCACCATTCCATCCACGCCGTTGATCCGCACAGATAGATGTTCCAAGCTTCTCACTCCACGCGTGCAGAGCACAGACCCCTGGACTGGACCCCGTCCACAATCCGCCTTGCTCTGGGAGCTTGCAGTGTGTGCCCTCCTACACTAACACCATCTAATACCTTTTACTTTTGTGAACATTTATTACAATCTATGAAAGAGTATCATGAAAATATTACTACTAACTATAGCAAATATCTTACATTTGGTGTGTTCAGTTTCTCCAAAGGAAAGGTGCTTTTGGCCAATGCTTAGAAACTGGGAAGCCAATGAAGGAGAAAATTCAAAAGATATAACTTCCAACCCCCACAATGGAGGATATGCAGTGGTTCAGTAAAGTAGAGAAATTCCCCTGTGTGACTATGGAATATTAAGTGGGAAAGTGCTGGGCCCCTTATGGGAGGGCTAGTGTGCTTCTACTTCTACCATGCAAAGGCATAAAAAACTGCAGAAAGTATGGGTCTAGTGTAGCTTTTGATATCTTGATGGCCACTTGAGGGTTGGTATGCAAAATATGAGGCCTTAGAAGATAATTCAAGGTGCTCATCATGAGAGAGTGAAACATTCCCTGCCTGGTTTAGGTCAGTGTGGAGAGACATACACCACTACACTCTCACCAACCCAGGATCTTCATTGCATTTGGAGGAATAAGGAGTCCAGAAGAGGTTCAATTATGCCTCCTTATACATTGGGGCCATATTTACAGCCAGAAGTGTAGATTGGCAGGAAGGAAATGATGGACTTAGCCAAAAGCTGGTGAGGAAGTGTTCAATGTGAGCACCAATGTTCCAAGGAGATTGGGCAAGGGGCTTCATAGAGGACTGTCCCTCTGTGAGTGGATTCCAGGGATTTTCTTTTCATCTCTGACAAAGGATCATTCTGTGCCATCAAAGACACCACCCAAAAACATTCAGGATGAGAGAAGGACATAATGACCACCAGAAAAGTCATTGCTAGTTGATTTTATACACCTCCTGAGAAATAAACAGCAAAGAAGAAAATGGCAGAATTGAGAGAAAGATTTATCAGGGTCTCTGACATGAGAAGTTGATGTATGTTTCCCTATTGTGTCCCAGTGTGGTCAGGGTATGCAATGTAATCCATGAGGTAAATCCTTTGCATTCTGAGAAAGCATTACCATCACCCTGAAACCCCTAGTCAGTTCAAAATCAAATCTCTTCATTCAGATTTGAGCAGAACATGGACTCTACTGAAATCACCTGGCCTACATATATTTTCTATTATTGCTTCTCAAAGAAGCTTATTAGAAATCCAAATTACCTTGGCCCACCCCAGGCGTATTGAAATAGAATTGCCTGAGGTAGGCTGCCTGAATGTACAGTATAATGAACTCCTTAAGTGATGTCTAGGCCTGCTTAGAGAAACACAGGGAACTGCAATTTAAATTACAGTTCTCCAACTTCATTCCTTGCAGTCAGAAAGGAAAGTAATGCAAGGAGAGTTTCCCAGAATCATAACTGGGAAAGTTTCAAAGAGAGAAAAGAGTGGGAAGAAGCATGGAAAAGAAAAATCAGGATGTGAATGGGGCAGAAATGAGAGAAATTAAACTCAGAAATTGGATATCCTATGCTTCTTTATTTGGAGTTTTTAATTTAAAAATGTCAAGAATCTAGTTTGTGTTTTGGGTGAAGGTCTCACAGGTGCCTTGAAGGAAGAGATTGTGAGCAGAGAAATAAAGAGGGAAGGTCATGGTGGAATTGTGTAACTGGTATATAATTGAGCCAAAGATGGCTCCTGTGTTGTTACTGTGTTTTGTCCACTTCTTCACTGCACCCTGGGTCACTTAAGTACCCCCAAAAGCCCACCCTCATGTGAAACCCAAATCCTTGCAAGTCCAATTGGTTTAAAAATAGCTCAAATAAGTGTTTCTTATACATTTAGGGCTGATCTGTTTTGCATATCCTGCAAAACTGCTTCCAGTATCTGCTAGCCACAGAAAAGGTAAATCCTGTTGTTATAAGTTCTGTGCCTAGGAAATCTCTGACCAAGAACCACCATGCTGATTCTGAGACATCACTTTGAGTACTAAACCTCCCCTCCCATTGCCCTTTTCCTCTTCTGATGGTCCCTTGCAGCATCCGGAAGGTCACTGTTAAGAATAATTCCCCCTCCCTGGCAGCCTGTTCAAGTGCAATCAAATAAATTTTATGTGTTAGTGCCATCTAATAGTCAAATATCTTAATTGGCTCTGAAAACCTAAAAGCTGAATGCACCACAGTTGTGAATTCAGGGTTATTATTAATCTGCAATACAGGGCTGTGCATCTGAGGTCCAATTCAAAAAGAAAACCAGAACTCATAAAAAGACCCAGCCAAATTTTTATAACATTTTCCCCTAAAAACACACATAGATCAGTAGAAAATTAGGGAATGGAAGGTATTTGGCAATGGAAAATCTGACAGAAGACACTGTAACAATTCAGGGCAAAGATAGTAATGTGAAACAAAGATGATTTTTAATCTCTTTCCCTCTCCTTATATTGTGTGTAACTTTGGAAGAAATGGCATCTGTAAAGTAATTTAAATGACAAAAGAAATATGTGGATTGATTTATAATGCACATATTCTTGGAACCACAAATTTTAACACCTGGCAGTGTATCCCACACACACCAACCAAAATTACACATGTTGAGGATGATTATTACCAAAACACAGAAGTGGGAAATGTGTAACAATATGAGGTTAGAAATAAGTGCAAATCCCCAAATGATATAGGTACATTGATAAATGAAATTTCATTATGTAGATACACAATGTTAAGAGAACAAAAGCTGTCCCAAGAGACCTGACCCAGCCAGCTTGGGGTAAGAAAGGGAGTAACCATCCCCAGAGTCTTCTGAGTTTGGGGCTAGCATCTTCTGGGGCTCTGGTATCTCATTTGTGGAATTCCAGTCCTGCTATTTATAGTGAGGAAAATTCTGCTCCATCACCTGTTTTGGACCAGGAGACACAGAGTATAAGGCATTCATAAAACACCAGCAAATGCATTTTTATGCTCTTCTTGTCTTTTAGGCAGTTCTAAAGCTAATAAAAAACTAGGTAGGGACATAAACCTTAAGTAGAAAATTTCTTGAGAAGGCAAGCCCTGATGGTATTAACCTAAAAATTCAAAAACCTTGCACCTAATTATCCAAAGTTAAACTATATTGGTGATAGATTAGATTACAGAGTTAAAAGAAAAAGTATTAGTGGATCTGGGGAAGGAATGCTATTTTGGGTATATTCTTACAGCTAGTGTGGGGCACAGAGGGAAGCCTAGGTCTCCAAGCAAGCTAATGCTTAGGGGATGCATAAAGGTATATTTGAAATGTGGCTAAGGGCCCAACAGGGATAGTTGCCCTATTCTTAATTTGGGCATTCACTGTCTTAGTTTTGTCTTTTACTGTCAATTTGCTATATATTCAAAGGTCCTTGGAATGTGTGTGCAAGTGTGTAAACATCAAGAAGCTAAGGTCTCAGGCTCCAGAAGCAGACTGGGTTAAAGAGCAATTACATCACTTTCTTCATATTTGACCCTCAACAATTATCTAGGCTTCAATTTCTCATCTCTTTAATGGAAGCCAAATTAGCTCTCATTTCACAAGTTTATTTTTATAAGTACATTTGATAATAGATGTTAATGCTTATTTTCACAAGTAATGAAATTTTCTTGGATGGAAATGTAGCCTTAATGAGAACAATGTAAAATGGATCCTTTTTGGAGCATTCATTTTATATGTGGATTTTTTTTTTCTCATTTCATGCCCAGTGAATTGAATACATACTTCTTTATCTGTATCAAACTTTCCATTGACAAAAGCATCAGTAGATAAAAATATAGATTTCCATGATCAGGTATTTATCTTTACTCTAATAAAATCTAATTAATCCTAACATTTAGCAATGTTGGTTTCCTACTCTGTGTTGGGGGCAGTGATGGCAGCCATAAACCCAGTGATGCAGAATTGGCTGTAGCATTCCAAGACTTTTATTCTAGAGAGAGAGCAAAGACAATTGAGAGACCATCAGGATACAGCCACCTCCCTGAATCCTGTGGTAGTTGAATTGATGTCCAGAAAGAAAGGTTCTGAATTTGATGGCTACCATTACAGACAAATTTTATTTGTTGTTTTGCTTTGTGCTTTGTTTTTCTTGAGCTAAGGGGAAAAGCACAATAGTGGAAAAATGAAGGACAAATAATGAAGAAAAAAAAAGAAAATATCTAAATAGTATTAAAACAAAAGTATAAAAACACAGGTTAGATAAAAAGTTTATGGGAGAAACATGGCAACCTGAAAGTTGGGTGGAGGGCTGGGATAAAAGATAAAAAGGATAGAAATTCTCTATATAGGTTGTTAGAAGGGTGGGGCAGATGCAGAATTCTTTGAGCTTAAAGTGACAACTGAATTCCAAGGGAGAGGTGAGGGGCAGTTAGCCTTTGGTTGTAGATTCACCATAAAGAAGTCTCTATTGAAAAACAGTAATAGGCTGGTCTGCAGATGATCAGCACCAATCATCAGCAAGGTACAGAGAAAAGAAAGATGATAAACCATGGAGGCCCAAACCAAAGAAGCATCATCAGTCTCACTGATTGAATGTACTAGTTGGAAGAATTTTCCTATCAATTATCTAATCCTCTTAAATTCTGAAAGAGTTGTGGTGAGTGGTAGCCTCAGCATATTTATACTAGATATATGCTGAATTTGGCTTTGGGAGCTCAAAGTGGTTTTGTGTATTTGTGCCGGTGTGTGTATTTTTCTCACACAGATATAAATATACAATTAAGCACATTCATAAATTTAATCAATTTTATTGATACATATTAATAAAAAATACAATCAATCCAAAGTATACAATCACTTCTTTTGTGCTTTTTTCTTGTTCCTCAACATTATTGTCAGTGAGATTTGTCCCTGTTGTTGCAAGCAACAGTAGTTCACTGTTTTTCATTGCTGTAGAGCATTTGAAAACTCTGGTATGAACATACTAAAATGCATCCATGCATGCTAATGCCAATGGGCATTTGGATTGTTTCCAGTTTTGAACTGTTATGATAGTGCTGCTGTGAACATTACTGTACATGATTTTTGGTGTGCATGTGTGTTATGTGTACTTTCCTCTTGGGTATTCACCTAGAAGTAGAGTTGCTGGGCCCTACTGTTTGCATGTATTCAGTTTTAACAGAAACTGCCAAGTGGTTTTCCAAAGTGATTGCACCATTTTACATCCTCCCCCTGCCCCCGAGTATCAGAGTTACTCTGCTCCACATTCTTGGCCAATACTTGTTGTTGTCTGCCTTTTTATTTTAGCCATTCTAGCAGGGATGGACTCTCCCTTTTTCTAGTAAAATTTACTGTACTAAGTTCTTTATATGCATCTTCTCACTTTGCCCACACATCAAACCCAGGAGGAAAGTACTGCCATTAACCCTGTTTTAAAAATGAGAAAACTGAACTTGAAGTTAAGGAACTTCCCCAAGGTCCTTGTGAGGGCTAGCTCAGGGTCACCAGGGTTCACCAGCCCCAGTCACTGTTGTCTGGGCCCCAGGGATGGGAGTCCCAGAAGACAAATCATTGGAAGATGGTGAGGCACAAGCAGAAATGGGGCTCCTATAAGAGGTGCAGAGGTAGCCCTAAGGCAGAATAGGTAGGCCAGAAGGAGATGCAAACACTGGATTGAACTGGATCTTTGGTCAAATAGCTTCTGTCTCTGACAGTCTTTGTGAGGATTTAACATACTTGAATTAGGTAAAGCAACTGGCACCTCGCAGAGGGTTGATGTTCAGTGGAGGTTTGTTGATGAAATTAGTAAATGTTATAGGATCAGGAGACCTCCACATAGTTATGATCCTTTCTGGAGCCAGGGGAATGGACAAAATGACCTCTCCATGTCCCTTTCATTCTGCATCTGTGGGTGGACCAGGGGACAGCTGCAGTAAAGTACCAGTCCCGCCCACCCATGCAGAGAGGAACCCCTCTTCCCCAGCAGAGGGGTTGTGAGAGCAACTCATTTTCATGTGGGAGGAAATAATAGCACAGGACATCTACCCCCACCCCCTGTCATCCCTCCCATCTCCATGCTGAGCCCTGGACTCAGCACAGGGACTGGAGTGTAGGAGCAGCAACTGCTGGATGAAGGCCCGGATGGGGGTGGATATAGAGCATTTTTGCATTCAAAGACAGTTCCAAAATGGCCAGCTAAATTATGTTAGAGGTCTAAATACAGGTTTCCACAGGGGGCAGTGATTAAAGGAGGGGCTTGGAGGATACTGGGGTACCTTTATTTTATGTGACTGTTCTGTATCTTTATGTGGGTGCTGATTACACAGGTGAGTTTGTTCATTTTGTGAAAATCCATTAAACTGTACAGTTCTGGTTTATGCCCTCTTGTATAAATGTTATAGCTCAATAAAAAGCTTACATTAACATAAAAAGACATTAATTGAGCCACATGTATCCTATAGATAAATCTTAAAACATTTTGGGTAAAGAGAAAGTTAAAAGATTTTTTTTTTGTTAGAAGATTTTTTGTACTATGATTTGTAGGCATTTAAAAAGTGCCTAATACTATCTATTGTTTAAGCATTCATCTTATGCAGTACAAATAAAAGGCATGAAGGTGAATGATAAACAGCAAATTCAAAACAGAGTTTACCTCTGAGAGGGAGAGGGGGGAATGAAATATGCAGGTGGGCTTCAATTGTTTTTAGACTTTTATTTCTTAAATTGGGTGGCTCTGAATTTCTCTGATTACCTGACATATTTCATAATTAAAAACAACACTTCAGCATTAAAAAAGAAAATCTAAGCACAGAGTTGGGAGATTGTGTCTTATTTATCTTTGTCTTTTCAGCACCAACCCAGGGCCTGGTACTAAACAAATGTTTGGTGAATAAAACTTCATTGGGCTAGTATTGTGTTGCAGCCAGAGTTCAATGCCAGTTCTTCTCATGCCAAATCCAAGTCCAGGGAGCTCCCAGCAGCCACAGTGCTCCCTATTTCCCCACAGCTGGGGGGAGGGGGCAGGGCAACAAAGTTTTTTGAGGGGAAGCCCAGCCCTGACTCAACACCCTCTGTATCTGAATTGAATTACAGAATTAGTCAATTACAGGGCACAGAGAAGGAACAAAATGACTTCACTCATAGGAACTCTGCAAATTCAGAATCTGGTGGCTCAAGTTTCTATGAATCAAACTACCATAATCATTTGATAGCTTGCCCTTTATCCAAAATATCTTGCTTTAAGTTTTAACCATAGGATACCCATATATCAATTGATTTGTCTTATTTATATTAATGCATGTGTCCTTTCCATGGGACAAAAAGGGGATTCTACACCAAAACCTGTCAAAGTAGGATGGTGGCACATGTTTGACTGGCATAAGAGAATAAACAGCCTTCAGCATGTTGATGCTTTTCATACAAAGAGAAAGAAAAAAGAAACAGAAAACAAAAAAAGTATACAATCAGTGGTGTTTAGTATAATAACATAGTTGTACATTCATCACTTCAATCATTATTAGAGCATTTTCATTATTCTAATAATAATAGTTATAAATAACAAAAAAGAGACAAACAAAAACCCTCTGCCCCTTAATAATCACACTTCAATCTCTCTATGCTTCCCCTGCCCTACATAGCTATTTCACTTCTATCACTTTAATTTATTTTGTACATTCCTATTTTGATTGAACATATCTTGCTATGTGTTGGATACCTTTCCATATGGTTTTCTTTTTCTTTTACATTTTTTCTATGGACATTTACAATATAAACAAAGAGGAACCACTCAGATTTTAAAGGAGACACATAACCTGAAGTGTCCATTGAAATTTGGTTAACATTGGATATTGTAAATAGTCATTAAATATACATATTCTGATTTGAATCATTATTGTTTCCTATAAGTAGACTTAATTTGGAAAAAATGTCATTTCCTCTAAAGGAATATAGAGTATTCTCATTAATGGTAACTTAACGAGAACTTATGCTGTAGTAGAATCCTTTAATTTTGGAAAGAATGACATATCCATAAATTGGATTACCATGCTGCTTTAAAAAGGAGTATTTTTTTAAAAAGTAAGAGGAAAATAGGTCAAAAGTAGTGGATGCTTGGTTTGCAGAGAAAGTAGTGACACAGGTGGCTATAACACACAGAGGGGTAGTGTTTCCCAGTGGGGTGCCACATGAAGCAACCAAACACTTGCTGAGTAGTCCCTCTTCCCAACAATCCTCTCATTCTAAAGAGTGAAAAACATGGCACTAATTCCATTCAACTCCCCTGGATGTTGTGTGAGATGGTGACCACTTCCTCAAAATGAAGGTTTTGAACACAGAAAATTAAATCAGAGGGAGCAGTAATTTATTTCTTTCTCATGAGAAAGGGCACACACCCAGGCTAATGGAAGCAAGGTAAGTGCACATGGTTAGTGCAGGAACAAAGATTATATAGGTAGCCTGATGTAATCCTATTTTCCTTCCTCCCTTACCTCATCCATTTCCCCACTGGCTGGTGACTACAGACTTACAATCTTAAGCACAAAAACTAACCCAATCATGAAGTGACACAAGGCTTTATTGCCTTTTCAGGGAAAGTGTGAGGGCATGTCCCCAGCATCCAGGATCTTTCCCTTTTAGTGACATGGATTTGGGGAAAATGAGTTATGTGAGGAACGTGAAGCTTAGCTTGTTACAATTGAAACTTGAATAAGAATGTGCGAGGGTTGGATAAGTGGGAACAGTACATTCAGTTTGAGAAGAGACCATCTTTTGTTTCATTTCTCTCAATGGGAACTGCTGAAACAGGCAGTAGATGATTTATTAGGGAATCACAATTTACACATTCCAAAATTAAACTGATATTCTTAATTAGAAACTCTGCTGGTCTCCAGCATCTGAATTTTCTATTCAATCCTGGAAGAGATTGTGTGTCATGAAATAAAATAAAAAGTTCAGGTGATGAAGGGATTATTTACTCCAAAACAGTTAGAAAGAAAAGATGACAACATACCTGCAAACATAATCAGGGGCTCTATGTTACCAAGGTCTTGGCTACTGTTCCCTGGCTTAGTTATGTTTCCCTTTGAGTGACCACCCCAGTTAGCTCTTCCCTGGGCATAACCACAACTGGCAGGGCCTGTACCTCCATACAGTTTGGATAAGAGCCACCCCTAGCTTTTCTGAATGTCTGCTGATGCTTTTGCTCCAAATGGCCCCTGCTTCTTCTCCATAAGGTCACTTGTCCTTTCATGCTGCATAATTTAATAGAAAATCCTGCATCTCCAAATGGCTTGAATGATAAGAAGCTGCTCTTGCCATTTCTGCTTTTCATTCTGTATAGTTTGAAACTTCCAATTCCAAGTATCCATAGGAAAGCCTTAAAGCCTTACCCCTCCCCTCTGTGTAATAATAAAGACAAGAGCCTGAGACCAACATGCGCTTCCCCCTTCTCTGCTGCCTCCTCCATGGACCCTCACAGAAGCCCAAATATGGTAAGGTCCCATTCTCCCTAGTCTTGTTCAAAACAATACCCAACTCAGATTGCATTAATGCCACTCCAGGAGAGTATATTATGTGCTCCTCTCATCATATGGGGTGTGTGTTTTTTAAGGGGAGGGAGAATAAAAATATCTAGCATTTATACATTCAAACATATAAGTTCTGAATTTACATTCAGATTTGCATTTGGAAAATAGGGACAGAAGCTTATGGTAATGTCAACATGTGGAAAATGTTGTAAGAATAAGAAAAAATATCATTTATTTTCTGAGTAGATGTTTGAACCAGGAGCTGTGCCAAACATTTCATATTCTTAATAAGAAACTGGAGCTCAGAGAATTTCCTAAGTGATTTCATAGGAAGTAAAAATGGGAGAAATGAATAAAATACCCAAATATGTGTAATGTTTACATTCTTGCTTTGTGTCACCACATTGTCTTCTCCCAAGTAGACATTTGCCAAATTCCTTACATCTCCATTCCCTCATTTTTTCTGACCATCAGCATTTCAGTATAGAAATACTATAAAATGATTATAGGATTTTTATGATTTATATGATTAAAATTGGAGATTGAAAGCAGAACATTGACTAATAGATTCATCATAATCCTTAGTTAAAGACTGAATTTTCTAATTGATTCATACATTTCTATTTTAATTTTTTGTTTATAATACTGCATTAAGGACTTACAAACCTACCATGCAAAAGAAAAATTAGGACCTTGACAAAAGCTAATAAAATTTCAGAGACATGTGGAATTTAGTTCCTGTTTTTCAATTTCTCTTTATTGAGCCCCCTTTACAACCTAAGAATTTTTCTTCTCTCCACTTCATACTCTTCTCATTGAATCCTTCTAAGGTGTAATCACAAATATTTCTGTCCCTGAATCATTTCCTCTCTGATATTCTTTTATACCTTATAATTTCCTTGCAATTTCTTGTTCACTGGATTGTAGTTTAGCTGTCTTCTTATTTCTTACTTGTAGATCACCCATTTCTTACTTTTAGATCATTCATTTTTACTATGCTTGCAATTCTTCCATTGCTTTCCACAGCTCAATTCCACTGGAACCTCAATCTGTTCAGCCCTATATCCTGTATGGGAGATGATAGCTCAGTCCCTTGAGGTGACTGGAATCCTAGCTAAGCTGTTCCCAACCACTCTTCTGCAATTGTGGAAAGATAACCCTGACTCTTTAAAGGCTAAACTACTGCATAGCCTTGTCATTAGAGAAAGCTAATAAAGAGAGGGAAAGAAATAAAAGCAGACTTTGAGAGTTCTGCACAAGAATATGTCTAATGAGATGGGAAACCCACTCCACATGCAAACTGACAAAACCACTTCAATTCCTCTTTCACCCATCTACTGCCATTCTCTGATAGAGATAATTGATATTTAGTCAGTCTAATAAAAAGTGGTAGGCAAACACAGTCTATACCCCACATTCCAATCTCAAAGCAATTCCACATTGAAATTAAGACCATTCATTGAGTGAGAGAAAAAATATCCTGATAGACTAAATTAATGTTATCTAGTTTCTGGTTTTTGGTTTCTAATATATTGGTGACAAAATTTTTGAAATTCCAAAGTGTGGTGGCTACTGCATGCTTTTTCTATGTCTCTTGGCCCAGCTGGAGCTGAAACTATGAGCCTGTGTACATTTTACCCCTGGGATAGATGCAGGAAATACTAAGTCACTGATGCTGCAGGCCCTGAGATGGGCAGAGGCTGGCAGTGCATAACCTCACTGGACCAAGGGACAGTACCCATGAACCTTCCATTTTGCTGGATCTTGAAGAACAGTTCAGGCAGATTATGCACTGGGCAGGCTGTAGCAGAGAAGAAATCTTAGCTGCCTGGACTTGTCTGGCCAAGATCCTATGCTCTGGAACCACACAGTTGTCAATCAGAGAGCACAGAGGACTAGAATTCTCCTCTTGCCCCTATTAACTGGGGTTTGCCTCACCCCCTTGCTAATATAACCTTCAGACCATTCATGGGACATTTGGTGGTGTATGCCTTCTCACCTGGATGGCTGCACTCAGTTTTAAGGCACACTGAAACTGACCCAGCTGCTCCTACTCCCTCCAGTAAATTCCATACTTTGTCAAAGACCTCTCAAGTTCTGCCTCCAGCTCTGACCTGGATCCCTGTTCCCCTTCCAGCTCCAGGTCCATCCATATACCCCTCACAACCTTGACTCCTCAACCCCAAATCAATTCCCACAGGTGAATAAGAATTTTGTTATTCTCATAAGGAAAAAAAGCTTTAATCATTGTACACTAGAGGGGAACCATGACAAGCTTAGTAGATTACAAAAAATATCTTAGAATATTATTTGCTAATTTGTTTGCTAATTTGAAAATGTTTAAGTAATTCAGGAGAACAAAATAAGAAACACTGTCCACTGCACAGACCTCAAGGCACCTAGGTATGCAGTGCACAGTCCAAGTGGAACAGTCCACAGGGGCACTATGAGGGCCCTCACAGTGGTGTCTCAGGCTCCTTTCCAGGTGTTGGTTGAAGGATGCAATACTGTTTGTTTATTTCTTTTCCAGATTTCTCCCTGCTTTAAGCCTTGGTTTTCAGCAGCTTTTGGGGGCAGCCTGGGCTCCAGCAGGTGCTCTGGATGTGCACTCATCCACCTCCTCTCCTGGTTGCTTTGGGACCTATTGGGCAGCACTCTCTGTAGTGTCCACCTCTTCCAGAGGTGACTAGCTCCTTTGCAGTGACAGGCATTGCCTCCTAGACAGGCGCATCGTGGTAGATTTTTGGCCCCTCTGTACTTTGAGAACATGGCCATATGTGGGGAAATCCTGGGGCTGCTGCCCACTTGCATGGTAGATCACATTGGAGAAAGACTTGGGGACTTCACTGCAGTGATAGCAGAGTGCTTCAAAGTTATCCATTGCCCAAGCCCAGGCCAGTTCTCACTCACACCTGGTGGCACATGGGGCTCTGGACTTGCCCACCCCAAAGGCACCTCTTCCAAGGTGGATGGTGAGAGATCCATAGCTTCAGCCTCCCAAACTGGCCAAGCAATGTACTAGTCTGAGAAAGGGGCAAGTGATTCTGTTAGGTACTAACTCTGGGTTTTTATAGTGTCCTGTTTAGTCTACATAGAGGTAGATGGAAGTCTAAGTCCAGAGAATATGTGAGGATTGACACTCATTTGCCTTGCAACTTGCTTCAGAGCATGATAGGATTATGTTGAAAATTGAATCATTCTGGTTGGCTCTATTTAAAGTCAGGATCATGATGACTGAATCAGGCAGTGACCTGGGAAAGGAAGGTGGTCCATGGTGGGATGGAGGTGGGGTCCAATTAGTAGGAGTTTCCAGGCACTATAGACAATCTCTTCATGTGCCAGTCACTGGGTTTTAATGATTTTGTGTCTAATTCTCAAAAAAGCCTTCAGCTGGACCTAACATCTGAAATATCGGACTGGGAACTACATCTAACAAGATTGTTTTTTCCACATAATTCAACCATGATATCAGAATTTTGCCTAAAGAACTACTAATGAAAAATAAACAAAAATATAGGCTTGAGAAGCCTATATTTGTGATCTGGGACTCTTGAATGCAGCATTTTGTAATGAGAAGTATGTAAGGATTTGAAAGTTCCTTTCAATAAACTAGTACTTGCAATTATTTATGAAATAAAAGCTGTGACTGAAAATTCTCTTATGTTGATTACTTCCAACTTTTATATATCTTTAAATGTAATTATTAGGAATAGTTTTAAACAGAAAATTACTTTGGATATTAACTGGAAAATGGACAAATAAAGATGATGTATCATAATTGTTATATAGTGTTAACCAGTATATAAATAGAAACAATGAATGGAACATAAACAAGTAAACTAGGGAGTAATTTCTGGTGATGCATACATTTTTCCATTTAAAATGTCATTATCTGAGGAGAGAGGGCCAAGATAGCATTAGTGTAGGAGGGCACACACTGCAAGCTCCCAGAACAAGGCAGATTGTGGACGGGGTCCTACCCGGGTGTCTGTGCTGTGCATGCGTGGAGTGAGAAGCTTGGGACATCTATCTGCGCTGATCAGTGGCGTGGACCAAACGGTGGAGATTCGTGAGTTTTGAGGCTGCCGGTGGATGTTGGCACGGGCGGCTGAACCCCGCAGTTAGGGGGAAAAAAATAAAATTAAATAAAACGGCCATTTGGAGCCGCGGGCGGGGTGAAAAAGTTTTATTTTCTGAGGATCTGGCTGCATGGCTCCCCTTGGACCTTGTGTGAACAGAACAAACGAGGTAATCAGCACCCGGTGAACCAGAGGGGGGATTTTGGTCAGGAAACGCAGCTGATTTCCCTAGCCACCCAGGGATAAGACCGGGGCCGCTGCGGAGCCAGGAAGAAGGGACAATTCCCAAAAATGGGAGGGTTCTGTTGGAAGACAGGGAAGGGTATTTTATATTTTTAGACATCGATCTGGCTGCCTGCACCGCCCCATAGCTTTGAGGAGAAGATAAGCCGACCTGAAGCAGTATTAGGCTGAGAGCAGAGGCGAATCTGCACTCAAACTGATTTACTGAGCAGCCCAGTGAGGCTCGAGCTCGGGCGACAGAAGGGGCAGAATCCGCCGTCTTTAGCACTCCTCACTGACTACATCAGAGCTTCAGCTAACCTGGGGAGTCCAGAAAGTGGGACGTGCTTGATTAATTTCCACGGGCCCAGCTAGGGTCCCTTCTATAAGGGGGTTGGTCTAGAGGAGGAATTATATTTGGTCCTGCATTTGGCTAAAAAAAATAAAAATTAAAAAAAAAAAGTGAGGTCACCTCAACAAATGAAAAATAAATTCTTTTTAATTTAGTTTAATAGCTAAAAGCTGCTTCAGGACCTGCATATAGAACCCTGTGGGGAAATTCATTGATAAACACAAGTCGGCAGGAAGGATCCACGTGGACCCTAGGGGAATCATTGACCCCCCTTAGCTCTGTTTGACTGCTTGCCTGTGTGGATCTTTGGTTTCTCTCTGTTACTTTCTGGTCTATTGCTATTATTCCCTTTTTCCTCCCCCCTTCCTTTTTCCTTCTATTTTTTTTTAAATAGGTGCTGCCAGCTTTTCGCTTCTTTGTTGGGTTTCTTATTCAGTAATTTCCCACTCGCTGTATATATTGATTCTGTATTACAAACTATCACTTATACTTCCTGCATCTTTCTGCCTTCTGTTTTCTGTTGTGGCTCTTAGAGACAACATTTTTTCAAGGGCCCAAAACTTAAGGGTGTCAATTTCTATCCCATCTATTTTGTTTCCTTCTTCTTCTTTTTTCTTTTTTTTTTTTTATTAGTATTAACTTTTTCCTTTCAGACCTTTCTCTACTATTTCGCTCCCTCCTCATAATTCTGGCCTTCTAAATCACTATATATATATATTCCTCCATTTGTTTTCCCAGTCCATTGTAGGAACTCCATATTTTTTCTGAGTACTCTATACTGCATACACAAGTTAAATATTCATCTCATTAAGTCGCATTTTGCCCCTCTACTAACTTTTATCAATATTTCTATTATCCTTCTGCCTTCCTTACATCTTTTGATTCCTCTGGCCCTAACATTTTGCCTTCAAGGGAACATAGAAAGAAGCAAGGACATAAATTAAGAAGAAAAACTGCCAAAGAGAAAACTTAACTCATACGCAGAACCAACAGCTAAATAAAATTCTAGAGCATAGAGAAAAGCTAATCAACTGAACAAAACCATCAAGATAATATGATGACCAGAGGGCAACAGAAAAACACAAATGACTCTGAGGAACTGGAAAACATGGACCAGTCCAATGCACAAAATAAAATCCAGGAAGCAATGCAGTACATCGAACAACTAATCAAAGCTATCCAAACAAATATCATGGACCAACTTAAAAAACTGAAGGAAGAGATTAAGGATATAAAGAAGACACTGGGAGAACATACTGAAGAAATAGCTAACACACCTAAAAAGTTAATGGATATGAAGGCGAACAAAGGCACAAGTCAAGAAATGAAAAGACGCTGGACCCACATGGCAGCAGATTTGAACAGGCAGAGGAAAGAATTAGTGATATGGAAGACAATACAGTTGAAATCAAAGAGATTGTAGAAAAGATAGACAAAAAGATAGAAAAAATCCAGTATGGTCTCAGGGAATTAACCGATAATGCAAGACGCACAAACATACGCATTATGGGCATCCCAGAAGGAGAAGAGAAGGGAAAGGGAACAGAAGGAGTGTTGAAGGAAGTTATGGCTGAAAACTTCCCAACTCTATTGAGAGAGATGAATGTGCAGATCCAGAAAGCACAGCACACCCCAAATAGTATAAATCCCAACAGGCCAACTCCAAGACATATACTTGTCAAACTGTCCAATGCTCAAGACAAAGAGAAAATACTCAAGGCAGCAAGAGAAAAGAGAACCATCACATACAAGGGAAGCACAATAAGATTAAGTGCTGATTTCTCAGCTGAAACCATGGAGGCAAGAAGACAGTGGTATGACATAGACAAAACACTAAAAGAAAATAACTTCCAGCCACGAATTCTCTATCCAGCAAAATTGGAATTCAAAAATGATGGAGAGTTCAAAATATTCCCAGATAAACAGCAATTAAGAGAGTATGCCAAGAAGAAACCAACACTTCAAGAAATACTAAAGGAATCTCTACAAGTTGAAAGGAAAAAACAAAGGAGAGAGAGTTGGAGGAGAGTTTAAAAAAAACTGAAAAGTCAAAAAGAGAAACAAAACAACATATGACATACATTAACCCAAAGAAAAAATGGCTGAAGTAAGAAATTCGTTACGAGTAATAACACTGAATGTTAATGGATTACATTCACCAATCAAAAGACACAGATTGGCAGAATGGATAAGAAAATATGATCCATCTATATGCTGTCTACAAGAAACCCACCTTCGACCCAGGGATTCAAGGAGGCTGAAAGTGAATGGCTGAAAAACCATTTTACAAGCTAACAATAGTTAAAAAAGGGCAGGAGTAGCTATTCTAATATCAGACAAAATAGACTTTAAAAGCAAAACCATTGTAAGAGACAAAGATGGACACTACATAATAGTAAAAGGAGTAATCTCTCAAGAGAGAACAATCATCAACATTTACGCACCTAATCAAGGTGCCTCATATTACGTGCGGCAAACTCTGAAAAAACTTAGAGGAGAAATAAATTCCTCTACAATTATAGCAGGGGACTTCAACACACCACTATAATCATTAGACAGAACATCTAGGCAGAGAATCAATAAAGAAACTAAGACACTCATCAATACAGTAGAAGATTTGGACTTAATAGATATATACAGAACACTACACCCAAATATAGTGGGATTTACATTTTTCTCGAGTGCACATGGAACATACTCCAAAATAGACCACATGCTAGGCCACAAAACAACACTCAATTAATTCAGAAAAATTGAGATTATACAAAGTAATATCTCTGACAAAAACGGAATGAAGTTGGAAATCAATAAGGGCCAGAGAAAAAGGTTAGGCACAAGGATATGGAAGTTAAACAACACACTCTTAGACAAACAGTGGGTCAAAGAGGAAATCTCAAAAGAAATCAGTAACTACCTTGAAACTAATGAAAACAACAACACAACATATCAAAACCTATGGGATGCAGTGAAAGCAGTCCTGAGAGGGAAGTTCACAGCCATAAATTCATATATTAAAAAAGAAGAAAGAGCTAAAATGGAAGACCTAACTGCACACTTGGAGGAATTGGAAAAACAAAAACAAACTAAACCTAAAGGAAGTAGAAAACAGGAAATAACAAAGATTAGAGCAGAACTAAATGAAATAGAGAATAAGAAATCACTGGAAAAAATAAACAAAACCAAAACCTGGTTCTTCGAGAATATCAACAAAATTTACAAACCCTTAGCCAGACTAACAAAGAAAAAGAGAGAACAGATGCAAAAACATAAAATAAGGAATGAGCAAGGTGATATCACTACTGACCCCACAGAAATAAAGAGTATCATAAGAAGATTCTTTGAAAAATTATATGCCAACAAGAACGACAATTTAGAAGAAATGGACAAGTTTCTAGAAACCCACAAACAGCCGACATTGATGAAAGAAGAAATAGATGAACTCAACAGCCCAATTACAAGTAAAGAGATAGACTCAGTCATTAAAAACCTCCCAACTAAGAAGAGTCCAGGACCAGATGGCTTCACAGCTGAATTCTACCAAACATTCCGGAAAGAGCTAACACCAATTCTACTTCAGCTCTTCCAAAAAATAGAAGTAGAGGGAATATTGCCTAACTCATTCTATGATGCCAACATTACCCTAATACGAAAACCAAATAAAGATACCACAAGAAAGGAAAATTACAGACCAATTTCTCTAATGAACCTAGATGCTAAAATCCTTAACAAAATACTTGCTAATCACATTCAACAACATATCAAAAGGATTATACACAATGACCAAGTGGGTTTCATCCCAGATATGCAAAGATGGTTCAATATAAGAAAATCAATCAATGTAATACACCACATAAACAAACTGAAAGAAAAAAATCACATGATTATCTCTATAGATGCAGAAAAAGCATTCCACAAAATACAGAACTCTTTCCTCATAAAAATACTACAAAAGATAGGAATACATGGAAACTTTCTGAAAATGATAAAGGGTATATATGAAAAACCCAAAGCTAACATCATTTTCAACGGTGAAATCCTAAAAGCCTTCCCTCTGAGATCGGGAACAAGACAAGGATGCCCACTATCACCACTCCAATGTAACATTGTCTTAGAAGTACTTGCATGAGCACTGAGGCAAGAAAAAGACATAAAAGGCATCCAGATTGGAAAAGAAGAAGTAAACATTTCATTATTTGCAGATGACATGATCCTATACATAGAAAGCCCTGAGAAATCGACAACAAGGCTTCTAGAACTTATAAAGGAGTTCAGTAATGTTGCAGGCTATAAGATCAATGCTCAAATATCAGTAGCATTTCTGTACACCAATAACCAGCAAACTGAGGAGGAAATCAGGAAAAAATACCATTTAAAATAGTAAATAAAAGAATTAAATACCTAGGAATAAATTTAACTAAAGATGTAAAGGACTTATATACAGAAAATTACACAACACTGTTAAAGGAAATCAAAGAAGACTTAAATAAATGGAAAAATATTCCCTGTTCATCGATGGGAAGACTAAACATCATCAAGATGTCTATCCTACCTAAACTAATCTACAGATCTAATGCAATCACAATAAAAGTCAACACTGTATTTTTTAAGGAACTGGAAAAATTAACCACAAAATATATTTGGAGAGACAAGAGGCCCCGAATTGCCAAAGATATATTGAAAAAGAAAAATGAAGTTAGAGGTATCACACTACCAGACTTTAAAACATACTACAAAGCTACAGTGATCAAAATTGTGTGGTAATGGCACAAGGATAGACCTACTGACCAATGGAACCAGACTGAGAGTTCTGATATAGATCCTCACATATACAGTCATCTGATATTTGACAAGGCCACAAAGCCCACTCAGTTGGTAGAGAATGGCCTCTTTAACAAGTGGTGCTTGGAGAACTGGATATCCATATCCAAAAGAAAGAGAGAAGAATACCATCTCACACCTTATACAAAAATCAACTCAAGATGGATTAAAGATCTAAATATAAGAGCCAAAGCCATAAAAACTTTGGAAGATAATGTAGGGAAGCATCTACAGGACCTTGTAATAGGAAATGGTTTCATGAACTTCACCGCCAAAGCACGTGTAGGAAGAGAAAAAATTGATAAATGGGATCTCCTCAAATTTAAAAACTTCTGCACCTCTAAAGATGTTATTAAGAAAATAAAAGGCAGCCTACCCGATGGGAAAAAATATTCGGCAACCATATATCTGATAGGAGCCTAATATCCTGCATATATAAAGAAACCCTACACCTTGAAAATTAAAGGACAAAGAACCCATTAAAAAAATGGGCAAGTGACCTGAAAAGACACTTCTCCGAGGAAGAAATACAAATGGCTAAAAAGCACATGAAAAAATGCTCAACATCACTTGCTTTCAGAGAAATGCAAATCAAAACTGCAGTGAGATACCATCTTACACCCATCAGAATGGCAGCTATTAAAAAAACAGGAGACACTAAATGTTGGAGAGGATGTGGAGGAATAGGAACCCTCATCCACTGCTGGTGGGACTGTAGTATGGTCCAGCCACTGTGGAGAACAGTTTGGCCGTTCTTCAGAAAACTAGCAATAGATCTTCCGTATGATCCAGCAATTCCACTGCTGGGTATATACCCAGAAGAACTGAAAACAAAAATACAAACAGATATATGTACAGCAATATTCATAGCGGCATTGTTCACCATTGCCAAAAGTTGGAATCAGCCCAGGTGCCCATCAACAGATGAATGGATAAGCAAAATATGGCGCATACATACAATGGAATATTACTCAGCAGTAAGAAGGAACAAAGTGCTAACACATGGAATAACGTGGATGAATCTTGAAGACCTTATGTTGAGTGAAGCAAGCCAGGCACTGAAGGATGAACAGTATATGACCTCACTGATCTGAAGTGAGGAAAGTGAGCAGTCTCTGAGAACCATTGTCTGAAAGATAGGTTAACAAAGGAGAGTAAGAGAAGAGCAGGCTTTGAGCCATCACCCATATGGACATAATCTATGGTAAAGGGATAGAGTGTGGTTGCATGTTGGGGGATGGGGCAGATGAGTGGTGGTGTTCCTAGGTTTGGTGGTGCAGCACTGGGGGTGGGTGGATTAGGAAGTGCTGGTTCAAATCCCCAGGACATGTAACTGAATCTTGACATTCCATGGGTTGGGAGAGGGGGGTGTCACGGGCCCTGGGGGGCTAGTGAGAAGGGAACAGTCGAGATCTAATTGGTTGTTTGGTGGTCATGGGGAAGGTTTTTCATTACCTTACAGTAATGGACACAGGACATGGTAAATATCATCAAAATTATTAAACTGTATCATCTAATTTGTAAACTATACTGTAAATCACTGACAATGTGTAGTTGCTATATTTTGCTATCTGATAACAGTTATAACAATGCTAACAACCATAAAAAGGGGGGTTAGTTAATATGGGGTGTGGAAGGGGGTATGGTTTGATATCTGAGAGTCTCTGGCACTCCGTGTGTGACTTTGCTGTGACCTAAAACTTCTTTGAAATTTAAATGAAAAATTGGGAGACAATTGGGACTGAGAGGAGGAAGGTGTCATGGCACACCAGACTCCGATAACACAGTAATAAAGGGAAGGAAAAAAAAAAAAAAAGAAAAGAGAAAGGAAAAAAAAAACAATATATATATATATATATATATATATATTTTAAAGGCATTTCCTTTGCTTTTTTACCCATTTTTTGAATGTCCCAATCCACTAATTATATTTTATTTTGTTTTGTTCTTTGTTTGATTATTTGTTTTTTTTCCTTCTATTTTTTTATTTATTTATTTTTTCCCTGAGTTTTCTTATGTTGTCTCTTGCATGTAAGCTTATCACACTTGTTTCTTTTTCCTAGTAAGTGTATTTGATTATTTTATGGACTAAATGTTCATGGAGGATTTGGTTCACAGAAGGGTTACAATGGATACTGTGGGGGATTATTGGGGAGGTGTCTGGGGGGTTTTCATGGAGATTGGTTCACCCGAATATACATGAAACATATACAAAATCATTCAAAGAATCGGGGGATGGGGCATGGTCACAATGGGTGGATAATCACACAATAAATGAGGGAACCTGAATTCCTAGCCTGGAGAGCTCTGCCACAGTCTCCAAGGGAGCAGCAATAGTCCTCTGAGTGTAGGGACAGTGCCTGTAAAAAGAGGATGACCCACTAATGTGTTTTTTTTTTTTTGTTGATGACTACCCTTGTTAGTCTTTGCTCTTGTAAAGACTTAGCCTGCAGTTGTGGGGTGCCTAAGGGTTGCCACCTGAGAGTCTCCTTGTTGCACAAATGTGGCCTCTCTCTAAGCCAAACTCAGCATATGATTGCATTACCTTCCCCCCTACGTGGGACATGACTCCCAGGGATGAGCCTCCCTGGCAACGAGGGATTAATACCAAGTGCCAACTGGCAACACAACTGGAAAAAGACCTTGAATAAAAGGGAGAAATGGTAAAGACAAATGAGTTCAAGTGGCTAAGAGACTTCAAAGAGAGTCGGGAGGTCATCCCAGAAGTAACTCTTACGCACACCACATTAGGAGCTCATAGAACATCTAAGTGCCTATCACCCCACACAGAGGGGTTCCTGAGAGCTCCAGAGACACCCTGGTCCTATATAAGGGGGGATAGCCCCAGAGACTGATGCCTTATCAGTGGGTTCTATTTTGGGATCTGTGCTCCTGAGAGTGACAAAATTAGACTCAAATAAGTCTTCTCTGCACATGGTTCACCAGTCCCTTCTATTCAAACCTATATGTGGTGCCGGAGTTTTTAGGAATACTTTCAGAGACTGGAGCCTCCTGCCTACCTATATGCCAGGTGTCCATGAAATCTCGGTGGAGCTGCAACTCCTACCCTACAGCTCAATGGACTCATCCAAGTCACCTGGTGAAGAGACAACGATGGGCAATGGCCATCCCAGGGAATGGAGTGGGCCTGCATCTGCAGGCAGGATCATCCCACCCACCATATCCATGGGATATAAGCCCTCTCTCACTTGGAGTTGGAGTGGACATCACCATCCCTGTCCCCTCAGTATTGGGGGAAGAACTATGGACTAGAGTGGACTTGATTGCATTCTCTTGTTCACATATGGTGATTCTAGCAATACAAGAAATTATAACAATGAGGTGGAGCCAGTGGCCACTTGACACTTTTGGGGTAGGGAGTGGATGAGCAGTTGAAATACAGGGGCTTCTTTGGGATTTGGAGGTTGTCCTGAGTACTGTTTTGGCAACAGATGTAGGCCATTTTAAATCAGCACACACCACTCAAAACTGTGTGGGAGAGAGTGTGGTCTACGCTGTGAACTGTGGTCTATGGTTGGTGGCAAGGCCCCAGGATTTGTAAGTCCATTGAGGGTGGGAGAACCTTGTAACATTTTTGTAAGCAAATGCACATATATGCATATATATTTATTTATCATTTTACAAATATTGGTATGTATTGTGAAAATTTTGATTTTTACCCACAATAAAAAATTAATAAATTAAAAAAAAAAATGAACCTTGTTTGTCCTCAAGAGCAGCTGTGCAGTTTTCCTTTTAAAACTTTAACTTTTTCTGCATTGCAGTCTCTTGTAGTCATGTGCTTCAGAGGAAGGAAGGAGGTGGTGGTTTAGGGTAAGTCTTAAGAGAAATCCCAAAAGATGTTACAGCATTACCAATTGGGGAATAGAAGGATTTTTATTGGGGGGAGAAATGTACTAATTCCACATAATCATCAAATAAAAACCTAGATATTTGCTGTATTCTAAGGTACAAGCTCCCAATTTCAAAAAACTTTCTCAGTTTATAAGTTTTCTGTTTCTTAGCTTCCTCAAAAATTTTCTGTCTAATTTAAGTAAAAGACAAAGGAATCTGATTGAAATTTAGAATGAAATGAGAAATGACACATCACCAAAGTCTCTGAACATATTTAATCTTCTCTGATCTTATAAATTTGTCAAGGCTGAGCCAAACTAATATTAATTAGATTTCTTCCTTTGCCTAGAATGACATCTTTAGAAATGAAAAGACATACATAACATAGCAGGAAAATTAAACAAAAATTTCATGAGACCTGATGTAAGATTTCAAATCTGGCAGTAACTTACTTTGTGACTGTGTGAGTCCGTTACCCTCTCATGCCCCTAATTTCTACAATTTTCAGACTATAAGGTGTTTGCATTGCCCATCTTCTTTATTACATTACCCTGGGCCCAGAGGAAAAACTGAAAACATATTTTCCCTGAGAACAAGAATTCTTTCTGTTTCCTTCCACAGATGCACGTGTTCTGTCTTCCTGGCCTGTGTCTACAATGAGGGTGATGTATCTAGACAACAACCAACTTGGAAAATGCTTATCTGTTGAGCACTGCAGCCAGAGATAGTGCTGACTGTACCTGGGTGAGGAACTGCTATTAGTGGACTTTGGGTCTCTGGAAGAAAAAGCCCTAGAGGTTTTCCTTTTGTGTAAAAAGGAACCTGCTTATAAAGAGATTGATAGCCTGGAGATCTCTGAAATGCAAATTAATTCAATCTTGCAGTTCCCTTGAAACCTCATTAAGGGAGAAATTAACTTGGATAAAAACAAAAAAATCTACAAGTATTTGCAGCCAAACCTTTACTCCTATTTAGGCTCCACTGCTTACTGTTGTAAGTTGTGGCAAATTACTCTCTGAGTCTGTTTTCACTCAGCCAGGTTGGGAATACTAATCCTAGATTATGAGGTTGTCAAGATTAAGTGAGATGGTATTCTGAAGATATATTTGGTAAAAGCCCATGTTTTCTCTTCCTGAAGGAATAAGAAAAAAATGTTTAAGGGAGATTCTGGATGCCATTTATGAGAGGAAGCCTAGATCTCAAGAATAGAGGCTATGGAAAACTAAGCTTAGTGTAATACTTTGCAAAAAGCCTGTTGTATTGCTCAGGTGTTAGCAGATGAAAAGGTCAATTGGCACCACCTAGAGGACAAAAGGGAATTGGAAAAGTTGGTTTTGGCCTAGCAAAGTTGGTTTTGGCTTAGAAAAGGGGAAAGTGAAATTTCCTTTGCACACAGCATTTGATGACTCTGGAAATTCCTACTGTTTAAAGGTATGTGATGCAGCAATGAGGAAAACACAAAATTCTTGTCCCCATCAAATTTAAACTCTAGTGGGGAAGGACAATCGGATATATAATCTGGATGGGGATAAGTGCACTCAAGAAAAGCAAGGAAAGGGAATAGAGATGGTGCTACTTTAGATAAGTGGTATTGAGAAGGAGTTAAAACAGTACCAGTAAATTCCCAGTAGAAAAATCCTCTAACAATTGTGGGTGGAAACCAGGTGCCCATCCAGGTCTGAAAAAAATCAGTACGTCGTGCCTCAAAGATCAACCACTCCCTCTCCCTGCTGGAACTCTAACGGCAAACATCAGCTTTTGGAACATTGCTTGCTTGCTTTGTGATAGAAATATGTATGATGATTAAAACAATTCTGTTTTTGGTTGCTATAGCCACATGGGAAGAAGTTCTATAAAAACTGCAGTCACCGGTCGTTAGGTGCAACTCTCATTAGGGAGTGCGCCCCGGCCGGTAATAAAAGTTTCATTGTAATTTTCTCCTGGGAGTCATTATTTGCATGAAGCATTTTGCTTCATTTTGGAGGCCCCAGCAAGATTGACCAGAGCTGGCCACACTGAAGGCTTCCAGGGGGAGGCCTCTGAGAGATGTTCCTCAGCCCCGGTAAGTCCTCAGTCTGGCCAGAAACTCCAGGGGAAATTAATTACTCAACCTAAGAAACCACCAGTTCTGTTCTGCTTCATAAGTCTGGATCCAGGGGAGGCTGTTGGGCTGCCGGAGGCGGCGCTACTCCCAAGGCCTGGCCACCGGGTGAGACGTCACTCAGGGCCTCAGAATAGGCCCAAGGGTTGTGTGTCTGTGTGTGTAGCTGGCTGTCTCAAGGGTTGTGTGTCTGTGTGTATAGTTGTCTGTCTGTCTGTCTGTAGCATTTCTGCTCAATTTCTGTTCTTTTCTCTTCTTATTCATTGCTATGGGTCAATCCTCCTCTTGTCCTACCACACCCCTTGCATGTTTTCTAAAGAATTTTCAGGAATTCAAGAAGGCAACAACTGGATATGGAGCCAAGGTCAACCCAGGGACTATCCAAACCCTATGCGAGTTAGAGTGGCCCACCTTTGGTGTGGGCTGGCCATCTGAAGGAACTACAGACCTCCCAACAGTCTACAACATCTGGAAAATCATCTATGGCAAACCTGGCCACCCAGACCAGATTCCTTACATTGATGTGTGGCTAGATCTTCTTACAGACACTTCCAAGAAACTAAAAATTTGTCTTGCAGGACATGGGTGCTCAGCCCAGCCAGAGACTCAACTTCCTTTAAAAGCTTCCCTGAAAAACCCCAGTCCTTCAGTCCTGCAGGATGCTCCTGATGAACTGCTGCCTTCCATACCTAGCCCCCAACTTACCCCTTGCTCCCCTCCATCTGCCCCCTCTCCGTCCACTCCCTCTCCTTCCCCTCTAACCCAGTCACCCACTAACAATCTCTACCCTCCACTCCCCACAACCGCTTATACCTCTCGAACCAGCCCCCCCATACATGAAGGGGCACCCAATATCAAGCTTCTGCAGCTTCCTACAACTTGCCTGACCCAGTCCCCTTACTGCCCCTCCACCAAGCAGGTCCAGGTCTGGGTGAGGATGGTCTCCCATTCATGGTATATGCCCCCTTTTTATCTACAGATCTGTATAATTGGAAAAATCAAAATCCACCATTCTTGGAAAAAAAACAAGGCTTGATTTCTCTCCTAGAAACTATCTTTTTCACCTATAACCCCACCTGGGATGACTGTCAGCAATTATTACAGGTCCTATTCTCCTCAGAGTAGAGAAATTGTATCTGGAGGGAGGCTGTCAAAACCATCTTGGGTGGAGATGGCCAACCCACTACTGACCCTGGCCGAATAGAACATGTGTTCCCCTCAACCAGACCAGACTGGAATTACAATCAGGATCAAGGTAAGGAGGCTCTCAAGCAGTTTTGCCAGACTCTCTTATGTGGCCTTTGAGCTGCCGCCAGAAAGCCAATGAATCTTTCTAAGGTAAGTGAAACTACCCAAGAGCCTAATGAGTCACCCTCTGCCTTTTTAGAGTGACTAATGAGGGCCTATAAAACTACACCCCTATAAACCCTGAAGCACCTGAAAATCGTAGAGCTATAAATATAGCATTTGTATCGCAGTCTGCCTCTGACATACAAAAAAGCTGCAAAGGTTACAGGGATTTGAAGGGAAACTATTATCTGAATTAATAGAGGTGGCATAGAAAGTGTATAACAATAGAGAGGATGCCGATACTCTAAAAACCAGAGAGGAGTGACCAATATGGCATTAGTGTAGGAGGGCACACAGTGCAAGCTCCCAGAGCAAGGTGGATTGTGGACGGGGTCCTGCCCGGGGGTCTGTGCTGTGCATGTATGGACTGAGAAGCTTGGGACATCTATCTGCACAGAACAATGGCGTGGATGGAATGGTAGAGATTTGTGAGTTTTAAGGCTGCCAGTGGTGGTTGGCACAGACAGCTGAGCCCCGCGGTTAGGGAGAAAAAATAAAATAAAATAAAATGGCTATTTGGAGCCACGAGCAGGGCAAAAAAGTTTTATTTTCTGGGGATCTGCTGCCTGGCGTCCCTTGGACCTTGTGTGAACAGAACAACCGAGCTAATCAGCACCTGGTGAACCGGAGGGGGGATTCTGGTTGGGGGACAGAGCTGATTTCTCTAGCAACCCAGGGATAAGACCTGGGCCACTGCAAAGCCAGGAAGAAGGGACACTTCCCAAAAGAGGGAGGGTTCTGTTGGAGGACAGGGAAGGGTATTTTTTGTTTTTAGACATCGATCTGGCTGTCTGCACTGCCCCATAGCTTTGGGGAACAGATAAGCCAACCTGAAGCAGCATCACGCTGAGAGCAGACATGAATCTGCACTCATACTAATTTACTTAGCAACCCAGTGACGCTCGAGCATAGCTCCAGGGTGGGTGGAATCAGCCATCTTTAGCACTCCTCACTGACTAACATCAGAGCTACAGCTAACTTGGGGAGTCCAGAAAGTTAGACATGCTTGATTAATTTCCACGGGCCCAGCTAGGGTCCCTTCCATAAGGGGGTTGGTGTAGAGGAGGAATTATTTTGGGTCCTGCATTTTGCTAAAAAAAATAAAAAAAAAAAAGTGAGAAGGTCACTTCAATAAATGGAAAATAAATTCTTTTTAATTTAGTTTAATAGCTAAAAGCTGCTTCAGGACCTACATATAGAACCCTGTGGGGAAATTGATTGATAAATATGGACCCTAGGGGAATCATTGACCCACCGTTAGCTCTGTTTGAACTGCTTGCCTGTGTGGATCTTTGGTTTCTTTCTGTTTCTTTCTGGTCTCTTGCTTTTCTTTCCTCTTTCCTACCCCCTTTATTTTTTCTTCTATTTTTTTTTTTTTTTTTTTTAATTAGGTGCTGCCAGCTTGTCGCTTCTTGCTGGGCTTCTTTTTCAGTAATTTCCCACTCGCTGTATATATTGATTCTGTAATACAAACTATCGCTTATCCTTCCTGCATCTTTCTGCCTTCTGTTTTCTGTTGTGGCTCTTAGAGACAACATTTTGTCATAGGCCCACAATTTAAGGGTGTCAATTTCTATCCCATCTATTTTGTTTTCTTCTTTTTAAATTAGTATTAATTTTTTACTTTCAGAACTTTCTTTACTATTTCTCTCCCTCCTCATAATTCTAGCCTTCTAAATCACTATTATATATTCCTCCATTTGTTTTTCCAGTCCACTGTAGGAACTCCATTTTTGTCTCTAGTACTCTCCACTGCCAACACAAGTTAAATATTCATCTCACTAAGTCTCATTTTGCCCCTCTCCTAACTTTTATCAATATTACTATTATCCTTCTGCCTTCCTAACATCTTTTGATTCATCTGGCCCTAATCTTTTGCCTTCAAGGGAATATAGAAAGAAGTAAGGAAATAAAATAAGAAGAAAAACTGCCAAAGAGAAAACTTAACTCACACGCAGAACCACCAACTAAATAAAACTCTAGAGTATAGAGAAAAGCTAATCGACTGAACAAACCTATCAAGATAATATGATGACCAGAGGGCAGCAAAAAAAATATAAATGACTCTGAGAAACTAGAAAACATGGACAAGTCCAATACACAAAATAAAAACCAGGAAGCAATGCAGAACATCGAACAACTAATCAAAGCTATCCAAACAAATATCATGGACCAACTTAAAGAACTGAAGGAAGAGATTAAGGATATAAAGAAGACACTGGGAGAACATACTGAAGAAATAGCAAACATACCTAAAAAGTTAATGGATATGATGGTGAACAATGGCACAAACCAAGAAATGAAAAAGACGCTGGACTCACATAACAGCAGATTTGAACAGGCAGAGGAAAGAATTAGTGATATGGAGGACAATAGAAATGAAATCAAAGAAATTGTAGAACAGATAGACAAAAAGATAGAAAAAATCCAGCATGGACTCAGGGAATTAACTGATAATACAAAACGCAGAAACATACGCATTATGGGCATCCCAGAAGGAGAAGAGAAGGGAAAGGGAACAGAAGGAGTGTTGAAGAAAATAATGGCTGAAAACTTCCCAAAGCTATTGAGAGAGATGAATGTGCACATCCACGAAGCACAGAGCACCCCAAATAGCATAAATCCCAACAGCCAACCCCAAGACATATACTTCTCAAAAGGTCCAATGCTCAAGACAAAGAGAAATACTCAAGGCAGCAAGAGAAAAAAGAACCATCACATACAAGAGAAGCACAATAAGATTAAGTGCTGATTTCTCAGCTGAAACCATGGAGGCAAGAAGACAGTGGTATGACATAGTCAAAACACACACACAAAAAAAATTCCAGCCACAAATTCTCTATCCAGCAAAACTGGCATTCAAAAATGATGGAGAGTTCAAGATATTCACAGATAAACAGCAATTACGAGAGTATGTCAAGAAGAAACCAGCACTTCAAGAAATACTAAAGGAAACTCTACAAGTTGAAAGGAAAAAGCTGGGAGAGAGAGTTAGAGGAGAGTTTAAAAACAACTGAAAAGTCAAAAAGAGAAACAAAACAACATATGACATACATTAACCCAAAGAAAAAATGGCTGAAGTAAGAAATTCATTACGAGTAATAACACTGAATGTTAATGGATTAAATTCACCAATCAAAAGACACAGATTGGCAAAATGGATAAGAAATATGATCCATCTATATGCTGTCTACAAGAAACCCACCTTCAACAGAGGGATTCAAGGAGGCTGAAAGAGAATGGCTGGAAAACCATTTTACAAGCTAACAATAGTTAAAAAAGGGCAGGAGTAGCTATTCTGATATCAGACAAAATAGACTTTAAATGCAAAACTATTGTAAGAGACAAAGATGGACACTACATATTAGTAAAAGGAGTAATCTCTCAAGAAGAGAGAACAATCATCAACATTTACGCACCTAAACAAGGTGCCTCAAAATACGTGCAGCAAACTCTGGAAAAACTAAAAGGAGAAATAAATGCCTCCACAATTATAGCAGGGGACTTCAACACACCACTATCATCATTAGACAGAATATCTGGATGGAGAATCAATAAAGAAACTAAGGCACTCAACAATACATTAGAAAACCTGGACCTAATAGACAAATACAGAACAATACACCCAAAGACAGTAGGATTTACATTCTTCTCGAGTGCACACGGAACATACTCCAAAATAGACCACATGCTAGGCCACAGAAAAACACTCAATGAATTCAGAAAGATTGAGATTATACAAAGTAATTTCTCTGACCACAACAGAATGAAGTTGGAAATCACAAAGGGCCACAGAAACAGGTTAGGCACAAGGATATGGAAGTTAAACAACACACTCTTAGACAAACAGTGGGTCAAAGAGGAAATCTCAAAGGAAACCAGTAACTACCTTGAAACTAATGAAAACATCAACACAACATATCAATACCTATGGGATGCAGTGAAAGCAGTCCTGAGAGGGAAGTTCATAGCCCTAATTTCATATATTAAAAAAGAAGTAAGAGTTAAAATTGAAGACCTAACTTCACACTTGGAGGAATTGGAAAAACAAAAACAAGCTAAACCTAAATGAAGTAGAAAGAAGGAAATAACAAAGATTAGAGCAGAAGTAAATGAAATAGAGAATAAGAAAGCACTGGAAACAATAAACAAAACCAAGATTTGGTTCTTCGAGAATATCAACAAAATTGACAAACCCTTAGCCTAATTAACAAAGAAAAAGAGAGAACAGATGCAAATACATAAAATAAGGAATGAGCAAGGTGATATCACTGCTGACCCCACAGAAATAAAGAATATCATAAGAGGATACTTTGAAAAATTATATGTCAACAAGAATGAAATTTAGAGGAAATGGACAAGATTCTAGAAACCCACAGTCTACATTGATGAAAGAAGAAATAGATGAACTCAACAGTCCAATTACAAATAAAGAGATAGACTCAGTCATCAAAAACCTCCCAATTAAGAAGGGTCCAGGACCAGGTGGCTTCACAGCTGAATTCTACCAAACATTCCGGAAAGAGCTAACACCAATTCTACTTAAGCTCTTCCAAAAAATAGAAGTAGAA
>JAKSZT010053911.1:956911-1030881 GCA_026826555.1 Tolypeutes matacus
CAAAAGGATTATACACCATGACCAAGTGGGTTTCATCCCAGGTATGCCAGGGTGGCTCAATATAAGAAAATTAATCAATATAATACACCACATAAACAGATTGAAAGAAAAAAATCACATGATCATCTGTATAGATGCAGAAAAAGCATTCGACAAAATACAGCACTCTTTCCTCATAAAAACACTACAAAAGATAGGAATAGATGGAAACTTTCTGGAAATGATAAAGGGTATATATGAAAAACCCAAAGCTAACATCATTTTCAATGGTGAAATCCTAAAAGCCTTCCCTCTGAGATCGTGAACAAGACAACGATGCCGACTATCACCATTCCAATTTAACATTGTCTTAGAAGTACTTGCACGAGCACTGAGATAAGAAAAGGACATAAAAGGCATCCAGATTGGAAAAGAAGAAGTAAAAATTTCATTATTTGCAGATGACATGATCCTATACATAGAAAGCCCTGAGAAATCGACAACAAGGCTTCTAGAACTTATAAAGGAGTTCAGTAATGTTGCAGGCTGTAAGATCAATGCTTGAAAATCAGTAGCATTTCTGTACACCAATAACGAGCAAACTGAGGAGGACATCAGGAAAAAAATACCATTTACAATAGTAAATAAAATAATCAAATACCTAGGAATAAATTTAACTAAAGATGTAAAGGACTTATATACAGAAAACTACACAACACTGTTAAAGGCAATCAAAGAAGACTTAAATAAATGGAAAAATATTCCCTGATCATGGATAGGAAGACTAAATATCTTCAAGATGTCTATCCTACCCAAACTAATCTACAGATTTAATGCAATCCCAATAAAAGTCAACACTGTAGTTTTTAAGGAACTGGAAAAACTAACCACAAAATATATTTGGAGAGGCAAGAGGCGCGAATTTCCAAAGACATATTGAAAAAGAAAAATGAAGTTGGAGGTATCACACTGCCTTCTTGTAATTCTATGTGGAGGTAGACGGTCCCGGGCATGATCCAAAGAAAGATTGGGATCAGGGGACCTCACTCCATGTGGCATGCAGGCAAATTTATTAAGGCCAAAGCTGCTTTTTATACTACAAAGCTGATAACAAAATTAGGAGTCCTTCACTAGTTTCTCAGCTTGGTGCATGAAAGCGCTACCTGTTTGTGAGTTCCCAGACAATCTTTCATGGAAATTCAGACAATAACATCTGTGTGGTGAGGTCACTCTGCTCTGCCTCCTCCCACTGATAGCTGCAGCATGCAGTGTCCTTGGAGACATTTACTAATGTTTCTTTTCCAGCAAGCATGCTTTTTAGATGCTTAACCCTTAATGCTCTGACTCTCAGCATCTTCTCCAACACTACATGACTTTAAAACATACTTCAAAGCTACAGTGATCAAAACTTCATGGAATTGGCACAAGGATAGACCTACTGACAATGGAAACAAATTGAGAGTTCTGATATAGATCCTTGCATATACAGTCATCTGATATTTGACAGAGCCATGAAGCCCACTCAGTTCGGAGAGAATGGCCTCTTTAACAAGTGGTGCTTGGAGAACTGGATATCCATATCCAAAAGAATGAGAGAAGAATACCATCTCACAGCTTATACAAAAATCAAGTCAAGATGGATCAAAAATCTAAATATAAGAGCCCAAACCATAAAGACCTTCAAAGACAATGTAGAGAAGCATCTACAGGACCTTGTAATAAGAAATGGTTTCATGAACTTCACAGCCAAAGCATGAGCAGCAAGAGGAAAAATAGATAAATGGGATCTCCTCAAAATTTAAAACTTCTGCACCTCAAAGGATGTTATTAAGAAAATAAAAAGGCAGCCTACCCAATGGGAGAAAATATTTGGCAACCATATATCTGATAGGAGCCTAATATCCTGCATATACAAAGAAATCCTACACCTTGAAAATAAAAGGACAAACAACCTATTTAAAAAATGCGCAAGTGATCTGAAAAGACACTTCTCCTAGGAAGAAATACAAATGGCTAAAAACCACATGAAAAAATGCTCAACATCGCTTGCTATCAGGGAATTGCAAATCAAAACTACAATGAGATACCATCTTACACCCATCAGAATGGCAGCTATTAAAAAAACAGGAGACACTAAATGTTGGAGAGGTTGTGGAGGAATAGGAACCTTCATCCACTGCTGGTGGGACGGTGGTATAGTCCAGCCACTGTGGAGGACAATTTGGCAGTTCCTCAGAAAACTAACAATAGATCTTCTGTATGATCCAGCAAGTCCACTGCTGGGTATATACCCAGAAGAACTGAAAGCAAAGACACAAACAGATATATGCACACCAATGTTCATAGCAGCATTGTTCACCATTGCCAAAAGTTGGAATCAGCCCCGGTGCCCATCAACAGAAAAATGCATAAGCAAAACGTGGTATATACATACAATGGAATATTACACCGCTATAAGAAGGTAAAAGTGCTAACACATGGAATAACGTGGATGAATCTTGAAGACCTTATGTTGAGTGAAGCAAGCCAGGCACTGAAGGATGAACGGTATATGACCTTACTGATCTGAACTGAGGAAAGTGAGCAGTCTCTGAGAACCATTGTCTGAAAGAAAGGTTAACAATGGAGAGTAAGAGAAGAGCAGGCTTTGAGCCATCCCCGATATGGACATAATCTATGGTAAATGGATAGAGTGTGGTTGCATGTTAGGGGATGGGGAAGATGGGTGGTGTGTTCCTGGGTTTGGTGGTGCAGCACTGCCGGGTGGGTGGATTAGGATGGGCAGGTACAAATTCCCAGGGCATGTAACTGTGAATCTTGACATTCCATGGGTCACGATAGGGTGGTGTCATGTGCCCTGGGGGGCTGGGGGGAAGGGAACAGTCAAGATCTAATGGGGTGTTTGGTGGTCATGGGGAAGGTTTTTCATTACCTTACAGTAATGGACACAGGACATGGTAAACATCATCAAAATTATTAAACTGTATCATCTAAATAGTAAACTATACTGTAAATCATAGACAATGTTTAGTTGCTATATTTTGCTATCTGTATAACAGTTATAACAATGCTAACATCCAAAAAAAAAGGGTGGGATTTTAACATGGGGTGGGGAAGGGGGAGTGGTTTGGTATCTGGGAGTCTCCGGCACTCCATGTGTGACTTTGCTGTGATGTAAAACTTCTTTAAAAATTAAATGAAAAATTGGGAGTCAATGGGGATTGAGAGGGGGAAGGTGTCACGGCACACTGGACATCTGATAACACAGTGATAAAAGGAAGGGAAAAAAAGAGAGAGAGAAAAGAAAAAGAAAAAAAATGAATAAATATATATCTAAAAGGCATTTCCTTTGCTTTTTTGCCTATTTTTTGAATGTCCCAATCCACTACTTATATTTTGTTTTGTTTTGTTTTATGTTTGATTATTTGTATTTTTTTTCTTCCCTTTTCTTTTTTTTTTCCCCTGAGTTTCCTTATGTTTGTCTCTTGCATGTAAGCTTATCATACCTGTTTCTTTTTCCTAGTAAGTGTATTTGATTATTTTATGGACTACACGTTCATGGAGGGTTTGGATCACAGAAGGGTTACAATGGGTACTGCAGGGGATTATTGGTGGGGGGTGTCTGGGAGGAGGGTTTCATGGGAATTAGTTCATCCAAATATACATGAAAGATATACAAAATTGTTCAAAACATCAAAAGATGGGGCATGGTCACGATGGGTGGACAATCACACAATAAATGAGGGAATCTGTATTCCAAGCCTGGAGAGCTCTGCCACAGACTCCAAGGGAGCAGCAATAGTCCTCTGAGTGCAGGGACAGTGTCTGTCAAAAAAGGATGACCCACTGATGTGTTCTTTTTATTGATGACTACCCTTGTGAGTCTTTGCTCTTGTAACTGAGACTTAGCCTGCAGTTGTGGGGTGCCTAAGGGCTGCCACCTGAGAGCCTCCTTGTTGCTCAAATGTGGACTCTCTCTAAGCCAAACTCAGCATATGAATGCATTACCTTCCCCCCAACGTGGGACATGACTCCTGGGGATGAGCCGCCCTGGCAACAAGGGATTAAGACCAAGTGCCTACTGGCAACACAACTGGAAAAAGACCTTGAATTAAAGGGGGAAAAGGTAAAGACAAATGAGTTCAAGTGGCTAAGAGACTTCAAAGAGAGTCGGGATGTCATCCCAGAGGTAACTCTTACGCACACCTCAGTAGGAGCTCATAGAACATCTAAGTGCCTATCACCCCACACAGAGGGGCTCCTGAGAACTCTGGAGGACACCCAGGTCTTATATAAGGGGGGATAGCCCTGAGACTGATGCCTTATCAGTGGGCTCTATTTTGGAATCTGTGCTCCTGAGAGTGACAGAATTGGACTCATATAAGTCCTCCCTGCACATGGTTCATCAGTCTCTTCTATTCAAACCTATATGTGATGCTGAAGTTTTTAGGTATACTTCCAGAGACTGGAGCCTCTGGCCTACCTATGTGCCAGGTGTGCATGCAATCTCAGTGGAGCTGCAACTCCTACCCTACAGCTCAATGGACTCATCCAAGACACCTGGCGAGGAGACAACGATGTGCAAGGGCCAACCCAGGGAATGGAGAGGGCCTGCATCTGCAGGCAGGATCATCCCACCCACCATATCCATGGGATAGAAGCCCTCTCTCACTTAGAGGTGGAGTGGACATCACTATCCCAGTCCCCTCAGGATTGGGGGAAGAACTATGGACTAGAGTGGACTTGGTGGTATTCTGTTGTACATATATGGTGATTCTAGCAATGGAAGAAATTATAACAATGAGGAGGAGCCAGTGACCACTTGACACTTTTGGGGCAGGGAGGGGACGAACAGTTGAAATACAGGGGCTTCTTTGGGATTTGGAGATTGTCCTGAGTACCGTTGTGGCAACAGATGTAGACCATTTTAAATCAGTACACACCACTCACAACTGTGTGGGAGAGAGTGTGGTCTACGCTGTGAACTGTGGTCTATGGTTGGTGGCAAGGCCCCAGGATGTGTAAGTCCATTGAGGGTGGTGGGCCACACTTGTGGGAGATGTTTGTGTGGGATATGGTGGGAGGTGTGGGACATGGGCCACATGGGAATCCCGGTGGGTTCCGTGTAATATTTGGGTAATCTCAGCACCTCTTAAAATATATTTTTATATATATAAATAACATTTTTGTAAGCAAATGCACATATATGCATATATATTTTTATATCATTTTACAAATATTTGTATGTATTGTGAAAATTTTGATTTTTACCCACAATAAAAAATAAATAAATTAAAAAATAAAATAAAATAAAATAAAAATAAAAATAATTAAAGAGAAAATTTTAAAAAAAAATAAATAAATAAATAAAAACCAGAAAAGTGCCCAAAGTTCTACTGAGCACAATAGCGAAAGAAAGCATTTAGGTAGCTTCCTCCCGCCGATTTTCCGGGAACCAGAAAAAGCCAAAGCAGGGCAGATCAGAATTACAAAAAGACCAGTGTGCTTATTGCAAAGAAAAGGGACTCTGGAAAAATGAATGCCCCCGATTCCAGGCAGACCCCAGCCCAGCACTGCAGTTACTAGACTCACGGCGCCAGGGCTCACCAAGCCCCAAGGAGCCCATGGTGAAACTAACAGTTGGGGACAGCCTGGTTGACTTCCTGGTTGATACAGGGGCTACATATTCTGCCCTGAAATTAGACTCTGGTCCCTTTACAGCTGAACATACTTTGGTTCAAGGAGCCACTGGAAAAATACACTCTTATCCCTGGACCACCTCCCGGACTATTAATATTGGAGCCAGGACTGTTACTCACTCTTTCCTTGTTATGCCTGACTGTCCCTATCCCTTGCTGGAGTGAGACTTGCTACAAAAATTGAAAGCTACCATCTCCTTCCGGGATGGTGAAACAAGACTAAAGTTTGGTGTTCAGCCCCAGACTCTCCTAATAACCTGCCCCATCTCAGAAGAATATCTCCTAACAGGCCTCGGGACACTGCCAACAACTAATCAGTTGCTGCAAGAGTTCCAGCACATGGTGCTGAGAGTTTGGGCCAAAACAACCTCCCCTGGGCTGGCTCAGCATCAGGCCCCCATGGTGATGCAACTACTCAGCACATCTCTCCCCATCCCGGTACGGCAGTATGCAATTAGTCACAAGGCCAGGACTGGAATTAAAAAACACATCAACCGTCTACTCAATGCAGGTATTCTTATTCCCTGCCAGTCCCTGTGGAACACCCCCTCATTTCCTTTGCAGAAACCAGGAAGCACGGACTATCGGCTGGTACAGGACCTCAGGGAAGTTAATAAAAGTGTCAAAACAATACACTCACCATCCCTAACCCTTACACACTTCTAAGCCAGATCCCTCTACAGCATACCACCTACTTTGTCCTGGATCTAAAAGATGCATTCTTTTCCATACCATTGGCATTGGTTAGCCAACCCATCTTTGCTTTTGAGGACCCTCGGCCTGGGGGAAGCGGGTAGCTAACCTGGACCAGACTTCCCCAAGGATTCAAGAACTCCCACACCTTGTTTGGGGAGGCTCTGGGGTGGGACTTGTTCCTCTTCAGGGAGCAGCATCCAGGTGTTACCCTACTTCAGTATGTAGATGACCTCCTTCTAGCCACACCGAACTTGGACTCTTGCAAAGCGGCTACCCTCAGCCTACTCAAAGCACTGGCAGAAATGGGGTACCATGTATCCGCCAAAAGGGCTCAGCTCTGCTCCCACTCCATAACATATCTGGGATACATCTTAGAAAAAGGGGAACAGTGGCTTTCACACAACAAGATACAAGTTGTATTGGGCATCCCAGCACCGATTTCAAAATGACAGGTACATGAATTTCTTGGTACGGTGGGATATTGCAGGCTGTGGATCCCTGGATTCACAGAAATTGCTAAGCCCCTTTACACCACCACAGTGGGCAAGGGAAATGACTTGCTGTGGACCAAAGAGCAGCAAAAAGTCTTTGAAGGTCTGAAGACAGCTCTGGTGAGTGCCCCTGCCCTCAGGCTACCTGATCTGTCCAAACCCTCCCATTTATTCGTTGATGAAAGTTGAGGGGTTAGCAAAGGAGTCTTAACCCAGTCCATTGGGCCTTGGCACCGACCAGTAACGTACTTCTCAAAAAAGCTGGACTATGTAGCTGCTGGATGGCCCAACTGCTTAAGAGCCATCGCAGCCACTGCCCTTTTAGTCAAGGAAGCCTCTAAGTTAACCTTTGGCCAAAATCTGGTGGTAGCAGCCCCACATTCAGTGGAATCCCTCCTTCACAGTCCCCCAGACTGCTGGATATCTAATGCCAGAATCATGCAATATCAAGTTTTATTGTTGAACCCACCCTCTGTGGTATTCTAAAAAATGGAGGCACTAAATCCAGCCACCCTGCTCCCAGACTCTAGTGACCCCCAGTGGCCCACAACTGCTTACACTTGCTGGAAACCCTGACGGGGCTACGACCAGACCTTGCCAATATGCCTTTACTGGAGGCTTCCCATAATCTCTACGTAGATGGCAGCAGCTTTGTTAAAGACGGAGTCCGTTATGCAGGAGCAGCAGTAGTAGAGCCACCCAAAACTATCTGGGCTCAATCCTTAGGCCATAGCACCTCTGCCCAACAGGCTGAACTAATAGCCCTTACCCAAACACTAAGATGGGCAAAAGGCCAAACTGTCAATATTTATACAAACAGTTGTTATGCTTTTGCCACAGCCCATGTACATGGTGCACTGTACCAAGAGCGAGGATTCCTAATATCTGGAGGAAAAGAAATTAAAAATGGGGCTGAAGTCTTAGTGCTATTAGAAGTCTTTTGGTTCCCCAACCAAGTAGCCATTGTTCACTGCAAGGGACACCAGAAGGGAAACTCCCCACAGGCTGAAGGCAACCAACTAGCAGATGAAGTCGCATGAACTGCCGCCTTCCTACCGGTCACCCTTGTCCAAATGCTCCCAACAGTCCCCAGCCAGGAGCCCCTGATAATATGCTACTCTCCAGAAGACATCAAGCAGGGGTAAAGTCTAGGAGCTAAAATTTCCCCAGGAGGTTGGTTAGTCCTGCCTGATGGCAGAACATACCTACCTGAAGCAGTGGGGAGACAATTGGTCAAAAGGCTGCATGACACCACACATATGGATAGCACCAAATTAATAGCACTAATAAAAAGAGACTTTTATTTCTCAGGCTTGTCTAAAATCAGTAAAAGTATCACATCAAATGTGAAGTCTGCACAAAAGTAAATCAAAGAGGAGGTGTCCAAGTTCCAGTGGGAACTAGGCTCTGCGGGATGGAACCAGGAGAGCACTGGGAAATAGACTTTACCGAAATAAAGTTGGGAAAATATGGATATAGGTATCTCCTGGTGCTGGTGGATACGTTTTCAGGATGGGTGGAAGCCTACTCGACTAAAAACAAAACAGCCACAGTAGTAGTTAAGAAGTTGATAGCAGAAATCATCCCAAGATTCGGGCTTCCTCTTAGAATAGGGTCAGATAACAGCCCAGCCTTCATAGCACAGGTGACTCAACAATTGGCTAAAGCCCTGGGTATAAATTGGAAACTGCACTGTGCATTTCGGCCCCAAAGTTTAGGACAGGTTGAAAGAATGAACCACACCTTGAAAGAAACCCTAACCAAGTTGGCTCTGGAGTCTGGTGAAAACTGGGTGAGTCTTCTTCCTTTTGTCCTCCTTAAAGCCAAATGTACCCCCTACATGCAGGGCATTAAGCCCTATGAAATATTATTTAGCAGACCCCTGCCCCTGTTGCCCAAGTTGGGGTTAGAAAAAAATATCTGAATATAATAAACAATATCTTTTCTCTACTCTAAAGGTGTTGGACCAGATTAGAAAAATGGTCAATCGGACGGTCCAAGAAGCCCATCTCCCTTGTTCAAGTACTAACCCTCCTTTATTTCAGTTGCAGCCTGGAGATCTGGTCTGGGTTCAAAAGCTCCAGGCTGGAACACTGGAGCCAGGGTGGACCAGCCCATATGTGGTGATCTTCACAACACCCACGGCAGTAAAAGTCACAAAAAAAAGGCACTGGATACATGTGTCCCAGCTAAAAGCCGTCAGGTCCGGAACAGAAAACTCAAAAGCAGGAAAGTAGACAGTCATCAGGACAGAAAACCCGTTAAAAATCAAGATTCACCGGATAAGTTAAGATTAAGGGTGGGGAAGGAAGGGGGAATATAACAATGCCCTGGCAAATAAGTTTGCTGTCCCTCTGGTTACTAGCATTTGTGCTAGTGGTGGCTTTCAGTTAACCTCCTATTACTGGAACGTAACCAGAACCAAAAACGGGAAGGTTCTAAATACTACTCAAACTACTAAGAAAAATCCTACCCTCTCTTTCGATTTATGTTCCCTCCTTGGAAAAAAATATCATGGAAAGCCAAACAGCTCACATCCCTTTACAAACTCTTTTACAAGTTGGGGATGTGGAAACCAGAATTTAAAAAAAGGACTAGCTCAGGTTCAGTTCTATGTCTGCCCTGCAGACGGGCCCCCAGAATATAATACTCAGGGACAGTACCACTGTGCCCAATGGGGTTGTGAAACTTTAGCCCCATAAACTTCCAAAGATGCTGCCATCAGCCTCAATAGGGAAGCAAGGCCCCAGAACCCAACTATGGGTCTGGCAACCTCATCCACATCCATATCACTAATGGGTCTGATGATGCCTGGGAGGGCGGTAAAACATGGGGCCTCAGGCTATATGTAAATGGTCGAGACCCCGGAACTGAGTTCACTATCCAGCAAGATATTCTTAAACCTCCTCCACCTAATCCAGTTGGCCCCAACTGGGACATTTTCCTTAATTCAGAACCAGAAACTCTACCCAAAAATAAACCAGAAAACCTAAACTTCCCCAACGAAAAACCCCCCAGAGCCCCCTTGTTGTCCATGTTGTCCTCTGTCTTTGCTTTCCTAAACAATAGCCAACCAAACGCCACCAAAGATTGTTGGCTCTGCCTAAACCCCCAACCTCCTTATTACATTGGGATAGGGGCAAATGGGAACATTATTCCCAATGCATCACTGTATGTTCAAAAAATATCAGTAAACAAAAGCCAAAAGCTGTGTAAGTGGGGTCGTAAGCCAATTCTAACTCTGGGGTACCTACAAGGAAAACTTTAAAACCTTATCTACTCAGATTGACATAAATCTAAAGGAATTGAAAAAGTCAGTTAGTCACCTCGAAATATCCTTATCCTCTCTGGCCAAAATGGTTTTACAGAATAGGAGTGGACTTGATCTATTATTCTTAAAACATCCAAAAGACTCCCCACTCACAAGTTAATTTAAATAAATATAAATATATATATATATATATATATTATATTTGCATTAATACACATTATTTGGGGATACATGTATGTATTTGCACATTTGAGTATTATACTAGCTTCCTTTTATGTACTCCAAAAAATTTCAGTTATAGCCTGCTGTAAACATGATGATAAAGCCTAGATTCATTCAATAATAAACCAGAGAAATTAAATTAGTCACTATTCCCAAGTGCAAATAAAGCAATTATGTTTTTAATAAGACAAAAAAAAAAACAAAAAAAACAAAAAAAACAAAAAAAAACAAAGAGGACTATGTGTAGTCCTAGGTAAAACCTGCTGTTTCTATGCTAACCACTCAGAAGTAATTAAAGAAAGTCTTGCATTACTTAGAAACAGGCACTCATTACAATCCCTTGGCCACTGATGCAGAGTCAATGGTTTAACTAATGCTATTACAGGAGTGGGGAATGAGAAGGAGTTAAAACAGTACAAGGAAATTCCCAGTAGAAAAATCCTCTAACAATTGCGGGTGGAAACCAGGTGCCCAGCCAGGTCTGAAAAAAATCAGTACGTCATGCCTCAAAGATCAACCACTCCCCCTCCCTGCTGGAATGCTAATGGCAAACATCAGCTTTTGGAACATTGCTTGCTTGCTTTGCTATAGAAATATGTATGATGATTAAAACAATTCTGTTTTTGGTTGCTACAGCCAAGTGGGAAGAAATTCTATAAAAACTGCAGTCACCGGTCATTAGGTGCGACCCTCACTAGGGAGTGCACCCCAGCCGGTAATAAAGGTTTCATTGAAATTTTCTCCTGGGAGTCATTATTTGCAAGAAGCATTCTGCTTCTGTATAAGCCTCTTTGATGAAGGTATTTTCATTAGAGACCTGAAAGAAGTGAAGAGGTAAACCATGTAGATATGTAGGGGAAAATCATACCAGATAAGAAGAGACAATAAAGTACAAGGCCACTCAAGTGGAGCATCCTTGGCCTGTCTTAAAACAAAACAACCTAGAAGCCTGTACGGAAAAAAGTAGAGCAAGGAAGAGAATGGTAGGTTAGGCTGAAGGGGGGGGGGCTAGGGGCAAGATTGTGTAGATAATCAAAACAACTCTAAAGAAAAAGAAATTCTAGGTTCCTCTGAGGCCAGGTAAAGAGGTAATCTTGTAAGCCATAGTGATGGGAGCAACCAGTAAATTTTCAAAGGGCCCTGAGATTGAGCAGGGTGGAGGGCATGTCTGGTCACCAACCCTAGTGGGATGCACCAATGGAAAAAATATTATGCATATCATAAATGGAGATTCATCATTGAAGAAAATGTGTTGCCAAGTTGATTTTGCCATGAAATATAGAGAGATCTAGGTGATGAGGTGGTGGACAGTCATCACACATTTTCACCATGCCTTAGAAAAAACAGAGTGCAGACCCTCATTCCTGCATTCATGTGGCACTGACCTTTGGTGACCCATTTCTATGTTTCCCCACAAATTCCTTGTCTATCTAGATTAAATAGTATTGATAAGGAAAGTGCTGGGACCCTAAGCCCCCCTTAACAGAAACCCACAGCTTTAGGAAAATAAACTCCCCTCAGTTCCTTTCTTCCCTCCTCCCCCCCTTTTCTCCATGGAATCCACATCAGGAAGATAGGCACTCAGGCCTGCCCCTATGAATTGAAATTTACAACTTAAACAGATAATTACTCTTTTCCTCCCTAATGGCCCTCTGCTTTTAGGAAGATAAGCTAACCTTGCTCATCTGCTTTGGTAACCCTACCTGCCAGCTTGCTCAGGTATTTGCCCACTCAGTGTTCCTATATAAACTTATGAAAATTGAAAAATGGGGCTCAGATTTTTTGGAGACTTGACTCTCTTCTGGGCCTGCGTGTAATAAAACTTTGTTCATTCATACCCCCAAGAGTGCTGCTTGGGTTTCTTTCCACTGGCCACAACATTACTAAGGTAGAAATTCCTGGTGGAATTAACAAGTTGGACCCAGGATGGTAATCATATCCTCTCTGCCTTCATCAGTTTTTTATATGGGGTGTCAATTATTTAAAGAAATGGTTTCAATTTTAAAAGATAACATTTAAAATAAGTGATCTCATCCTTTTCCTTCCTTGTTAGGTGAAGAAACAGATGCCTAGAGAGTTACAATAATTTTCCACAGGCCCAGGTGATAAACATGCAGCAAAATCAGGTTTAGAGCTCAGCCTTCTTGCCCTGATGTACTCATTTTAGAAAATTATATATATATATCAGCAGACTGAATGATGTGCCCCATAAATAAAAGCCTGCTTTTAACCTTAATCCCATTGTAAACAGGAGTTTTCAAAGATGATATTTTTAATTAAGATGTGGCCAACTGAATCAGGTTGTGTTTTAATCCTATTACTAGAGGACTTATAAAAGAGAAAGCTGAGGGGTGGAGCCCAAACCAGGAAGTCGGTGGAACACAAAAAAGACAGGAGAGGACATCATCATGTGCCAGGAAAGTCAAGGAATGCAAAGATTTTCACTGAGCCCAGAATGCCACCAACCTGAAAGGAAGCAAGTCTTCTAGCCCCTGAAACCATGAGATTATGAAGTAGGCTGATGAGAGAGGAAGGAATCAAGAGTCAAAGAATGCTATGAGCTACCAGAAGCTGAAAAGGCAAGGAATGCAACTCTAGAGACAAAAAGGCAAGGAACGGATTCACTCTTAGAGCCTCCAGAGCGGGGCAGCCCAGGGGATACATCTGGTTCAGACAAGGGAAAGTGATGTTGGATTTCTGACCTGGAGAACTCTAACAGAATAAATTTGTGTGGTTGTAACCCACCACATTTGTAGCGAGTTGTTACAGAGGCCTCAGGAAACTAATGCAGGGTTGAGTAGGAAACACAATCTCTATAAACTGTGCTTCAATGGAAAGTAATCTGAGGTATTGGAAAGCCGCATGAGTACTTGTCAGAGTAATCAGAGAAATAAAATTAAATACATTGCTGGCTTTATATTAATTGGCTTCTAATTATTATAAGTGATGGCAGCAATAAAAAGAATAAATGAGGTAGTCCATATTATAACTTGATTCTATAAAAAGGTGAATAGTATCTGCACAGTTGCCTGGAATGACACTTCTACATAACTGACGAACACAATATATTGTCTACCAAATATTTCCTTAAAATAAATTTGTCAAAATTCAATTTCCCCAATAAAATAAACATCCTCATTAACCAACAGCACTGATTTATGAAAATCTTAATTTTGTCAAGTATAAGTATGTTTTATATTTCTTATTTGAAAGGAATTGTTTTTTGAAATTTTTATTGAAGTAAAATTCACAAAACATATAATTATTCATTTTACAGTATAGAAAATTCAGAATCATTTTATTACATTCACAATGTTGTGCAATCATTATTTCTGTCTAATTCCAAAATATTTCCATTATCCTAAACTTAACCCTGTACCATTAAGGTTTCAGTCCCAATCCATTCCTCCAGACCCTGACAACCACTAAGAGCTTCATTTTATCTATGGAAGTATCTCTTTGGTCCATTTAATATAAATGGAAACTTACAATATGTGACATTTTGTATCAGGCTTCTTTCACTTATTATGACATTTTCAAGTACATCCCAATGTATCATGTATCTGTACTGCATGGCTTTTTATGGCTTTATAATATCCCATTTTATGAATATGCCACCTTTGGTTTATCCACTTTATCTATTGGCAGACAGCAAGGCTGTGCCTACTTTTGGGCTGCTGTGAATACTGCTGACGTGAAACTTCCTGTACATGAATTTGTTAAATAACTGTTTTCAATTCATTGAGGTATTTACCTAGGAGTGGAATTTCTGGGTCACATGGTAATTCTAAATTTAACTTTTGAGGAGTCATTTAACTGTTTACCACAGTGACCACATCATTTTACATTTCCACCTGCAATGTATGAGGACTTCTGTTAGATTTAGTCTTATGTGACTGGCTTCATTCACTTATAATTTTTCAATGTCATCCATGTTGAAGCATCTATCAGTACTTCATTCCTTTTCATGGGCTGATAAATATTAGTGTATGGCCATATCACATTTTGTTTATCTATTCATCAGTTGGTGGGCATTTGGTTTATCACACTTGCCTACTGTGAATATACTACTACACAGATTTGTGTGAAAATTTTTGCATGGACATGTGTTTTCATTACTCTGGACATATACCTATAAGTGGATTTGCAAGATCACTGAATAACCCTATTTTTTTATAATTATAGGAAATTTCTGACTATTTTACAAAGCAACAGCAACATTTTCCATTCCACCCAGCAATGTAAGAGAGTTGTGATTTCAACATGCCCATGCCAACACTTGTAATTATATGGCTTTTTCATTCCAGTCATCCTAATGGCTAAGTGGAATCTCACTGTGGATTTATTTGCATTTTCCTGATGACTCTTGAGGTTGAACATCTTTTCATATGCTTATTAGTCATTTGTATATCTTCCTTGGAAAATATAAATTAAGATCTTTTGCTCATTTTTTAATTGGGTTGTTTTCTTTGCTTATTATTGATATGTAAAGTGTTCTTTTTTTTTTCTTTTTTTTTATTATGGGTAAAACTCAAAATTCTCACAATACATACAAACATTTGCAAAATAATATATAAATATATATGCATATATGTGTATTTGCTTACAAAAATGTTATTTATATATATATACACATATATTTTAAGAGGTGCTTAGATTACCCAAAATATCACATGGAACCCACTGGGATTCCCATGTTGCCCACCTCCCACACCTCCCACCACATCCCACACAAACATCTCCCACAGTGTGGCCCACCACCCTCAATGAACTTACACATCCTGGAGATTTGCCACCAACCATAGACCACAGTTCACACTGTAGACCACAATCTCTCCCACTCAGTTCTGAGTGGTGTGTGCTGATTTAAAATGGCCTACATCTGTTGCCACAACGGTACTCAGGACAACCTCCAACTCCCAAAGAAGCCCCTGTATTTCAACTGCTCATCCACTCCCTACCCCAAAAGTGTCAAGTGGCCACTGGCTCCACCTCATTGTTATAATTTCTTGCATTGCTAGAATCACCATATGTGAACAAGAGAATACCATCAAGTCCACTCTAGTCCATAGTTCTTCCCCCAATCCTGAGGGGACTGGGATGGTGATGTCCACTCCAACTCCAAGTGAGAGAGGGCTTATATCCCATGGATATGGTGGGTGGGATGATCCTGCCTGCAGATGCAGGCCCTCTCCATTCCCTGGGATGGCCATTGCCCATCGTTGTTTCCTCACCAGGTGAATTGGATGAATCCATTGAGCTGTAGGGTAGGAGTTGCAGCTCCACCGAGATTTCATGCACACCTAGCACATAGGTAGGCAGGAGGCTCCAGTCTCTGGAAGTATTCCTAAAAACTCCAGCACCACATATAGGTTTGAATAGAAGGGACTGATGAACCATGTGCAGGGAGGTTATTTCAGTCTAATTCTGTCACTCTCAGGAGCACAGATTCCAAAATAGAACCCACTGATAAGGCATCAGTCTCTGGGGCTATCCCCCCTAATATAGGACCAGGGTGTCTCCAGAGCTCTCAGGAACCCCACTGAATGGGGTGATAGGCACTTAGATGTTCTATGAGCTCCTACTGAGGTGTGCGTAAGAGTTACTTCTGGTATGACCTCCCGACTCTCTTTGAAGTCTCTTAGCTACTTGAACTCATTACTCTTTACCATTTCCCCCTTTTATTCAAGGTCTTTTTCCAGTTGTGTTGCCAGTTGGCACTTGGTCTTAATCCCTCATTGCCAGGGAGGCTTATCCCCGGGAGTCATGTCCCACGTTGGGGAGAAGGTAATGCAATTATATGCTGAATTTGGCTTAGAGAGAGGCCACATTTGAGCAACAAGGAGGCTCTCAAGTGGCAACCCTTAGGCACCCCACAACTGCAGGCTAAGTCTCATTTACAAGAGCAAAGACACAAAAGGGTAGTCATCAATAAAAAAAAAAACACATCAGTGGGTCATCCTATTTTGACAGGCACTGTCCCTACACTCAGAGGACTATTGCTGCTCCCTTGGAGACTGTGGCAGAGCTCTCCAGGCAAGGAATTCAGATTCCCTCATTTATTGTGTGATTATCCACCCATCGTGACCATGCCCCATCCCCCGATCCTTTGAATGATTTTGTATATCTTTCATGTATATTCGGATGAACCAATCCCCATGAAACCCCCCACCGGACACGCCCCCCAATAATCCCCCACAGTACCCATTGTAACCCTTCTGTGATCCAAATCCTCCATGAACATTTAGTCCATAAAATAATCAAATACACTTACTAGGAAAAAGAAACAAGTGTGATAAGCTTACGTGCAAGAGACAAACATAAGGAAACTCAGGGGAAAAAAAAAAAGAGAGAGAGACGGAAAAAAAACAAATAATCAAACAAAGAACAAAACAAAATAAAGTATAATTAGTGGATTGGGACATACAAAAAATGGGCAAAAAAGCAAAGAAATGCCTTTAAAAAATATATATATATATATATTCATATTTTTTTTCCTTTCTCTTTTCTTTTTTCACTTTTTTCTTCCCTTTATCACTGTGTTATCGGATGTCTGGTGTGCCATGACACCTTCCTCCTCTCAATCCCCATTGTCTCCTAATTTTTCATTTAATTTTCAAAGAAGTTTTAGGTCACAGCAAAGTCACACATGGAGTGCAGGAGACTCGCAGATACCAAATCAACCCCCTTCCCCACCTCATATTAACTTCCCAACCCTTTTTTTTTTTGGTTGTTAGCATTGTTATAACTGTTATGCAGATAGGAAAATATAGCAACTAAACATTGTCAGTGATTTACAGTATAGTTTACAATTTAGATGATACAGTTTAATAATTTTGATGATATTTACCATGTCCTGTGTCCATTACTGTAAGGTAGTGAAAACCTTCCCCATGACCACCAAACATCACACTAGATCTTGACTGTTCCCTTCTCCCCAGCTCCCCAGGGCCAATGATAACCCCTCTCCCAACACATGGAATGTCAAGATTCACAGTTACAAGCCCTGGGGATTTGAACCAGCCCTTCGAAATCCACCCCCCCCCCCAGTGCTGCACCACCAAACCCAGGAACACCACCACTCATCTGCCCCATCCCCTAACATGCAACCACACTCTATCCCTTTACCATAGATTATGTTCATATGGGTGATGGCTCAAAGCCTGCTCTTCTCTTACTCTCCTTTGTTAACCTATCTTTCAGACAATGGTTCTCAGAGACTGCTCACTTTCCTCAGTTCAGATCAGTGAGGTCATATACCGTTCATCCTTCAGTACCTGGCTTGCTTCACTCAACATAAGGTCTTCAAGATTCATCCACGTTATTCCATGTGTTAGCACTTTGTTCCTTCTTACAGCTGAGTAATATTCCATTGTATGTATGTACCACATTTTGCTTATCAATTCATCTGTTGATGGGCACCAGGGCTGATTCCAACTTTTGGCAATGGTGAACAATGCCGCTATGAATATTGGTGTGCATATATCTGTTTGTATTTTTGTTTTCAGTTCTTCTGGGTATATACCGAGCAGTGGAATTGCTGGATCACACAGAAGATCTATTGCTAGTTTTCTGAGGAACCGCCAAACTGTCCTCAAAAGTGGCTGGACCATACCGAAGTCCCACAAGCAGTGGATGAGCGTTCCTATTCCTCCACATCCTCTCCAACATTTAGTGTCTCCTGTTTTTTTAATAGCTGCCATTCTGATGTGTGTAAGATGGTATCTCATTGTAGTTTTGATTCGCATTTCCCTGATAGCAAGTGATGTTGAGCATTTTTTCATGTGCTTTTTAGCCATTTGTATTTCTTCCTTGGAGAAGTGTCTTTTCAGGTCACTCGCCCATTTTTTCTATAGGTTGCTTGTCCTTTTATTTTCGAGGTGAAGGATTTCTTTATATATGCAGGATATTAGGCTCCTATCAGATATATGGTTACTGAATATTTTTTTCCCATTGGGTAGGTTGCCTTTTTATTTTCTTACTAACATCCTTAGACGTGCAGAAGTTTTTAATTTGGGGGAGGTCCCATTTATCAATTTTTTCTCTTGTTGCTCGTGCTTTGGCTGTGAAGTTCATGAAAACATTTCTTATTACAAGGTCCTGTAGATGCTTCCCAACATTATCTTCCAAGGTTTTGATGGTTTTGGCTCTTATATTTAGATCTTTGATCCATCTTGTGTTGATTTTTGTATAAGGTGTGAGATGGTATTCTTCTCTCATACTTTTGGATATGGATATCCAGTTCTCCAAGCACCACTTGTTAAAGAGGTCACTCTCTCCCAACTGAGTGGGTTTTGTGGCCTTCTCAAATATCAGTTGACGGTATATGCGAAGATCTATATCAGAACTCTCAATCTGGTTCCATTGGTCAGTAAGTCTATCCTTGTGCCAATACCACGCAGTTTTGATCACTGTAGCTTTGTAGTATGTTTTAAAGTCAGGTAATGTGATACCTCCAAATTCATTTTTCTTTTTCAATATATCTTCGGCAATTCGGGGCCTCTTCCCTCTCAAAATATATTTTGTGGTTAGTTTTTCCAGTTCCTTAAAAAATATAGTGTTGACTTTTATTGGGATTGCATTAAATCTGTAGATTAGTTTGGGTAGGATAGACATCTTGATGATGTTTAGTCTTCCTACCATGAACAGGGAATATTTTTCCATTTATTTAAGTCTTCTTTGATTTCCTTTAACAGTGCTGTATACTTTTCTGTATATAAGTCCTTTACATCTTTAGTTAAATGTATTCCTAGGTATTTGATTCTTTTAGTTACTATTGTAAATGGTATTTTTTCCTGATTTCCTCCTCAGTTTGCTGGTTATTGGTGTACAGAAATGCTACTGATTTTTGAGCATTAACCTTATGGCCTGCAACATTACTGAACTCCTTTGTAAGTTCTAGAAGTCTTGTTGTCGATTTCTCAGGGCTTTCTATGTATAGGATCATGTCATCTGCAAATAACGAAATTTTTACTTCTTCTTTTCCAATCTGGATGCATTTTATGTCCTTTTCTTGTCTCAGTGCTCGTGCAAGTACTTCTAAGACAATGTTAAATAGGAGTGGTGATAGTGGGCATCCTTGTCTTGTTCCCGATCACAGAGGGAAGGCTTTTAGGATTTCTCCGTTGAAAATGATGTTAGCTTTGGGTTTTTCATATATACCGTTTATCATTTTCAGAAAGTTTCCATCTATTCCTATCTTTTGTAGTGTTTTTATGAGGAAAGAGTGCTGTATTTTGTCGAATGCTTTTTCTGCATCTATAGAGATGATCATGTGATTTTTTTCTTTCAGTTTGTTTATGTGATGTATTTCATTGATTGATTTTCTTATATTGAAATATCCTTGCATACCTGGGATGAAACCCACTTGGTCATGGTGTATAATCCTTTTGATATGTTGTTCAATGCGATTAGCAAGTATTTTGTTAAGGATTTTAGCATCTAGGTTCATTAGAGAAATTGGTCTGTAATTTTCCTTTCTTGTGGTATCTTTATTTGGTTTTGATATTAGGGTAATGTTGGCATCATAGAATGATTTAGGTAATATTCCTTCTACTTTTATTTTTTGGAAGAGCTTAAGTACAATTGGTGTTAGCTCTTTCCGGAATGTTTGGTAGAATTCAGCTGTGAAGCCATCTGGTCCTGGACTCTCCTTAGTTGGGAGGTTTTTAATGACTGAGTCTATCTCTTTAATTGTAATTGGGCTGTTGAGTTCATCTATTTCTTCTTTCATCAATGTCGGCCTTTGTGGGTTTCTAGAAACTTGTCCATTTCCTCTAAATTGTCATTTTTGTTGGCATATAATATTTCAAAGTATCCTCTTATGATACTCTTTATTTCTGTGGGGTCAGTAGTGATATCACCTTGCTCATTCCTTATTTTATGTATTTGCATCTGTTCTCTCTTTTTCTTTGTTAGTCTGGCTAAGGGTTTGTCAATTTTGTTGATATTCTCGAGGAACCTGCATTTTGGTTTTGTTTATTGTTTCCAGTGCTTTCTTATTCTCTATTTCATTTAGTTCTGCTCTAATCTTGGTTATTTCCTGTTTTCTACTTCCTTTAGGGTTAGTTTGTTGTTGTTTTTCCAATTCCTCCAAGTGTGCAGTTAGGACTTCAATTTTAGCTCTTTCTTCTTTTTTAAGATATGAATTTATGGCTATGAACTTCCCTCTCAGGACTGCTTTCGCTGCATCCCATAGGTTTTGATATGTTGTGTTGTTGTTTTCATTAGTTTCAAGGTAGTTACTGATTTCTTTTGAAATTTCCTCTTTGACCCACTGTTTGTCTAAGAGTGTGTTGTTTAACTTCCATATCCTTGTGCCTAACCTGTTTCTCTGGCCCTTATTGATTTCCAACTTCATTCCGTTGTGGTCAGAGAAATTACTTTGTATAATCTCAATCTTTCTGAATTCATTGAGTGTTGTTTTGTGGCCTAGCATGTGGTCTATTTTGGACTATGTTCCATGTGCACTGGAGAAGAATGTAAATCCCGCTGTTATTTGGGTGTAGTGTTCTGTATATGTCTATTAAGTCCAAATCTTCTAATGTATTGTTGAGTGCCTTAGTTTCTTGATTGATTCTCTGCCTAGATGTTCTGTCTAATGATGATAGTGGTGTGTTGAAGTCCCCTGCTATAATTGTAGAGGAATTTATTTCTCCTCTTAGTTTTTCCAGAGTTTGCCGCACGTATTTTGAGGCACCTCGATTAGGTGCGTAAATGTTGATGATTGTTCTCTCTTCTTGAGAGATTACTCCTTTTACTAATATGTAGTGTCCATATTTGCCTCTTACAATAGTTTTGCATTTAAAGTCTATTTTGTGTGATGTTAGAATAGCTACTCCTGCCCTTTTTTGGCTATTGTTAGCTTGTAAAATAGATTTCCAGCCATTCACTTTCAGCCTCCTTGAATCCCTGGGCTGAAGGTGGGTTTCTTGTACACAGCATATAGATGGATCATATTTTCTTATCAATTCTGCCAATATGTGTCTTTTGATTGGTGAATTTAATGCATTAACATTCTGTGTTATTACTCATAACGAATTTCTTACTTCAGTCATTTTTTTCTTTGGGTTAATGTATGTCATATTTTGTTTTGTTTCTCTTTTTGAGTTTTCAGTTGTTTTTAAACTCTCCTCCAACTCTCTCTCCTTTGTTTTTTCCTTTCAACTTATAGAGATTCCTTTAGTATTTCTTCAAGTGCTGGTTTCTTCTTGACATACTCTCTTAATTGCTGTTTATCTGGGAATATTTTGAACTCTTCATCATTTTTGAATGTCAATTTTCTGGATAGAGAATTTGTGGCTGGAAGTTTTTTTCTTTTAGTGTTTTGACTATGTCATACCACTGTCTTCCTGCCTCCATGTTTTCAGCTGAGAAATCAGCACTTAATCTTATTGTGCTTCCTTTGTATGTGATGGTTCTCTTTTCTCTTGTTGCCTTGAGTACTTTCTCTTTGTCTTGAGCATTGGACAATTTGACAAGTATATGTCTTGGAGTTGGCCTGTTGGGATTTATGCTATTTGGGGTGCGCTGTGCTTCCTGGATCTGCGCGTCCAACTCTCTCAATAGTTTTGGGAAGTTTTCAGCCATAACTTCCTTCAACAGTCCTTCTGTTCCCTTCCCCTTCTCTTCTCCTTCTGGGATGCCCATAATGCGTATGTTTGTGCGTCTTGCATTATCGGTTAACTCCCTGAGACCATAATGGATTTCTTCTATCTTTTTGTCTATCTTTTCTACAATCTCTTTGATTTCAACTGTATTGTCCTCCATATCACTAATTCTTTCCTCTGGCTGTTCAATTCTGCTGCCGTGTGAGTCCAGCGTCTTTTTCATTTCTGGACTTGTGTCTTTGTTCGCCATCATATCCATTACCTTTTAGGTGTGTTAGCTATTTCTTCAGTATGTTTTCCCAGTGTCTTCTTTATATCCTTAATCTCTTCCTTCAGTTTTTTTAAGTTGGTCCATGATATTTGTTTGGATAGCTTTGATTAGTTGTTCGATGTATTGCATTGCTTCCTGGTTTTTATTTTGTGCACTGGACTGGTCCATGTTTTCCAGTTTCTCAGAGTCATTTGTATTTTTCTGTTGCCCTCTGGTCATCATATTATCTTGATGGGTTTGTTCAGTTGATTAGTTTTTCTCTATGCTCTAGAATTTTATTTAGTTGTTGGTTCTGTGTGTGAGTTAAGTTCCCTTTGGCAGTTTTTCTTCTTATTTTATTTCCTTGCTTCTTTCTATGTTCCCTTGAAGGCAAAAGGTTAGGGCCAGAGGAATCAAAAGATGTAATCAAGGCAGAAGGATAATAGAAATATTGATAAAATTTAGCAGAGGGGCAAAATGAGACTTAATGAGATGAATATTTAACTTGTGTTGGCAGTGTAGAGTACTAGGAAAAAATATGGAGTTCCTACAATGGACTGGGAAAACAAATGGAGGAATATATATATATAGTGATTTAGAAGGCTAGAATTATGAGGAGGGAGAGAAATAGTAGAGAAAGTTCTGAAAGGAAAAAGTTAATACTAATAAAAAAAAATAAAAAAGAAGAAGAAGAAAACAAAATAGTTGGGATAGAAATTGACACCCTTAAGTTGTGGGCCTATGAAAAAATGTTGTCTCTAAGAGCCACAACAGAAAACAGAAGGCAGAAAGATGCAGGAAGGATAAGCGATAGTTTGTAATACAGAATCAATATATACAGCGAGTGGGAAATTACTGAATAAGAAGCCCAGCAAATAAGCGACCAGCTGGCAGCTCCTATTTAAAAAAAAAAAAAAAATAGAAGGAAAAAGGAAGGGGGGAAGCTATGGGGCGGTGCAGGCAGCCAGATCGATGTCTAAAAATATAAAATACCCTTTCCTGTCTTCCAACTGAACCCTCCCTTTTTTGGGAAGTGTCCCTTCCTCTTGGCTCCGTAGCAGCCCGGGTCTTATCCCTGGGTGGCTAGGGAGATCAGCTCCATTCCCCCACCAAAAGCCCCCCTCCGGTCACTGGGTGCTGATTAGCTTGTTTGCTCTGTTCACACAAGGTCCAAGGGGCGCCAGGCAGCCAGATCCCCAGAAAATAAAACTTTTTCGCCCTGCCCGCAGCTCCAAATGGCCGTTTTATTTTTTTTTCCCTAACCGCGGGGCTCAGCTGCCTTTGCCAACCTCCACTGGCAGCCTCAAAACTCAGGAGTCTCCACTGTTCGGTCCTCGCCGCCGATCCGCCAGATAGATGTCCCAAGCTTCTCACTCGACGCATGCACAGCACAGACCCCCGGGCAGGACCCTGTCCCCAATCCGCCTTGCTCTGGGAGCTTGCAGTGTGCGCCCTCCTACACTAACGCCATCTTGGCCCCTCCCTAAAGTGTTCTTTATACACTGAAGATTCAGTTCTCTTATCAGATATATGATATTGCCATTATGCTGGTTGCTGCTACAGTTTCTTGATATATCATTTGAAGCACAAAGGTTTTACTTTTGATGAAATCCACTTTATTTTTTCATTTGTGGCTGATATCACATCTAAGAACCTTATAACAAATATAAGATTGTGAACATAAACCCCCATGTTTTACTCTAATAATATTATACTTTAAACTCTTTCATTTAAGTCTTTGATCCATTCTGTGTTAATTTTTCTACATGGTGAAGGTTAAGGGCCTAAGTTTATTCTTTTCTGTGTGGATATCTTGTCACCCTGCATCACCTTTTAAAAAACTTTTTCCATTGAATGATATTAGTAACCTTGTAATAATCATGTTCCCATAGATGTATAGTTTTATTTCTGGTCTTTCAATTCTATTCCATTCATCTATAAGTCTATTCTTCTGCTGAACCACTGCTTTGTTCTAAGTTTTGAAGTCAAGAAGTATGAGCCCATCTCTTTTGTTGTTTTTCAAGATTGTTGGGTCCCTTGCAATTCCATGATTCCATATGATTTCCAAAACAAGCTTGACAATTTCTACAAAGAAATCATCTGGGGTTTCTTTGTAGAAATTTGTAGAAATTGCTATATAGATTGCATTGAATCTATATATAAAATTGGAAGTATTGCTGTTTTAACAACATTAATCCTTCTGATCCATGAATGTGGAATGTGTTTACGTTTAATAAAATATTTGTTAACTACTTATGTTTTGTAGTTTGTAGTGAATAAATTTTGCACATATTTTGTTAAATTGGTTCCTAATTATTTTTTTTTGATGTTATTATAAAGTAGCAAGAGTGAACAATCTTAACTTGTATCTGATATTAGAGGGAGAGCATCCAGTCTTTCATCATTAAATGTGATGTTAAACAAATTTTGTATCCATGGGATAAATCCCACTTGATCATGGTAGATAATTCTTTTTATGCTACTGGATTCGGCTTTCTAGTATTTCACTGTGATATTATCAACATGTTGTAATAGAAGAACATTCTTGTTTATGTACTATTAACCACAATCATCATCCACCATTAAAAACACTATGTTATACCATCCCTAGATTATCCTCTAGCTTTCTTTCAATTGCCATTAACCTCCCTAGTCTATGCCATTATATTGACTATAATGTGTTACCATCAACTCTATCCATTTCCCCATATTTATAATCCATCTTATTAATCATACTACATACATTCAGCATCACCTTCCCATTCTCATCCCACATTCTAACTCCTAGTAACCTAGAGTGGGGTTTCTTAACCTTTTTAAATAATTTTTTTAAAGATACTTATATTACATAAATGTTACACAAAAAATATAGGGATTCTCACATGCCCCATTCCCCACACCTCCCACTCCCTCCCATATAAACATCCTTCATTACTGTGGCACACTCATTGCATTTGATAAGCACATCCTGGGACTTTGCCATTAAGTATGGACCATAGTTCACATTGTAGTGTACAATCTCTCACACACAGTTCTGCATGTTATGTGAGGATATGAAATGGCCTAGTTGGATGGGGGCCATTCAGTACAGGGCACAGCTGAAGCAGGCTTCTAGGGAGTGTGTGAGTAATCATTTTGTCATAATGTGTTGTATCAGTGGGTGGAGATCCACATAATGAGCAGGAAGGAGTTGGACTCCCATCCTCAGGAGGACTGATTTTTTTTCACAAATAGAGAAGCAGGAGTCTCTTGAGAGCATGAGTGGTTCCTAATAGGGGAGGAAAAACTAGTGTGTCAAGACCTCAGTGCTGTCGCATAACTATGAATCATAACCTTTTTTGTTCCATGAATCCTTTTGCCAGTCTGGTGAAAACCACAGACCCCTTCTCAGAATGTAGCAAAAGATAGTTTTATCATGCTCAACATTGGCATGTCTTTAAATTAAATTTTAGGATTATTCAAAATTACATCTTACAACTTTCCAAAATTTCAATACCTGATAACCTAACATGGTTCCACATCTACTCAAATGGTCATTTTTGTCAAACATTTAGAAATTTGAGTTTTCCCACAGCATCATAAAACCATTTCTGCCATCCTTACCAACATTTTTACAGGCATTTATCCACTGCACTGATAACATGCTACATCAAAATAAAAATCAAACTAAACCCACACCATACAGTATTATTTAATGAATATATCACACCCACACCACCACATCCCCACAAGAATAATGATGTTTTAAAATGCATAAAATAAAATTACATAGGAAATCAGTTATATATATTGAGATAAATTTACTAAAATAAAAACTATGATATAATACTATGCATATGTGCTTCTTTCTTAACACATTAAAAAATAATTCAATACATCAAAAAATAGGAAAATTAAAGTTAAATTTTATGTGTTTGAAGGCATGTCAATGTACAGACTGTTGTTGTTTATCTTGAATAATAATATTAAACTGTGGTGTAATATTTGCAAGGCAATCTATGCATGTCATGTTGGATATCTAATTGAGTTTGATGTTTTGTTTTCATTGTTGCAAGTGTTGAAAATCCCAATTCACAAAGATATATTGTTGCAAATGGAATCAAAGCTTCCATAGCTTGTTTTACAAAACAAGGATAGGCTTCTTGCAGGGAACACCAGAATTCTCCAAGGCTTTTTGAGCTAAACTCCAATTTTAGCAAGATTTTTGTCCTAAGATCATTGAGTTCATATTTCATTAAATCAACACCTTTGATTCAGTTTATATCAGAAAGAAAAGGATTGCAGATCCATGGTTCAATTTTCATGCCATCAAAATAGAAATAATTAAGTACTGTATGCTTCCAAGTGTTTACAGATATCCCTTTGCAAAAAAAATAAATGGAAGAGAATTTTGTACCTAAACTTCATCTTTGTAAAGCACTTCCTCTGGAAGTTTGCAAGAATGTCAGCGTCTATTCTCTTCTTCCGTATTGGTAATTTAGCCAAGAAAGCTTGTAGTATTTCAGTTGCATCCATAATGGTGACATCACAACTTTGAATAGAAAGACTTATCTCATTCATGTAATGAAAAATACCTGCCAGGTAAGCCATCTCATGGATAAAATCCTTTCTTTCAAAATGTTCTAACAGTGGGTTTTCTTTTTCTTTCAGAAAAAGTGAAACTTCTGTCCTTAGTTCAAATAAATGCTTCAAGGCTTGTCCTCTTGAAAACCAGCACACTTCTGTGTGGTAGAAAAGGACTTCATATTCTTCTCCCAGTTCTTGACAAAATCTTTTAAAATTACAATGATTCAGATAGTTTTTTAAATAAAGTTGGTAACTTTTATGGCTGTTGACAAAACTTTCAGGGTTGTTGGAAAAGTCTTTGTTGCCAGTGAGTGTCTGTGTAAAAAGCAATGAATGATGACAACTTGAGGAGCTTCTTTTTTTACTAAAGTAGCAAAACCAGATGTATCACCAAGCATCACAGGAGCTCCGACACTGCAAAGAGAATGAAATTTTTCTTCCCAATCAAAGACTTGTTTGTGAAAAAATTTTTTTTTACTATTTCCAAAATGTCAATGGCCTTCATATTTTCCAAAAGAGACTCACAAATAATAATTCTTTGATGGTGTCAGCACACACATAGCAAACAAAAACAATGAGCTGACTACATTAAGAGATGTCTATAGTTTCATCCAATTTCATACTGAAGGGGAATGGTGAGACTGACATTTCCTGAATGACCTGTTTTAAAATATTAAAAGAAATATCAACTATTCTAGAATGCATTACATCATTTAACAAGAAAACCACTTCCAGTTTCTTCCTCTATTCCACTCCTCAAATCAATTTGACCATTTCCAGTGCAAATGGCTTTATTAAAGTCTCTCCAATAGCGTGGGGCTTCTTTTGTTTTGCAATGTGGTAAGCAATTTCATAGGGTACTTCAAGCTGAGGCCTTCATGAAATGGCAAATCCAAGTTTTGGAGGCATCCCTGCTTTTTCAAATTGAGCTTTTTTTTGCTTAAAAAACTCACATCTTTAGATACATTCTCAGTATGGACAGACATGAGATGGTTTTTCAATTTTTCTGGCTTCATACTTGGATTCACAGGAATTTTTCTATGCAAAATCATTGCAGTTTTTGAGTTCCATCACATTCATCAATACAGATAAAACAAAATAATACATAACTTTCATCATACTTTCTTTTCTTCAACATTTCAACTTAAATTCAGTCTGTAAAATAAAATATATAATTTAATTGACAGTTTTTATCACAGTATTTTGTAAGGTTTTTAAGTAATTTGATAAATATGCATATAAATAAGTTATATTTAACTCTCAGATAGACATGTGGCTTGCAGCAAAGCAGGATTTGTGTTCTTTCTGGAATTTGGTATCATTCCTGGAATTGTGCATAAAGTTCTGTGGATTTTCAGAACCTTCCTAGAAACCTAACAGCAAAAGAAAATTACAATGCATGTGGACATGAGCAGACATTGCTTGGGTCACAGATGATTAAACACTGCAGTATCAGCAACTGAAAGACATAAACATTGATTGCATGGATTGACAAACTCATTGTGGGTGTGCCTGTTATACACTCTTAACCAGGGTGTCTATTCATTAAAAGTAGCCTGTTTATGAAAAGTTATGAATTCTCATTTAAACTGACCAGTTTTTTAAAATTTTAAAAATCAATGAAAACAACTTACCTACTTTCACTTATTTGTTAACAAACAATTGTAGACAGGGAAATACTTAAATGTAATGCAATTACTGGGCAGCCAAAGTGAGAATGCTTGACTTCACCATTTGGTAGCTGAACAACTCCTAGGCATTGAGTTTCCAGCATAGATCAGGTAAAAACAGATAAGATTCCTTGAGCTGGCAGGAAAAGTATGCACATTTTCTCTGCACAGCAAAGGTGACCATGTTGTCTGGATAAAATGTGCAAGCATCTTTGTGTTTGTCAAATAAGACAATTTTGACCTGTAATTTTTCATGCTTTGGTTATTAATTATAATATCACACTGTGTTTCTTTGGTATGATTGGTTACCTAAAAACACAGCTGGAATCACAGTTAACACATTTTGAACACAAGTGGCTTGGTCAAAATCACTAATAATCACACAGCATGTGCTGAATGTATTATGTATTACAGGCATGTTTTATTTCATTAGGTTATATTTTTCACTTTGTATTTTTTCTTTTTTTTGTTGTTATAGTTACATTGATTATAACTGTGCAGAGTGAAATTTTTGACATCTATAACTTGTGCTGATTCTTTGATTTTTCCTTAGAAAATGGCACTCCTACACTTCAAATGATCAGAGACACCACTCAGTAGATCTCTTTCTGTTTGTTAACTATACTGTGCTGCTAAATAGTTGACCAACTATATCACACAATAATTTGTACACAAGACTGTGGCCATGTGTGATCTAGTGACAGATTTAACAATTACTGTAATTTCAAAGTATGAATGAGCATAAAAGTTTTTTGAGATAGGCAACAACTCTAATGTGCTATGAAATGATTACTACTGTAATTTATCACATACACTCATAAGTGAAGGAAATGCTAGATTTCAGTTAGAGGTCAGAGAAAATATTGATTCTTTTCAATTCAAGCTCATGGACCCCCTGAAGTTTTTTCATGGATCCCTTGGGTGTCTTTGGACCCCTGGTTAAGAAACCCTGCCTTAGAGGCAGGACTGAAACTTGATTTGAGCCTGCAGGCAGGGGTCCTCTAGAACTAAGCGTACAGTTGGTACTGAAAGTTCAGCTGAGTATGCATTTGGGCTTAATCTAGAGCTAAGCATACAGGTGAGATTTAAACTAGTGTTGAGCATGCAGGTAGGGCTTAAACTGGAACGGACTATATGCAGGTGGAGCTTAAAATAGAATTAAGTTTGCAGACCAGACTTAAACTTGACCTGATCTTGCAGGTCAGGCTTCAACTTGATCTGAGCCTGGAGGAAAATTGGTATAGAGATGAATGTGCAAACAAAATTATCTACAGTTTAGTGTGCAGGTGGGGCTTAATCTGGAGCTAAGGAAAGAAGGGGGACTGAAACTTGATCTGACCATGCAGGCGGAGTTTAAACTACAGCTGACCATGGAGTCAGGATTTAATTTAGAGTTGACTAAGCAGGAAGGGCTTAAACTAGAGCTGGTCATGCAGGTGCGGCATAATCTAGAGCTGAATCATGTTGTGGGAACTTAACTAGAGCTGATCAAGTAGACAATGCTCCCTGTCTCACCAAGCCAGCAGCTAGAGTAACCCTGTTAAACCAAAGTCTGATAATGTTAGGCCTCTGCATAAAACCCTCTAACGACTCTCCATGCTCAGAGATAAAGCCATGGTTAGTTCCTGATGTCATCCAGAAATTCCCACAGACTCAGGCTCTGACACAGCCCATGTTCCAGCATGGGCCCCCTGGTCACCCTGGAATGTGCCAGGTCCCCTCTAGTAGAAGCTTGATCATCCAGGCTGAGGAACAGCCAGTGCAAAGGCCCTTAGCAAGTCATGGCCCAGCCTTGGCTCCAGCTATGGATTCTCAGGACAGCCTCCCTGGCCACCTTAGCTACACCTCCACACACACTCAACACCACTTTCCATCCTCCTGCTCTGCTCTGCTTTTCTCCATTTCAGCTGACTTTTCTAATTTACTGTCTGCCTCCCCAACTGGGATGTGAGCTCCAGGAAGGCAGGGTTTTGTCTAATTCCTGCAGTATTTTCATGACCAGGAATATCATATAAATGAGAAATACTAGTTAAATTAATTATTAAAAGAACAATATGACAGATAAAAATAGCACAGTACTCAATAAAATAAGGAAGAATCCCCAGGATTATAAAAGGACACAAAGGGTAGTGAAATTTGATAAACAGACATTTGCTTTGTGTTTTTTATGTGTTTTTTTTTTTTTTTTTTCAAATTCAAGATAGCAAATAACATTGAGAATAAGGTCAACTTCCTCTGTGGTTTCTTTCTCTTCTTTTGTTGTTGTCTTAAAAATGACAAGACATCTCCTTAGGAAAGCTCATAGAATGTAGTTGCCTCAGGGTCCTGGGTTCTGCTCCATTTCACAGATGAGGAGACTGAGTTGTAGGGGAAAACATGGTTCACCTGGAGACACTGCTGTTTGGGGGAAGTGGAGCTCACCCTGGCTCTGGCCCCTCTGAGGACTAACCCAGGGCACCTCCTCAGCCCTCCTCAGGAGCTGAAGGCAGAAGCACAGCTACAGACAGGCCCTGGAGACTCCAATGACAATGTTCCATGGTATCTTATTACATGAAGAATCAGAAGACTGTGGTTCACTTTTATGGTTCAGAAGAGGCAGTCCTGGATGCTAACATGGGTTTAAATATGTTGATGCAGGGAGGCTTCAGGAAGGGGTTTAATTTTTATTCTGCTTCTGTGTAAATGCTGTTGCCCCCCTTGAACCTCTCCTCCTGCCCTCAGTCTCATTGTCTGCCCTGCACAATGACTGGTTAAATCCTGAGGTAGAAGCTTTATCATAGTTCTACAGTGTCTAGTCAGTGAACACAAAGTGGGTTCTTGCAGAGGCCTCCTCTGATAGTGAGTGGCTCTGGCCAGCAATTGCTGCCCAGAAGAGGCTGGTGGGTATTGAAGGGTCTCATGATATTGGGATTACACATCAGTCCATTGGACAAGAGGACCTGGGAGCACCAGTTTATTTGGGAGGGGAGAACAGAAAGCACACAAGAAGGCATGGTGAGCCAAGGTGCAGGAAGAGAAGGATGCCAATAATGGCCATGTTGAAATGTAGGTCACACCATGGCACCTGGGCTCAGGGCTGCTGAGTAGCCAGAGGTCACCCCTGAGGGAGATAGAACAGTCTGTCTAGGCAACTGACCTCTTCCTCAGTGAGAGCTGTCCCTGATGTGGCCTGCAGCTCCTGGAACAGAGCTCTAAATCTGGGCCCTTCCAGGCTGTGCTGGTGGCAGGTGAGCTTGCACCTGCAATGCTGGGAAGAGCCAGGAGGGAGGAAAGTTGAGAGGTACAGGTGTTAGTCATGAAGCTCTGCCCACCCTGGCTGCAGGTGAACTCATAGGTCAGTGTAGGAACCCTGGGAGGGTCAGAGGCAGGTGCTCCCAGCCCTCAGGGCACTGGACCCACCTCAGAGTAGCTGAGGCCAGGCCCAGCATGGCCAGAGATGCATCCATGGGAGGACCTGAGTTTCAGGGAGCCCTGAAGAGGGGAGGCCTGTGCAGAGATGGGAGAGCACATGGGTGCTCCTGAAGGGCAGTGACTGCCATCCTGTTGAGCCCCCAGGGCTGCTACTGTCTGCAGCTCCCCATCCAGCAGAGACAGCTGGTGCAGGGCTCCAGGATGGAGCAGGAGGATAGGTTTCAGAATGGTGGGGCCCAGTGTAAAGTAAAGTGCGGGGACCCATGTTCAAAAAGCAGGCACATTGCCTTTAAAGCTTCTAAAATGTGAACTTTTTGTCTTTTTATGCAGTTTCTCTCTTGACTTGCCATGATGTTTTTATTTGCTATTTAATCTGCTGCTTTCTTAGGCACAGGGATATACATGGGATGAGTGTGGAACCTCACAGGCAGTTCCAAGCACACACATGGCCCACTGGCTGCTGGGGTCCCCTCCAGACAGCCACCAGACCCACAAGTCATGCTCTGGGCCAGAGAAGTCATATCAAGCATCTACTCATCCCACAGCTGGCTGCTGCAACCCATGGAAAATGGCCAATGCCCAAGGACACTGCAGCCTCCATGTTGGGACATATTCTGAACCTGGACCAGGGGTGAGCAAGAGGCTTGCTCCATTTGCAGTTGCTCTGGCTGTGCTCATGTCAGCCTGGGGCTGGGACAGTGTCACCAGGCTCCTCCTCAGACACTGCATGTCACACCAGCCTCAACCTCCCAGGAGGGCAACCAGAGCACCAGGAGTTGGGGAAGCAGGCAGCTGAGATGTGTCCAGGGAGAAGGGGCAGTGGGAGGTAGGTGTGCACCCCACAGAGCCTGCAGGCCCCAGCACCTGCACCATGACTACATCAGAATACACTTACCAAGCAAAATTTCAAAGATACAGTTAAGAATCTTAAGGTGGCAACCACAGAGCACTGAACCCCAAGAACAGGGTCCCTCTTAGCATGCACCATGCCCAGCAAGGTGCCTGCAGCCCTGCAGCCCTCTGAAGGGGCAGGCAGTGTCCATGCAGACAATAAAGAATGTGCCTTAACAGCCATTCTCATGAGTCACCACTGCACCCAAGGCTTATGAGGGAAGTGGAGGAGGAAGAAAATGCACCTCATCTCCAAGAGAAATCCAGGCAACAGAGGCAAGTCATGGTGTCCTTTCTACACTTACACAGTCTGGAAGAAATTTGGGACACCTGCCAAGATGGGGTGTAGGCAGGATTTGACCTCAAATCCCCTTGTCCACTATGCCCTGTTTGCCCTGTCCCCCCAAGTCCAAGGCTGCCCATGGTGGGGTAACTTGAGACCCCCAATGGCTCAGTGCAAAGGCCCCCTCAGCCTGGATGAGGCCTAGCCTCTTGTCCCAGCCCATGGGTCTCCCAAGCAGCTGGGATAGCAATTTACTTCACATTCTGTGGTCACTCCCCTATCCTGCCTATGTTCCTGTCCAGAGAGGGACCCTGGCCTCAGGATCTCCCCCTGGAGGCCATGAGGTGAAAGCCTTCCTTTCAGGCCCTGTGACTTGGGGATGGACTCCACTCTGCTGCTGAAGAGGAAATACACCCAGATCAGCCTCCACCATTGGAAGGCAAGACGTTTGTAAGAGCTCTGCTGGCTGGGAACCCTCCTTGTGGCTCAGGGTGCAGAACTCAGTTGGTCCATTGTCAGGTGGTGAGGAGTGGGAGCAGGGGGCAAGGCAGGCATCCACATCCCACACCTGAGCTGTCTCTGTCTCATGGCACTTCTCATTAAGTTTCTGAAGGCCTGCACCCTGGACACCTGCAGTAGCTTCAGGCCTTGGGGCACCCACCACACCCAGGCTGCCAGAACTCACTGTGGTGCAGTGGGTCTCAGGGGCACATGGATATCAGGGCAGCAGGTGAGTGAGGGCAGAAAAAGTAGCCCCAGGTCTGTGTGCAATGAATGAATAGGGCACAGGTGGATGGAGAGTGCAGCAGGAGGGAGCTGGGAAAGAGGGGTCCTGAGTCTGGGCTTGAGCTCCAGGCCAGAAATTGGCACAGGAGCAATGAGTTCAACCTGTACCAAGCCCAGCAAGCCCAACTTTGAACTTCCCTGTCCCACATAGCTCAGTAGCCTGGTGGTCATGCTGATGCCAATGGCTGGCTTTGTCCATGCATATGTGGTGACAGGTTGGCCTCCACTCCTGGATGTTGTTGGGGTTCATCTGTGTGCTCTCCTGACAGCCCACCTGACCAGACCTCATTCATTTCTCTTGTCCTCCTGGTTGCCAGCTTTCAGGCCTTGCAGTGGGCCCAAATCCAGACTGAGGTTGGTGGCCTTAGAGTAAAACTGAGGCAGGGATGAAGTCTGGTCAATGGGGTGGGGTGTTTTGGGTGGGAGGGGAGAAGGTGGTAGATGGGATCTGGGCAAAGATCCCTTGTCCAGAACTAGTGAGTGCAGGAGTGATGATGAAAACTGAAATTTTATTTTGACACAGCCTCAGACCTGGGCAAACAAGGCAGACTCTGGTTTGAACAAGCCTCAGGGTCCTTGCTTCTTACAATGCCTTCTGGAAGTAATTTAAGGTCCCTGGTGTTGCTGGGACTGGCCTTAGCAATCAGAGTCTTCTGAGTTGGACCCACTGGTTGGATGGAGCCTTTCTCCTTTGACAGGGCCAAGGACAGTTCCTAGGAGTCTTCCCGGCCAGAACTCTTCCCCAAGTGGATGAAGCAAGACAGAGTGTAGCCCCAGGTGGCATTGATCATGACATTTATTGTAGAATCAGGAAGAGCAGATGGTGCTCCAGACCCTCTCACCTGCATGTTTGTAGTTCCATGAGAGAGCCATGGGATGACTTGGTATTTTCTTAGCAAGACCTCTAGCCCCTAAGGACCTTCTCCTTCACCAGGTCTCCATTTCTCCAGGAAATGTGACCTAGGAGCAAAGAAGCATGGCTTCCCCCCACCTCAAATCCACATTGCAGTAGAATTTCCTCTGGAAAGAAAGAGGAAAGTCCACGACCCTCCTTATATTCTAAGGACTTTCCTGTTGGAAAAGATGCTGAGAGCCAGAGCATAAAGGGATAAGCATTTAAAAAGCATGCTTGAAAAAATAAAAGATTAAAAAAATAATAAATAAATAAATAAAAAGCATGCTTGTTGGCAGAGAAACATTAGTAAATGTCTCCAAGGACACTATATACTGCAGACATCAGTGGGAGGAGGCAGAGTGGAATGAACACACCACTAAGATGTTATTGTCTGAATTCCTAAGAAAGATTGTCTGAGAACACAGAAACAGGCAGTGCTCTCATGTACCAAGCTGAGAAACTAGTGAAGGATGCCCTACTTTTGTTATCACCTTTGTAGTATAAAAAGCAGCTTCAGCCTAAATAAATTTGCCTGCATTCCACATGGAGTGAGGTCCCCTGATCCCAAACTTTCTTTGGATCATTCCCAGCACTGTCTACCTCCATGTTGAATTAAAACAGATGACGCCCAACATGGGGCACGACTAGTCTTTTCTCTGGATCAGTGCCATGAAAACAAGGACTGCTAGGTTGGACGGTCCTTGCATTCTGTTGGTGAGTCAAATAATCTTGATCATCAGGGTAATGGGTAATCAGTCGACTCAGTTAGAGGATTATTTCCAAGTTTTGAAGACCCTGTTAAAGAGTACAGGGGTATCTGTGTCAACCCGAGGTTACTAGAACTATTTTCTCTTGTACAGAAACATTGTTATGTATGGTCTTTGTATAGTCTTATTTCTGTTGCTCTTGAACCATTACAGTCAGATGAAAATGAAGATATTAAAATGGATACTGCTATTGCTAAAACTATAGCAGAACAAGCTAATGATGATTTTAATGAAAATATATATGAAAAAATTAATGAACAGGCAAAAACAGATAAAATCATATCTAATAAAAAGAGAAAAAAGAAAAAGGGAGTTTATGGAATTTTCCAGTGGTCGTTAAGCCATCTGCTCCAAAAGATGATTTATTGTCTTTTGAACTAGCATTTACGCCTCCTAAGGTATCTACTGATCCATTTTTTTATAACATTTGATGACCCTCCAAAAGTTTCTGTTTTTGTGCCAGCACCATCCTCTTCAATTATGAAAAGTATAGCATAGGGAAGTAGAGAAGGAAATTCAGAGGCTATGCAATTTTTTTTTTTTTACTTTTCCAGTAACAGTAACTCAAATTCCAGTAGATACTAACAATCTCCAAGGGGGTGTACAATATGAGCATGCTCCTATTCCTTTTAAAACTATCAAAAAATTAAAACAAGCATGCACTCAATATGGTGTAAATTCTCCTTATACTCAAGAATTGGTGCAAGAAATGGCACAAGCAAACAGATTAATACCCTGGGACCGGGATTTGTTAGCTCAAGCTGTTCTTAATTCAACAGAATTTTTACAATTTAAAACTTGGTGGGCTGATAAAGATAATATTGTAGCACGATGAAATCAACAGCAAAATCCACCAGTGCCTATTACTGCTGAACAAATATTAGGAGCAGGTCAATGGGCTGGGATTCCTCGCCAAGCTCAATATGATGACATTGCCATTGTACAAGTGTGATTGTGCTGCCTAGCTGCCTGGTGACGAATATTCACCCCTGGACAGGCTGTACAATCATTTTCAAAAATTGTTCAAGGAAATACTGAACCCTATGCTGAATTTATAGCAAGGCTGGCAGACGTAGTCAACAGGACAGTAACTCAATCTGATCTTAAAAAAATGCTTATTCTAATGTTGGCTTTTGATAATGCTAACAGTGAGTGTAAAAGGGCTTCATGTCTGATAAAGGCAAATGGAAGTACTTTACAGGATTATATAAAAACATGCCAAAACTTTGGGCCTAATACCTATAACATAACCCTTCTTGCAGCTGCTCTAAAGGGACATAGTCCTGTGGTTAATAAATTAAATTGCTTTAAGTGTGAGAAACCAGGTCATATGAAAAAAGATTGCTGAGCCAAAACTAGTGTAAAAGCTCCATTTAGCGGCAATAATAAATCAATACCAACTCGTGTGTGTCCGAAATGCCAAAAAGGGTTACACTGGGCCAAGGAATGCTATTCTAAATATCATAAAAATGGCAGTCTCATTAAGAAGTCAGGAAACTTCCAAGTGGGCCTTGCTCAAGGCCCTCAGACAAACAATATGAGCACATTTCCCAGCCTTGCTCAAATCTACCCAGTCAGCAACAGAGCAGTTCACTCCGGCCTGTAACAGAACTTAAAGCAGTTACCAAAAGCAGTACAGCTGTTGATCCTTCCTCAGCTGAAACTAAGTTTATTACTCCTTCACTGAGTATACCAAAAATAAGAACAGAAATTAAAGGGCCTATCCCAGAAATCTGAACTTCAAGCCTAGGTGTACTCCTAAAGAGTAATAATCCAAAATATCCATGTTAAATATCTGTATAAACTGCAAAATTAGAGCTTAACTGTATTTATGCTGTTTAAGTTGTCCTGGCTGGTTGCTGATTATGTACAAAAGGGTTTCAAAGAACAAGTTTATATATTACAGGTAACACAGATTCTAGAAAAAAATCTTAAAAACAGTAAAATCAAAGATGTAAAATGATGGAGGGCTTGAAGACAGCTATACCAAAGGAGTGAAAATTATGGGTCAAATTAGTAAGCTTTATGTTTCATAATTCTTTTTGTATTTGTCTGTGTGTTTAGTGTCAGTGTATATTTTGATACCTCTGGATGGTAATATTAAATTGATAAATGAAGATTATTATAAGAGCTCTATTCAAATGGCAAAAAATTAAATAAGTGCTTATATTAATAAATAAATATGGATACTAGTTTAAAATAATAAAAAATAATTATACTCAAATCTTATTCTAACAAATTTGTTTAATGTTGATGGTAATTATATGTTGTCAAAAGTTTGCTTGGAAATATCATTGTGGTAACTTAAATATGGAAGGTATATAGAATGTACTTTTATTATTAAAAGGCAAATGGAAGTACTTTACAGGATTAGATAAAAACTTGATGACTACCCTTGTGAGTCTTTGCTCTTGTAACTGAGACTTAGCTTGCTGTTGTGGGTGCCTAACGGTTGCCACCTGAGAGCCTCCTTGTTGCTCAAATGTGGCCTCTCTCTAAGCCAAACTCAGCATATGAATGCATTACCTTTCCCCCAACATGGGACATGACTCCCAGGGATGGGCCTCCCTGGCAATGAGGGATTAATACCAAGTGCCAACTGGCAACAAAACTGGAAAAAGACCTTGAATAAAAGGGGGGAAAGATAAAGACAAATGAGTTCAAGTGGCTAAGAGACTTCAAAGAGAGTCAAGAGGTCATCCCAGAGGCAACTCTTACGCACACCTCAGTAGGAGCTCATAGATCGTCAAAGTGCCTATCACCACACAAAGGGGCTCCTGAGACCTCTGGAGACACCCAGGTCCTATATAAGGGGGGATAGCCCCAGAGATTGATGACTTATCAGTGGGCTCTATTTTGGAATCTGTGCTCCTGAGAGTGACAGAATTGGACTCAAATAAGTCCTCCCTGCACATGGTTCATCAGTCCCTTCTATTCAAACCTATATGTGATGCTGAAGTTTTTAGGTATACTTCCAGAGACTGGAGCCTCTGGCCTATCTATGTGCCAGGTGTGTGTGGAATCTCAGTGGAGCTGCAAACTCCTACCCTACAGCTCAGTGGGCACATCCAAGTCACCTGGTGAGGAGACAATGATGGGCAACGGCCATCCCAGGGAATGGAGAGGGCCTGCATCTGCAGGCAGGATCATCCCACCCACCATATCCATGGGATATAAGCCCTCTCTCACTTGGAGGTGGAGTGGACATCACCACCCCAGTCCCCTCAGGATTGGGGGAAGAACTATGGACTAGAGTGGACTTGATGGTAGTCTGCTGTAACCATATGGGATTCTAGCAAAGGAAGAAATTACAACAATGAGGTAGAGCCAGTGGCCACTTGACACTTTTGGGGCAGGGAGGGGATGTGCAGTTGAAATACAAGGGCTTCTTTAGGATTTGGAGGTTGTCCTGAGTACCGTTGTGGCAACAGATGTAGGCCATTTTAAATCAGCACACACCACTCAGAACTGTGTGGGAGAGAGTGTGGTCTATGCTGTGAACTGTGGTCTATGATTAGTGGCAAGGCCCCAGGATGTGTAAGTCCATTGAGGGTTGTGGGCGACACTTATGGGAGATGTTTGTGTGGGATGTGGTGGAAGGTGTGGGAAGTGGGCAACATGGGAATCCCGGTGGGTTCCGTGTAATATTTTAGGTAAGCTAAGCACCTCTAAAAATATATTTATATATATATAAATAACATTTTTGTAAGCAAATGCACAATATGCATATATATTTATATAACATTTTACTAATATTGGTATGTATTGTGAAAATTTTGATTTTTACTCACAATAAAAATAAATAAATAAATAAATAAATAGTTAAGTTAATGTGATATATAATTTGAATGAAGTCTTTAAAATTGTTGTATAATTAAAAGAGATTTTCTAATTTTATAACAATTAAAGTTATATGAATAAAATGTTCATATGAATACTTTAAAAGTGTATAAAATTCCTGAAAATATAATAATGTTTCAATATAATATTAAATAAAATATAATGTTATTAATCATAATTTTTAGTTATAACTACAAAAAAAAGCAGCCATTAAAGGCTGCCAGGATAATGCATAACAGTAAAATTACAGTAAAATAAAATAACACCACTGCAGCATGCAGTGGTCCCAAATATTAGTAGTTTGTTGCAAAAAAATCATATCCAGTTATTTAAAACTATCACTTTGTTTCAAAACTTGCTGAAGCTTTCTTTAATGTTTTCTTAAACAAGTCAAGCCAGCCCACATTCCCCTTCCTGTAAAATAGTCAACAATAAATCAAGTTTATATTCAACACTGTAAGCAACAGCCCCAATTCTAATTATAATGTTAACAATAAAACCAATGCAAGTATTAAAATTACAAGTTAATGTATTACCCCACAGCCCAAATAGGAAATACTAATTTGTTTTTACCTATGCCTCAAACTATACAAAATAAAGAAGTTAAGGTCATTCTAATCATGCTACTAAAAATCTTATATGCTAAAGAAATAAAAGTTTATTCATTAAATGTCTGTTGTATAATCTACTATAGTTATGAATTATGTATAATATACTTAAATACTAAGCAAAACTTTAATACAATACATTACATACTTAAGTAATTCAATAACTTGTATATTACATATAAATGTGTTTTATTAAATGTATATGTAAATCTCTTGTTTTGAGTTTCAACAGTCCTGAAATCAAATGTATTAAAAAACAGGTCTGGTAAGTATTGTTCAAGCCTAAAAGTAAAGCATCATACAAAAAACTTTGTTAATCAACAAACCAATGCCTTGTTAGTTAACACTTTTCACATTTCAAGAAAAATATTGGAAATTAAAATAGTAAACACATCAAAAATGTTTTGTGACAAATTTAAAAAGATAAAGTGCATTTCAATGGGTGTTGCATTCCTCGTGGGGGAGCTGGCCACTCTCCCAGGGATTGATGCATAAACCTTAAAATGTACTGCCCAGGGAGTGTTATGTTCCTTCCTGAGGAGGCTGGCCCCTTCCTCAGGAATTAGCAAAATACTCACAAGTTGGCTTCTATAGTATCAAATTCATTAATCCTAAACACAGTCAACCAAAACTCTAGTATCAGTTGGTATGTCAACATTTCCCAGCTAAAAGCTAAATATTGGTAAGTATATATATAAAACTACTCTATTTATCTGTCATTCTGTAACTTTGTTCAATATTAACTTAATCTTTTAATTATGTTATTTATGTTTCTCACCTAATTGTCAGTATAAGCTTATTAAACTAAATACACATATTAACATCTATCTTGTATCTATCAAAGACTCTAGCCAAAAATAAACCAAGTACAACAGTGTATCCCCTGATTTAGTAAGTATGTGAATGTATGTTTACTTATATATAAAAAAATTCACAGTTAAAACTGTATTTATAAATGCTACAAAATAAAAAAAGGGGAAAATGGTGAGGTGCGAGAACAATTATATCAAGCATTATTTACAATAAATTTATTAAGCCAAAGGTCAGAATCATATACATCAGCAGCAGAGCATTTCTGGCGAAAATCAGGCAAAAATACAGAAACAAATATTAGACAACTAGTTTATTGAAAGCATAAAGATAATAATAAATGGGAAAAGGCAGAAGTTAAGTCAAGATATAGGGTCAAGGTTTTGCTCTTATCATTACAGATAAAGGAAACCAGCTTTGGGTCCTGTTCAGACATCTAAAACATAAACAAGCCAAAGAAGCTTACACAAAAAGCAGAAAAGATGGTAACTTCTAAAAGGCAGAATGTCACTCTAACAGTTATTCCTTGCTATGCTTACCTTGACAACCACAGCAGTAAATAGTGTACCTTCACATAATTATACATATTGGGCTTATATTACTAATTCACCTCTTTTAGAATTGTTGACTTGGGGGGACAAATCCTACCCTGTTTATATTAATCAGTCCTTTCATTTTCCTGGGTCTCTTGATCCTTACCTTCCTCTAAAACCTGAGGAGAAAGGGAAATTTATTGAAAATTTAACCTTGCCTTTTCTTGAATGACCTATCTGCATAGGATCCATCAATCCATGTACACAGCCCCAAAATCATAGTACAAAGTGATAAATGGTATACATGCCATGTTTCATCTGATGTTGATGTTGTACTCTTTAATAATTCCTATAGAATTGTAAAGAATCAGGCCCTTACAGGAATACCAAAACCTAATATAAACACAACCATAAGTTGAAAAATTAATAATTCAACAAAAACAACTAATGAAAGCTATCATTATTTTTGGAATTTTGGGGACGTCATAAGTATAAATACATCACTAAATTGGACTCATCAGGGAGGATTCATCCCACAACTATGGGACACTAAACTTAACAAAACTAAAAATTATTTGTGGAAATTATTTTTGGGAACTAGCCTAATTTTTGAATGGCAAGGCAGTAAAACTAATATTACCAGTTTAAAAAGAAAATCCACTTAATTTCTTAAAGTATGTGTACAGGATCCCATTGTTTTTATAGTAAGAACAGTAAGCATTAATCAAACATGGTTTTTCTGCAGCAATTCCTCCCTTTACACTTGTGTATCAGAATCTGTTTTACAGAAGAGTTCTACTGAAGTTCTAATGGGAAGACGGCGTCATGGAATATGGCTTCCAGTTCACATGAATCACTGCTGACAGTCTTCCCCTGAGAGTCAAATTCTTTGGCACTTTCTGAATAATTATCTGAAAGGAAGCAAATGTTTGATTGGATTAATTATAGCTGCTGTATTAGGGCTTATAGGTATTATTACAGCTGCAGCTGTGGCAGAAACTGCCATACATGAGAATATCCAAACACAACAATATGATAAAAATTGGCATCATAATGCTACTGAGTTATGGCATAGTCAGGCATATATTGATGAGCAGATTAACAATAGGCTTAATGACTTAGAAATGGCTGTTACACAAATGGGAGATCAGGTATATAATCTAAATTTAAAACAAGGTTTGAAGTGTGATTGGAATGAAAGTGCTTTTTGTATCACTCCTCTCCCATACAATGATTCCCATTATGAATGGGAAAAAATTAAAAATTGTTTAATAGGTCATCACACAAATTTATCTATAAAAATTACAGATTTGCAAAAAAGGATTTTGAGCATCTCTCAGAATCAACTTACTATGCTCCCAGGTAGCAAATTTTGGCAATCAGTGACAGATAAATTAAATAAAATAAACCCCTTACATTGGTGGAAATCAACCTCTGTACTTGCTAACTTTGGTGTGGTGATCATTGGTGCTCTGCTACTCTTAACTGTATTAGGAGGCATTCGCAAAGCTCTGCTGTCCCGCATTAATAGGGCTGAAAAGGCCAGCCATGCCAATAACTTGATTCTGCTTAAAACCCTTAACTCTCAAACCCGGTCCATGAAGCTTGGTTGGTGGCCAGTGACAGGTAAGACCTTCAGAGGAGGACAACCTAAGACAGGCACAGTCACCCTGGACTAAAAAACAGAAAAGGGAGAATTGTTTGAAAAGATGCTGAAAGCCAGATCATAAAGGGTTAAGCATTTAAAAAGCATGCTTGCTGGCAGAGAAACATTAGTAAATGTCTCCAAGGACACTGCATACTGTGGACATCAGTGGGAGGAGGCAGAGTGGAATGAACACACCACTAAGATGTTATTGTCTGAATTCCTAAGAAAGATTTTTCTGGGAACACAGAAACAGGCAGCACTCTCACGTACCAAGCTGAGAAACTAGTGAAGGATGCCCTACTTCTGTTATCACCTTTGTAGTATATAAATCAGCTTCAGCCTAAATCAACTTGCCTGCATTCCACATGGAGTGAGGTCCCCTGATCCCAAACTTTCTTTGAATCATTCCCGGCACTGTCTACCTCCACATTGAATTACAACAATTTCCTGTTTTCCTCACTGACATATGCTTTCCATCACACATAGATAGACTGATTGGGGATCTTCTCAGGCCTTTCCTGCCAGGAAATGGTGGGGGCAGTGGGTGGGTTGGTGAAGGAAGACCATGTTGAGTGGCCTCTTTCCCTCCTTCCTAGTCACACATTTGCAACTGGCAAGCCTCTCCACTTTCTTGGTGGTTGAGCATTGGCCTCCAGTTGGACAGAACTGTTATTGCTCTTATTTTTTTTACAGTACTCTGTGGAAGCAAAATGAGGCTTAGGTGGAATTCAATACTAGATATCTTTGATCTTCTCAGACATGACTTTGGAAATGAGGTAAGCTTTGGGCTGTTTGTTTCTGTCATGCAGTGCCCAGATCATTGCTGCAAGAGAATGGCCCACATGACATTTGGCTGTGTTTGGGGCAGAGGGGTTGGGTCAAGGGCTTGGAGCTTAGACTATATAAGAGTTAAATATGAGAGGAAGAAGAAAGTCTGTTTTGAGGTAGGAGCTCAAGAATTTTTATCAAGTTAAATCCCCATGTGACTTATGGGGGTCAATCTAGCTTGGTGATTAAAAGCCTGAACTCTGGAGTTGGATTATACCTGACCCTGAATTCTACAACAGGCATTTACCACCTGTGAGCTATTGGGCCTTTGACTGAAATTTTCTGTGTCATAATTTTGTCATCTTTTAAATGGTAATAATAATGAAATTGAAAAAGTTATCAAATAAGTGATCATGAGAAGGAAGAAACAGTTTAATCAAAGCTACCCTTGCCTTCACCAACAAGCCCCCCCCCAAGTCTTTCTAGTTCATGCCCACTCTCATGTTTAAGGTTTTTTGATCAGTGCAGCACCATATGTCCATGTACTCTTGGCAAACTCACAAATCATCATACTCCAATCAGTACATTTTATGTTATATAAGTCATATCACAAAGGAAAATTTATTTAAAAGCTACTTGATGGCTTCAGGTCAACCAAAAAATGGAGTCTGATGCTTCAGGGTCCTGTTCACTCACAACATTTTTGAACAACTTAAAATAACTGGCAGAGCCATCTTCCTCAAAACTCCGTAAAGCAGGTATAAGGTAATAGTAACTGGGTGATAGCTGAATTAAGACCACACAGCTTTAAAAATGACAGGCAAAGCTCATGGAATCCTTGCTAGTTCTTCCCTCATACTTCCCTAGTGTGGTGTTGAGCCACCCTGTGCTCCCACTTCAGGTCTCTAGTCCATTTCTGGAAAGCATAGATTAACCTTTATGTACATACTGGGGTGCCTGTATGTCAGTGCCAATCTATCATGTGGCAAACTGAAAGACTGAACCAGGAAACACATCTTGGGCTCATTCTCCCAAAACTTGTTTGGCTAGAAGAAGCAGCTCACATACAGCTAAGGCAGTGTAAAAAGACAATTAATTTCAAGTATTCTGGGACAAAGGATTACCTGTATTAAGCCATACAATGGAGTACCCAGGAGAAAGAGAATGTCTATTTCAGATGGCATAGAGGGAGCATTCAAATTCCTATAAATAGGAAAAGCACAGGTCCAGGACTAGCAGCAGGCAGCACACAGGCTCAGGTAAGAAAGAGAGAACCCTGCTCTTGACATTCACCTCAGGTGGATCTTCTTGATAGAAAGCAAAGGAGACCATCATCCAAAGCAGAGAAATTTGCACAGATGGAAAGATTTTGTTTTCAGTGCATTGTTTTGATTTTGTACCTCTTGTCACTCATGGAAATCTCTGTCATATCACTCAATGGGAATAAACTTAAGGAACAGACAGGTCAGGAAATAAATCCCAGAGTTAACACTTTAAAATATTAAAGGTACATCATGCAACCAAAGATTACAGGACAAACAAAGAAATGGAATGATGACCCATCCAAAGAAACAACAACAACAACAAACCATACATCAAGAAGATCAGACTTGGGCAGATCAGATAAAGACTTTAAAAAATCATCCTCCAAAAAAAAAAAAAAAAAAAAGATCCCCCATATGCTCAAGGACATCAAAGAAACAAGGAGAAAGAACTAAAGCACTATCAGGAGAATGATGAATAAACAATATGTTTATTCTCAATAATGACATAAACATTTTTAAAAAGAACTGAACAGAAACCCTGGAGTTGAAAACCAAAATAACTGAAAGAAAAAAACCTCCCTACCAAGTTTCAACAACAGGAGCTGGCAGAAGAAAGAATCAGTGAACTCGAAGGCAAGACACATGAAATGACTCAGGCTGAGGAACATAAAGAAAAAAAGAATTTTCAAAAGTGAATAGAGCCTAAGAAACCTGTGGGACACCATCAAGCTTACAAATATAAGCATTATGGGATGAAGAAAAGGCAGTGCTGAGAGCAAAAATTATAAAAATTATAATGCTAAATACTTACTTTAGAAAAGAAGAAACATCTTAGACTGACACTTTATCTTACAACTGGGAGGATGAAGAAAAATAAGAAAAAACTAAACCCAAAGTAAGCAGAAAGATGGAAATTAAAAAATAAGAGGAGTGATAAATGAAATAGAAAATTTAAGGCAACAAAGAGAATCATCAAAACAAAAAGCTGGTTCTGTGAAAATTTCATTAAATAGACAAACTTTTACCTAGACCAACAGAGGAAAAAAGTGAGAAGATGCAAATACCTAAATTCAGAAATGTAAGGGTGGCATTACTACTTATCTCACAGAAATAAAAAAGGATAATAAAAGAACATAGCTGTATGCAAATTAGTTAACATAGATGAAAAGGACAGATTCCTAGAAATACTTAAACTACTTATACTGACTCAAGAAGAAATAGAAGACCTCAACAGGCCAATAATTAGTAAAGAGAAAGAATCAGTAATCAAAGCCTTTCAGCACAGATAAGCCAGTACTAGATGGATTCAGTAGTGAATTTTACCAAACATTTCTAGAAGTAAAACCAATCGTAGTCAAATTCTTACAAATTTGGAAGAGGAGGGAACACTTTCCAACTCATTCTATGAGGACATCACTGTAATTTTTTAAAAAGCCAGATAAAGACAGCACAAGAAAATAAAATTACAAATCAATATATTTTATGAATGCAGATGTAAAAATTCTCAACAAAATACTAGCAAACTTAATCCAACAACAATTAAACCATGACCAAGTGGGATTTATCCCTGATATGCAAAGGTGAATCAACATAAGAAAACCAATTAATGCAATACTGCATGTAAACAGAATGAAGGAAAAAAACACATGATCATTTCAATAGATGCAGAATAGGCATTTAACAAAATATAGCATCCCATCTTGAAAAAAGAAAACAAAACTAAGAAACCAAGGAATAGAAGGAAACATCCTCAACATGATAAAGGGCACATATGAAAGACTCACTGCTAACATCATACTTAATGGTGAAAGATTGAAAGCATTGCCTCTAAGATAAAGAAAAACAAGATGCCCACTGTCACTACTGTTAGACCACATTGGATTTTGATATCCTTCAAAACCATGGGCTATAGTTAACAGTACAAGTACACTAATATACTAATATTCTTTCATCATTTGTAACAAAGGTACCATACTAATGCAAGGTGGAGTAGGAGAGAGTATTTGGAAACTCTGTATTTTCTGCATGATTTTACTGTAAACCTCCACCTTTCTAATAATGTTATATTACAAAACCTATACATTATATCTCAAAATAATTATAATGTGTTAATGACATAGAAGAGAAACTTTTACTTTGAGCATTGAATGGAGACCCTTATAGAAGGAATATGGTCCAAATGGAATTATTAGGACTTCAATATCAGAGAAAGAACTCAATGGATGGGTTGAACAACAAATGAGACACAGCTGTGGAAAAAATTGGCAGAATGGAATATAGGACATCAACTCCAAGAAATATGAGGAGGACAGATAGTAAAAAGTGAAGAGCAAGGAGAAGTGTGAAGTGTACAATAATCCAACAAAACATGTGCAGTAGTCATACCACAAGGAAAGAAGAGAGAGAAGGTATCAGGGCAATATTTGCACATTCCAAAACTTACTTCAACCCACATATCAAGGTGTTCTTAGCACTCCATGAGGGTAAAAATGCATCACTAAGATAAGAAAATCAGCAGAAGGCCAAAGACTATAACTTAGAAGACTGCAAACAAAAAAAAATATGATGATCAAAGGAGCAACACTTACACTGAGGCCCATATTCTCCATTAAAAACTGTAGAAGATGGAAGAGAAAGTGTTGGGCTAAATAGCTGACCTAGTACTTTATACACTGCAAAAAATGAAAAAGGGAACTGTCATTTTACAGAGGAAATTACTAGACAACATGAATGGAAAGACCCAAAGTAGCCAAGAATGTGTGCAGCTCATGGTGTGGAAATTCTACAGCAAGAGTATCTACCCATGATACAAGAATTCATTTAGTATGCAGAAAAGTATATGAAAATAGCATGTGGCAATTGATGTTGGTGAGTAAAGAATAACTTGAGTGATAACAAATAATTCTTGTGTAGGTTAACCAGAAGTATTTCCATCTAGGAATCCCAAAATAGAAACACATCTCATAATCATGAGAAACAGGAAAGATGGAGGAAATGTGAAGGCTGGAGTGGATTCTGTGAAATAAGAGCTCATGCAAACTGGACCTTGGATCAGAAAGGGCATCCATGGGAAAACTGCTGGATTTCCAAAAGGACTCTAATTTAGTTGATATTGTACATATCATTATAATGACTATGAATAGGTACTTGAGGATAAGGGACAGTGAAGTGTTTGAAGAACACACAACCTCTTATGTATTTTTAGATTTATCTGTACATCTAAATTGTGTTCACAATGGGGTTTTTGCTTTACTTTTTCATGCATTTGCTTTTTAAAATTTGCCTCAAAGAATAGACAGACACTCTTGGCTCTGGTGTGTGACTCTTTTTGAACTAGAGACATGTTTCTGTTTTTGTCTGTCTTGCTGTGTGTGATTTCTTTATGGTTCATTTTGCTTTGACTTTGTTAAAAGTGTGTGCATGTTTGGTTTTTGCTTGAGATTGAGCAGGTGCTGGGATCACCAGGGTGGAGTGTGCAAGTGGATTGTGAGGCTCCAAGGTGACATCTCACATAGAAGTGAGACCCAGGCCAGTGCACTCACCCCCCCACATGTACACACATATGCACACACTCACACAGGCAGCACCACAGGCTACAGTATTCAGACCTCCAACCAACCAAAAATATCTGGGAATGTATACAACCTACTTGCAAATGTTCAGAAAATAGATAAATACATTAACAGAGAATGATATGACAAATGTGACAAAATGTTAAAAGTTGTTGTATGTGTGTACAAGGTATTTTTGTATTATTTTTGCAACTATCTGGTAAGATTGAAAGGATTTCAAAATAAAAAGTTCTACAAAAGAAGCTCAGGGCACTCCCATCCTGGGGCCACCATGTGCATTCCTGGAAGGACCATCTTAAGCACATCCTCACCCAGGCCACAGGCTCAGTCATGCCAGCCAGACCCCAGCTCCCCAAGCTGCTCCTTCAGGCTGCCCACACCCCAGGGGCCTCCTCCTCAGAGGACCTGGGAACCACCACCACCCAGCAGCAAGAAGCACACCCAGCAACCACACCTTGGTGTCTGAACACAATTCTCCACGGACAGGAACCAGGGCTTCTTGGAGAAATGGCTGATTCCAGAGCTGTGGCAGGAAAAGTGGAACATGAGCTAACAGCATCCTATTGCTAGAAAGTAGGGAAGGGCTCAAGGAATCAAGAGGATCCATCAAAACAACAAAGAGCCCACTAATAGGGTCCCCATTGGCCAAATCAAAGGAAATTGGAGCATTCAAATAAGTACTGATATTAACAGTTTATAATCTATTGAATAAAATAGGAAAGTTTGAGTCCATGTTGAAACAAACATATACATACATACATATATACATACATACATACAGTTTGATGAGAAATAGGGTGTTTACATAGTTACAAAGCACTCCTGCCCCCAAAATACTTATACAAAGAGGAAAAGAGTAACTTTATAGTGCAGAAACCTGTGGACCATGCTCATCAGTAGATTTGATTAATAATATGTGTACCAAGATGACCAAAATCAGGAGCCAGGAGGATTCAGCATCACTTCTGTGATATTCCTCCCACAGATGTACAATTAGAAACAGCAGGTACAAACAGAAAAACTGATCTGTAATATTCAAAAGTGTCAGGCACATGAAAGTCAAGAAAAACTGTGGAACTCTTCCAGCCTGAAGGTCATTAGAACATGTCAATTGGCTGGGGTGGGCAAAATGGCATCAGTTTAGGAGGGCACTCACTGACTCACTCTCTGAGGATGGCTGATTGGGGACAAGGTCCTGCCTGGAGGGTCTGTGCTGGGGGTGCACAGAGCAAGAACCTTGGGGACATCGATCTGGAGGGAGCTGGACAGTGAGGTGGATTGCTCAGGAAAGATTCGTGAGTTTTTCCCCTGCCTGTGATGGTTGACACAGATGGCTGAACCCCACCCTCAGGGAAAAAGCCTGGCTTGAACTGTGACTCCTGCCAGCAACCCGGTGAGAGGGAGCAATCTCCAAGAGTGGGAGGGTTCTGGTGGAGGGTCGAGAGGGGTTTCCTTTCTGTGGATTTGGCTGCCTAGACCCCCTCATAGCTTTGGGGAGCAGATAAGCCAGCTTGAAGCAGCACCAGGCTGAGGGGAGAGGTGAATCTGCTGAGAAAGCCTGATTTACTCAATAGCTCAGTGATACAGAGGCTTGGCTCCAGAGGGGGTGGAGTCAGCCAATTTTATTGTTCTGCACTAACAAGCATCAGAGCCTCAGCTCCCCTGGGGAGGCCAGGAAGTAAGAAGTGCTTGATTAGTTTCCACAAGCCTATTTAGGGTCCCCTCAGTGAAGGGAGTGGTCTAGAAGAGGACTTCTTTTGGGTCCTTAATTTTGCCCCCCAAAAAAGGCAGTCACTTTAAAAAATAAAAAAAAAGATATTTTTAACTTAGTTTAATTGCTAAAATCTGTCCCAAAACCTGCAGATAGAACCTTGCAGGGCAATTGATTGATGAACACAAGCAGGCTGAGAGGTTCCACAAGGGCCCTAGAAGAAACCCTGCTCTTCCTTAGCTTTGTTTGACTGCTTGCTTTTGTGGTTGTTTGGTTTTTCTTTGTTATTTGTTATCTCTTGCTTTTCTTTCCTCTTTCTCTAACCCCCTTCTTTTTTAAAAAATTAGGTGCTGCTAGCTTGATTCTACTTTGCTGTGCTTCTTCGCCCCAGTGTGGGACATGACACCTGGGGATGAGCCTCCCTGGCAATGAGGGATTAATACCAAGTGCCAACTGGCAATATGATTGGAAAAAGACCTTGAATAAAAGGGGGAAAAGGTAAAGACAAATGAGTTTATATGGCTAAGAGACTTCAAAGAGATTCGGGAAGTCATCCCAGAGGTAACACTTACACACACCTCAGAAGGATCTCATAGAACACCAAAGTGGATATCACCCCACACAGAGAAGCTCATGAGGGCTCTGGAGACACCCTGGTCCTATATAAGGGGGGATAGCTCCAGAGATTGATGCCTTATCAGTGGGCTATACTTTGGAATCTGTGCTCCTGAGAGTGACAGAGTTGGACTCAAATAAGTCCTCCCTGCACAACATCCATCAGTCCCTTCTATTCAAACCTATATGTGGTGCTGGAGTTTGTAGTTGTACTTCCAGAGACTGGAGCCTGTGGCCTGCCCATGTGCCAGCTGTGCCTGGAATCTCGGTGGAGCTGCAACTCTACTCTACAGCTCAATGGACTCACCCTAGTCACCTGGTGAGGAGATGATGATGGCCAACGGCCATCCCAGGGAATGGAGAGAGTTTGTACCTGCAGGCAGGATAATCCCATCAATCTTATCCATGGAATATAAGCCCCCTCTCACTTGGAGGTGGAGTGGACATCACCATCCCAGATTCCTCAGGATTGGGGGAAGAGCTATGGACTAGAGTGGACTTACTGGTATTCTGTTGTAGACATATTGTGATTCAAGCAATGGAAGAAATTACAATATTGAGGTGGAGCAGGTAGAGGGAAAAGCAGTTGTAATACAGGGGCTTTTTTGGGACTTGGGAATTATCCTGAGTGACATTACAATGGCAGATATAGGCCATTTTACATCAGCATATACCATGCAGAACTGTGTGGGAGAGGGTGTGGTCTACAATGTGAACTATGGTCCATGCTTAGTGGCAAAGCCACAGGATGTGTATATCCATTGCAGGTGATATGCCACACTCATGAAAGATGTTTGTGTGGGATGTTATGGGAGGTGTGGGAGGTGGGGAACATGGGAATCCCTATAATTTTTGTGTAACATTTATGTAATCTAAGCATCTAAAAAAAAAAAAAGAACATGTCAACTAAAGGCAATATGTGAGAGTAGACTGGCTCCTATCACTATCAGGGTACAATATTGGGACAACTGATTAAACTTTAATGAGGTCTGATGATTAAATGGCCATAATCAACCACTGATTAGATGGTTGATTTCCTGATACAACAGTTATAATATGGTTATGCAGAATTCCTTCTTTCAGGGAAATACACATATATGTATTAAGGGAATGTTGGGGCATCAGGTCAATAACTTACTCTCAAGCATCTGTCAGTAGGGCAGACACCTCAATTAACACACACCCACATCAGGAAATGCCAGCCAGGGATTGAAAAGTCGATCTTATTCTCTAAATTTTGACCTGAAGAGATGTCCAGGGCATAAAGTTAAGTGGATTAAAAAGAGAGTTCAAAACATTAAACTTTAATTTAAATGAATAGAACACTGTTTTGCAAACACTTGAATTAGGACCTGAACTGAAAACCCACCATATCCCACCCTACATGGGTCATCCCCAACCAGGTTACATCTCAGGACTCCAGTGAGAAACCCCTGTGAATACAGCAATAGCAGGACATGGCTAATGGCCCACTCCCCAGGGTGGCTGAATGGAGAGCTGCACACTGTGCATGGGACAGGAGGAAGGTATGAGCTGCACAACATCCTCCTCTCTGTAGAAAGGCCTGAACAACACAGAACTTGTCTGCAGAGCTGGACCTCTGAGCTATTGCCACATGAGTGGGAACAGACCTCCGTGGACTTCTGATCTTGTGAACATTTCTCAAATGTTTTCCCACTATAGGGAATAGCTAATTAAACTATTCAAACATGGCAGTGGACTAAAGATGCCCTCAGAGTGACCCAGGTGCCTGCCCCAGGGAAATCTGGGGACCCTCTTCTTTAATTTGGGATAAAGCTCTGTAATGCTTCATTGTGACCAGCCAGCCAATGCCCTCCATTCCCCCTGGGGTGCTGCCCAGTGATGAGGGAAAGCTTATCCCAGAAGCCCCTGAAAACTCAAAGAGCATCCATGATCCCCAGAAGGCAACATTGGAGGCCTGATCATTAGACCACTGCTCCTGGGAACCAAACAATTGTCACACTGCACAGCCAGGCTTCAGGACCCTCCCTGCCAATCTCCTGACCCTGGATGGGCTGCAGCCACCTCTGGAGCCCTGGGTTCAGGAGTGACTTCTCTGTGGCATGCAACTTCCACTTTCTCTCCTTGCTCCTGCCCCTCTGTCCTCTCCTCCACCTAGTTCATCTTTGCTTAGTTCGTTCACCCTAAAGGTATTAGTCAAGCCTTTCCTCCCTTCCTCTCCACTGGTGGTAGGAGGAAAACAAATGGAGCCCCATAGGAAGTCCTCACCTGACCAGATGGCAGGTGCTGACTCAGGTCCACAGAAGACATGGGTTGGGGAAGGAGGGTGAGGTGTGTAGCAGGTCTAGAGGGCCAGAAAAGGGAACCCTGGAAAATAATAGCCACCAGTGAGTGCTTCCTACATATCAGTAAGCATCAGGACCATTGGTATTGATCAGGAATAAAGCTCTGTGCCCTGAGAGGTGCTGGTGGGAGGGTGATGATGAAGAACAGGATGTTAGAGGTGCTGAGTGTTACACCTACAGAGCAGGGGGTGATCTGACATATGGGGGGTGCACAAAGAAATTTTAAACAGAATGTGGAAGAGGACCTCCTGGAGAAGGGGTTCTGTGTACCAAAATGGAAGGAAGTAAGGGCCCCAAGGTTGAGCCTGTCTGGGGTGTGACAGGAGAGAAGGGATCATGAGGACCAACTCAGGGTGGCTTGTTGGGAGGGAAGTGAGGAAACTGGTGCAGCCACATGGCCAGGCCCAGTGGTGGCTACATAACTCCCAATTCCACTCCTAGGCTTTTACCTGAGAGAATGGAAATCAAATGCTGCTAGCACTATTGCATCCCTGAGGTTCACAGCAGCTTCATCTGCAAAGGCCCAAACCTGGACCCAACCCAGATACCCACCAACAGGGAAGAGCATGAAGCAAATGTGGCCTGTCCACACTGGAATCCTACTCAGTAACAAAGAGGACTGGACAGTGGATACAGGACCCATGAATGGATCTCTAAGTAATTATGTCAAGTTAAATAAGGCAGACTAAGGTGGGGGAAAGAGGAGAGAGAAAGAATAATGTTGGGTGATTCTATTCATATGAAATTCTAGAAAATGCAAGCAAATCCATGAGAGAAAGCCCATCAGTGTTCCCTGGATATGGGGGATGAGGATGGAGGGAGATAAACAAGCAGGTAGGAACTCTGGGGGTGGATGTGCTCATTACATTAGATTGGCTTCATAGGTGGGTACATGTGTCAACACATAAAACCATTACAATTGTAGCATCTAAACTTCACACTTTACAGTATGTCAATTATAGCCCAATGAAGTTGCTTTTAAACAGAAAGAAACTAGGTCATCAGGCAGAATAAGGGGGCAGGAAGCATGGGAATCTGAGCAGTGAGAGAAGGGATGGAATAGCCACAGGGGTGGGGTGCAGAATACACATGAATGGGTCCATGGGGGCATGGAGACAGAGAGGCTTACGGGGACAAGGGTGAGGGTGAGGGTGAATACAGGCCATATGGTCCTCCTTGTCTCATGAAGCAGTTACTTTCATCAAGAGCTTGTGATTTGGGGGCCACTCTCTCCCTCTCTCGTGTCCCAGCATTGTGCCCTCCTTGGGCACTGCCCAGTCATCAAGGCCTATGCCTCCACATTATGAAGATCCATGTGACCACATGATGGAGTGCCAATTGTATGCTGAGAGATGGGGCCAGGCCCCCATCACACCACCCTGACACTCTCAGCCCTTGGTGCCCCTTTCCTTTGTCTCTCCAGTACCCTGCCATGATCCACAGCCCTGGTGTCCTTGGTTTATCTCCTCTCCATATTCTAAAGCACCAAGAGCAAACTAGCACCTAGAATATGAAAGACCCTCCTGAGCCCTTTCAAACTACAGTTTGGAATGTAAAATCAGGATGTCATGCTGCTTAGAAACACTGGGAGAAATTTGTGGCAAAGAAAATGCCAGAAAGAGGCTTCAGGGACTCAGGGTGATCACAGGGAAGAGAAGACCCTTGAGCTTGGGCCCAGTGAGATACCTCAGAAACACAGGCCAGAGGATGGGGTGCCCCTGTCTGCTCTGAATTTGGGGAGTGCTCTTTGAGGTGAAAATTCCCTCTTTTTGTGTAGAAGAAGCTGGGAGGACTTTATCATTTCTGGAAATCATAAGGAATGAGCTGACCTGCCCAGTCTGAGGACCAGACATTGGGCCATCAGGCCCTCCCTCCCCAACTCTGCCACCTGAAGAATCATCACAGGCCCAGGGTTCTACAGTGATTACCACTGGAGGAGGGTGAAATCTGGAGGCTGTAGTGGGGCCTGTGTCACCAGGAAGTCCCCCACCTGCACATCTGCTGGTCCACTGCTGGGGCCTGGACCTTCTTCCAGATAAGGGCTCCAGGGGTTCACCCAGGTCAGGCCTGTGAATCCTGCACACAAAGAAACTGCACAGCACCCTGCCAGGAGGAAGGAAGACAGACCCTTCTGGCCTGACCAGGACCTGAAAGCAGAGAGGCAGGCTGCAGTGTGGATGTGGGTGGTGCATGGCCATGGGAACGAGCCTCACTCTCTCTCTCTCAACATCTCAGAGACAGTCTCAGACACACCAGAAATTTCCACTGCTTTTCTGCTTTGTCTTTGCTTCAAGAGATCAAAATAAATTCTAATTTTGCTGACTTCAAATTTAGCTTTGTCACAGGTGTGATTAGGGAAAATTCCAGGCTTCATGCCTGTCCTGCTCCCAGGAGCTAAACACCAGATCTCTCACCACTCCCCATCATCACCAGCCATAAGAAATGTGTGGCTTAGGACACCCTAGGATCCTTTGTGGCTGCTTCCTTACATGGCTAGACCACCTGCACTTTGCCCTTCTCATTTCAGCTGTGATGTGGGATTTACCTTTTCCTTTTACACTTGCAGCTTAGGTTTTACCTAGTCTCATTTAGGTGTAAGGTATGACTACCTTACCTTGACCTCTCAACTTTCTGTCCAATGAAAGGATTTTTAGAGTATCTTTCATTCCTAAAGCCAAGTTGCTATGGATTTGAACAGTTTTGAGAGGACAGAAATTTAGGAGATGAGCTAGTTGAGATTCTAAGATCTTTTCTACCCTGATCTCAGACACAAAAATTACATCTGCCTGGCCAAGCCTTCAGCCCCTCCTTCCTCCCTCTCCAGCATTGATGTCCATGGAGTGAACACCTAACTCCAGTGACCAGCTGTGCAGGATGCTCCAATCAAATGAAATTTTGTGGCCATTTCCTTCCCTCTGTTTATCTTCCCTGAAAATAAAGGCCCTCTCAGGTAAAAGGAATGCATCATAAGTGGTAATTTGACCATCTCTGGTTCAAATATAGTAGAAGAATGTGTTATAACTCCTGCCTCCAAGATAAAGAGAAGTACACAGCCATGATCACACAACAGACAGGTGTGTAAAGTCAGGGGTGAGGTGCCCAGCAGGTGTGAGGTGTCCACACATCTGCAGGCTTGGGAAGCATGTGGATGGGCCATGATCAATGGGTGTCTGAGATAGACCCTGGGAATAGGGTAGGGGACTAGGTGGGGCAAAAGTGGGGTAACTGGCTGTGATGGTTTGGAGCTATTTATCCCAGAAAACTATATTCTTAAACTTAATCCATCATGTGGGTCTACTGATGAGGTTACATCAGTTAATGTGTGGCCCAGCTGAATCAGGATGGGCCTTAATCCTATTACTGAAGGTCTTATAGGGAAGGCCACAGAGACAGAGAAAGTCAGAAGTAGCAGCCAAAGGTGAAAGTCAACAGAAGCTGGAATAGAAAGGAGAAGCCAGCAGAGGCTGCCATGTGCATTACCATGTGACAGAAAATCCAAGGACCAAGTATCCCTGGCTGCCAGCTCCAGAATGACTCAGTTTCTTGGAGAAAGCATCATATTGATGACACATTGATTGTGGGTTTCTCCTTCAAAAAAAATAAATAAATAAATTCCCATTGTTCAAGCCAACCCATTGCTCTGGCAGCCAGGAAACAATCACAGGACAAGCATCCTTAGTGCTTGGGCAGTCATCAGAGAATTCTACAGACCTGCAAGAACAAGGAAGCTAGTGGATTACCAGTGAAATCCCTCCTTATGTTTGCTGGTCCCTGGTGGGAAGACCAGCTCCCCTCATCGCAGCCTGAAGTCCACAGTGACTGAATATCCCCACTCACAGACCCCAGCACCCAGTCAGCCTCAGGGAAAATATGACAGACAAAAATGAATGTACAATGGTCAAAGAAAGGGGACAGTCGAAAGACCAACAGGAAAAGATGGAAAATCACTTCCAGGGGAGTAAGGCCCTAGTGCCTTCCTTTCCTGCCTTGCTGAGGGAATACTTTTTCCAATGCTGAATTCTGTTCCTGCCAAATTGCCAATCAGTTGTGAGGAGAGATAAGAACTCTGAAGTTTAGCTCCCAGGCACCTGATCTTGCAAAGTTCACTGAAGACATTCTCTAACAAGACAAGGGAATCCTGAGAGAGAAGAAGATGCGATTAAGAAAGCAGTGGAGCAAACCCAGACAAGGAGGTTACGAGCTCTAGGTAAGGAGGCTCCACCCCAGGCTAAGGAGGCCTCACTCCAGATGGAAACAGGAAGAAGGACAGTGCCCAGCAGGAAGGCCATCAGATGGAAAGCTCAAAATGCTGGAAGAAATTAAGGATATGCTAAAAGTAGATATTGTAAGAGAAAAGAAGGCAATGAGGAAAAAAGTTTGAAGAGAAAAAATTAAGTACATATATAAAACCTTAGAATAGTAGGGAATTTAGTGATAGGATGCCAGTCTTCTCATCACAAGGTGGGAGGCCACAAGATCCTGCTGTATTTTAAGGTATTTAGGGCTGCAATGATAACTAGGAAAGAAACTACAGTAATGATATTTCTACCATATGACTAGGGTGCAGAAGAGCTGGGAATTCAAGAAGCTCACTCTTCTCTGTCCAGCAGGTGGTAACAGGTGAGGTGAGGAGGCACTGGAGGGGGAGAAGAGGAGCAGCAGCTCTTTATTTCCTTTTATTTTGACTCCTATACTGTCTTACTCTTTAACCATGTGTATATTTTATTGTGCAAAATAAACTAAAATTAGTCAGAAATATCTGTGTGAAGTACATCTGTTCCTGTGGCAAATGTTCTGGGTTTAATTGGTTGACAATGAATGAAAGCGAACACCCTGGCCCTTCCACCCTTCTGCCCCTCAAACAAGAGGCAAGAGGTCATGGCATTTGGTACAGAAGTAATTGTCCTGTCTAGAGCAGACGCAACTGTGTGACTGGGATAGTTTAGGGCAGTGAGGGGCACAGCTGCAGTAGTGTCAGGGCAGGGCACCATGAAGTCCAGCTACTGGCCCTAGAGCAGCTGCCCACTCTGGAAATAAACTTCCATGGATGATGTGAGTGTGAGGGACATCAGCCATGATCCTGAGGTGACCAGTGTGATGTCTGCCAGGTTGCTGCTGTCAGAAAGCAAAGGCCAGGCCCAGGGCAGAAGGGGGGCCAAGAGGCAGCATGGAGGTCCAAACCCTCACCAACATCTTGGTGCCCTGCAAAGACCCATGGGACAAGCAAACACCACCCCTCAGTGGGCAGAGGCTCCTGCAGGCTGGTGCCTCAGAAGAGACTCCAGCCGCATTTGGGAATCTGGGTTCCCATCGGGGCTCAGCCCTGACAGGCTGTGGGGCCCACACATCAGAAGTTACACTGTGCTCCCCTGTCCTCCTGCAGCATGTGAGATAAGAGGAATAGAGGCTGGGCCTGCAGGACTGGCTCCAGTGACACTTAATTAATGTATTTGCTGGAAACCTGAAACTCAGCAGTTGTGTTTACAATGGCTGCAAATGGAGCACTGATACAAGACTGAAAATCGAGAAGGATTAGCAAGAGCCTCAAAGAGGAGTCAACATGTGATGGTGCATGAAAGCAACACCAGGCAGCAAGTAACTAGTAATTTACAGAATTAATATACTTCGAATGTTCACTGTCTCTCAGACTGAGCACCAAGCCTTTGGTTAACCCCAGATAATGTCTAAAGCAACTTCACAGAGCAGCTCCCATCACTAGCCTCAATTCACCTGTGGGAAAACAGAGGCACAGGGAGGTCAGATGAACCTGCCCAAGGTCACACAGCAAAGTGGATCTAGGCCTAGAAATGAGCCATCTGGGAAGCCCTGAGAGATTCTGGTATCAGAACAGTTAAAGGAAAAGGAGGAACAGATGCACAACAGGGTCACGGGTAGGCCAGGATGGGCCTTGGCCCTGGCTTGGGTCCCAGCCCTACCCCAGCCAGCTGTGTGTCACCAGCATCCTCATTATTGTTCCAGCAGCTTTGAACTCATCAAAGGAGGAGCAGAGGGGGCAGAGGCAGTGCTTGGACACACCACCTGGGGCAGAGGAGGAACTTAGAAAAGGTTGGCTTAACTAAACCAATGATATTTGAAAACACAAAATACTAGAAATATATAATGACAGCTGCACATTATACTTCTTTCTAAGTCTACCTCTCCCCTGTTAGAAGGAATCTGCCCACCTGTGGCCACAGGGTCTCCTTCCATCCCAGGGTACATCTCTCTCTTCCCTCAACCAGGTGAACAGGTAATGTGGTCCCACTGGCCATGGAGACAACAGTATCAGAGATGCAGTGGCTTTGAGAGGGACTCCTCCCCAGGAAATTCTGGGGCCAGGGCCAGTGGTTCCCACAGTCCTTGGGTGGCCTCCAGGGTCTGCAGAGTGTCACATCCCTGACTTCCTGCTGAAAGCACAGCAGTCAGAGGAAGGGGAGGCTAGGACCTCTAATGCCTGCCTCCTTTCCCCAGTATAGTTAGGTCTTCTGAGTGGGTTGGAAGAGAGCATCACACTGCTTCAATCCACTGTCCTTTATTTCTTGGTCTGTCTTCGATCTTAACCAACAAACCAGAATTATGAATCCTGAACACCCCCTAACCATGACACTGGGTTCAATGGTCCCCTCCCTCTATCAGCACCATGACCCTTTCTCTCTCCCAACTCTTGGCCTGGCTGCATATGAAGCTCTAAACACAGAGGGGCTGCCACAGCCCCATATGGCCAATACTTGGTAACACAGAAGCCTCAAAGCTCAATCTGAAGACAGCCTTGGCTGCATCATTCTCACTCCCTGATGACAAATTGACCCAACAGCACTTGATGGTGATCTCTAGCCACCAGGGAAACCCCTGAACCTTCAAGTGGTGCACTGCCCTTGCCTAACCAGATGGACACAGGGTGAATTTGAAGCTTGCCAGATGCCAGCAGCCCACCCCCAAACCACGAGGAGCCTGGGCCTTCATGACACCAGACAGCACAGGCCTGTCCTCAAACTGGGCATGAGCTTGGGGGTTGCCTGGTGTCCCTGGAATGCTTTGTTCCAACCTCAGGAGGAGGGATCTTTGGTGCCAGTGGAAGTTGGCAAAACCAGGTGCAGACCTGTTTCACCATCAAGCTCATCTCCAATGCTAGGTACTCCTGCCCAGGAAAACAAGACACCCAGTCAGTCCAAGTCCATTCTCATATCTCCAAGAGCAGCCATGGCAAAATGTGGGGGAGCTGGAGGGCCATACACCTGCACATTCACAAGTTTTCTACCAAACATCCATCTGGGCAAAATAAGAGACACATCTGTGGGGAGTCTATTGGAACAGCCCCTACTGCACAGGTGCCTCCCCCAGATGGAACCCAGAGACCATTTGAAAAGCCCCAGTGTCATGGGGCTGGCAGAATGACTCTCCTGTGGATGGGACAAACCATCCCCAGTGGGGCACACCTCCATCTGTGGGTCTCCCCAGGTGTGACCAAGCCCCCAGAGGATCTGAACCTGGCCTGGTGACTTTTCTTTCTATGGTAGAAGGACCAGAGCTCAGAGAATACCCAGGATGGAGTGAGGCTTCCTCCTCCTCCATTGAGGCCTGCCTGGCCCTCTGGGTCTCTCCTGCCCCCTGAATGGTGGCTCCTGATGAGTGGGAACCTCACCTGCTGGGCTCACACCTTCCCACAGGCTTCTCTCCCAGCTGATCCCTTGTTGGTCTCCTTCCCCCCACATGGTAAGTGCTCAGGGCCTGTACACAGCTGACTGGCAATGTTTTGGCTCCATGTGGCAAAACAAAGGCAAACATTGCCTCTGTGTGTGCGGACTCTCCAATAAGGGCAGGGAAGCCCATCAGACAATGAGCTCCTGCCCTGGGGCCACCAGGTCACAGTGGATGAGGGACTCCCAGGGGACCTGGGGCAGTCTCTGGAGGGGAGACCTCTGGAAGGAGAGCCCTGGGGAGAACAGATTGAGGGGAGCATCCTGGAGGAGATGCAAGTTGGAGGGACTTCCTGAGGTTCAGACTGTCCAATTGGTGCTCCCCAGGAAGGGATAGCCTAATCAGGAAGCACTCTGGGGGTGGAGTGCCCTAGGGAAGTATCTTGTGAGGGAGTAGTTTGGCAGGAACATCCTGGGGAGTAGTCTAGAGGGGAGCAGCTTGTGGGGAAGCATCCTGGGGATGAGAAGCCCAGGGAGGGCACAGCCTGGGGGAAGCAACCCTATCTTCCACTTTCACCCTTTGGACCTTGTTCGGGCTGGTGCCCATACCCAAGGTGAAATCCTGCAGCTTCTGGTGAACCTCTCTGGAGAAGTTCTGGCTCTTTAGACCCTCTGGGCAGAGGGAGGAGGACATTGTGTGCCTAGACAAGGATAGTGAGAAGGATCATAATTAGTACAGGGACCCCCAAGTGTGCTCCCCCTCTTCCTGTCACCTCTCTGTCCTCAGTCTTGGGAGAAGGTGTGACCAACTCTCTCCCATTGACTCAGAGGTGCACAGACAGAGGTGCTGGCCACCTGCAGACCCCAGGGGAGTGCCATAAGTCTAGGGCCACAACAGGGCCCCTGAACCTACAGAACCCACTCCTGAGCCCAGCTCCTTCATGGGGTTCCAAATCCTGCCCATCCTTCCCCATAAGCTTGGCACTCAGCTCCTTTCTGTTGAAGAGCTGCTGTGTGTGTGGGGGGGGCAAAGGATCAGTTATCAGTTATTCACACACTGCTCCCCTGGGAGTCCCCAAGGGTGGGGACAGAAAGGGCAGGACCCTGAGAGGACAGGACCCAAACTGGAAGGACCTGGGGTGAGCAAGACTCAAAGTGGGAGAACCCCAGGCCAGGCAGGACCCTGAGAGGGCAGGACCACAAGAGGGTGGGACTCTGAAGGTCTGGGACCCCAAGTAGGTGGCATTAGGAGTGAGCAGGAAGTGGGGTGGGAGGACCAAGATTGGTTGGGGTCTGAGTGAGGGAGACTTGGAGGGGGGATATGCAGTGGGGGGATCTAGAATGGGGTACACAGAATGGGAGACATGTGGTGGGGGAACCTGATTAGGTAGCACTAGGAATGAGCAGGAAGCAGATTGGAGGGACCCAGAGTGGGGGGACATGGAGTGGGTGACCTAAAGTGGGGGGAAACTGAATGGGTGGCCTACTCAGCCCAGTCAATTGCTCCTGGGATTCTCCACCTAAGGGCAGAGCTGTGCCCTGGGGCTGAACTCCCTGTCACTCTCCAGGACCAGTCCCCTGAGGCAACGGCCTCCACCTGCCCCTTCCCTCACCTGCTGCCTGCTGAGAGTAGCACCTGCACACCTGCCACATTTCCTCTCAGGCCCTGCTCTGGCTGAAGAAGTGCTAGAGGTGGGGCCTGCAGCATCTGCCAGCCCAGAGCATTCTCCCACCCTGGCCACCTCAGCTCCTCTCCCTTGTCACTTCCCTGCTGTTCCCTTCTGGGTCCCTGGGATCCTGGCTGGGGTGTCCTCCTGTGGTCACTCTTTCCAGTAAATGACCCTCAGATAGTTCATCCCATGCAGGGTCCCCAGCCTTGTCCTGCACCCTCCTCATTGCCCAGCACTAGTAGGCAGGGTTGGGAAGCACCCCCCAGGGCCAGTGACTGCAACTCCCAGTCCTATGCCAGCTCCTTTCCCTGGGCACCCCCTCTTGGTGAGCTCCCACATGCCTGCAAGCACTGGAGGCCCTGGGCCCTCAGTACTGTCACCATGCTCACAAACTATGCCTCCCCAACTCTGCACAGCTCCCTGGCATGGGGGAGTAAATCAACCCACCACACCCAAACCCTCTGCCTTGCTTCTTTGTCACCACCCCAACCTGGTTACACTCACCCATGCTGCCCACCCCCATTTGGGGAAGGCACAACTGCCAATAAGTCTCCAGCAAATACCTTCTCAGTGGACACCCAGCACCTGGACCTCCTGCCCATCTGCCACAATGATGCCTTCAACCTCCTGCTCTCCCCTCAGCCGCCAGGCCTCCCAATGCTCATGGCCATTGAGGACCCTGGTGCTAATTTCACAGCGATGGAAAGTAACCAAGCAAGAAGTGCCTTCCTGTCCCACACCCATCCTGCTCCCAGGCTGACCACCAGACCCCAGGTGACTCCCACACCTGCCCCTGCCTTGTCCAGGATTCCTCCAAAATCCACCTACTTTCAGCACTGTCAGTCTTTCTTCTCTGAGTCATTCCCTTAGCTGGGGTGTCTGTAGATCTCCCATCTTGCACATTGGCCTCTCCATTTTCCCCTACCCCTCCAGCTGCCCTGTGATTCTGCTCCCCATTCCCACAGCACCTTTCAAAAATACTAGACTCCTGCTGCTGACACTGTGCCCCCACTCTCCATGGCACACTCCAACCCATCTGTCATGCCACAGCATCGTGGCCCAGCTCACCAGCCAGCTCTATCCAACACTCCTCCTGGACAGACCTCATCTGTTTGGCTTCCAAAACAACACACCTTTCTGATGTCCCTATTATCTCACCCACCATTCCCCCTCAGCCCTCTCTGCTAAAATCTCACTCTGTCTAGAAAGTCAAGCGATGAGTCCCTGAAGGTCAGAGAAGCAAGGTCTCAGTTCTCAGCCCTTTCTCCCTCTCTCTCACCACATCAGGTTTGAGCACAACCTGACACACCACCACCAGCTAATAGTTGTCAGCTGTTGAAGCAGGATGGTGGTTCCCACTGCTATTCTCTACTTCTGTGTATACTGGAAATCTCCATAAGAAAAAGTGATGTACAAATAGCTGACTGCTGAAGGCTTAATATCAAAGTGCCTCTTGAACAACCCCACAGAAGTCTACAATCACATAGCCAAATGGAAATCCATTCCTCCCTCTCAAAGTCTCCCCCAGTGCCCAGGGTCATGGACAGCTTGGTAAGGAGCACCATTCCAGGAGCCTTCTGCCATTCCTCCAGGACAGGAGGGCAAATGACCTGCATGCCAGACCTGGCCCACAACCAGTTTTCCTGTGGCCCAAGAGCAGAGAATAGCTCTTAGTCTTTTTAAGGGTTCTAAATCACACACATACAGTGACACCATGTGGCCCCTTGCTGCCTACCCACTACCTGGACAGTTGCTGACTCTCCTCCAGGATGCCAAGCCCCTCCTACACCCTAGACTTGTCCTGGCAGTAACCTCCACCATGTCACCCCAAGGTAACACCATTCCTGACTGATGCTCCTCAGCCCCCAACCATCCTGCTCCACAGGCCCTGCATTTGCAGCCAGACCTCAACTGACAGAGCAGGTGACAAGTGTCACTCAGTGATAGCATATGATGTGTGCTGGAGAAATGCTGGCTAAGGGGACATGTTGATTTGTTTTTATTGTTCCCACTGCATTGGGTTCTCCTGCCCCACTGCTGTGATTTCAGCTCCTGGCCCATGGAGGAGGCCCTTGCAGTAAGCACAAACTGATGCTCAGAGCCTACTTATTCCTGTGGGAACCCTGTGGAGTAAACACTAACTCATGCACAGAGCCTATGTCTTCCTGGGAGAACACAGTGGGGTGAACACATACTCATGCCCAGTACACACCTATTTCTGGGGGAGCCCTGTGGAGTTAGCACAAACCTATGCCCAGTGCACACCCTTCCTGTGTGAGCCTCATGGGGTAAGCACAAACCAAACCCATCCTAACTCTTCTTGGAGGAGCCTACATCTTCCTACAGTGGAACCTCTGCATGGGTATGTGTGGGCACACCCAGCCTCTTCCTGTCCAACTCATAGTGGATGTCATTCCAGAGCTGTACGAGCTCCTGACTACCTCCTGGTGGAGACTGGCAGCCCTGCTGAAGAGAGCATGCTGAGCCCTGGCTGCCTTCATCATCCTGGAGTGCATGATAACTGGAACCCATGCTCCTGACTGCCAGGAAGGAACCATGTCAGGGACCAGGGCTCTGGGGTGAATCCTACTTCTGCTCTCTACAAAAGCCCCTGAGTGGCCAAGTGGTCAAGGCAGAAAATGGCCAGGGCCATTTCTGTGTGTGGCCCTTTAGAAGCAAGGTCCCAAAATGGGCCATGGGACATGCTCATGTCACACGGAAGAGGATCACACTCTTGGACATCCTCAACTCTCCCGTGAGTTGAGAATGGCTATGAGCTTCATCCTGCTGGGGGGAGCATGAGGCAAGGAAAAGGCAAAGAATGGGCCTCTGACCCCATGCCCTGGGAGAGGAGGAGCATGGTCCATGGAGGCTTGGCCCACATTTGCTGGGAAGGACCTTCACCTCTCCAGCATGGCTGGCCTCAGGTTCTGCATTCTGGGTTGCACAGGAGGAGGGATTCTGTATTAGTCAGCCAAAGGGGTGCTGATGCAAAATACCAGAAATCTGTTGGCTTTTATAAAGGGTATTTATTTGGGGTAGAAGCCCACAGTTACCAGGCCTAAAGCATAAATTATTTCCCTCACCAAAGTCTGTTGCTACGTGTTGGAACAAGATAGCTGCTGACAACTGCAAGGGTTCAGGCTTCCTGTGTTCCTCTCTTCCCAGGGCTCATTTCTCTCCAGACTGAGCACCTCTGCTCACTCCACAAGGCCAGCTGTGGAGTATCAGGCAAATGGCTCGTCTCTCTTTCCAGGGCCTCTGCTGTGTCCAATTAAGCCTTCTCTCCTTCCTCATATATCTGCTTCTCTGTGTGTTTACTTCCCAGGCTCCATGATGAAAACTCCAAACTTCCTTCTCTGCAGTGCAGTTTCTCTGTGAGTCCCTGCCTCCTTGGTGGGTGGGGTCTCAACATCCTACTGATCTGGCCCAATCAAAACCCCAATCATTATTTAATGAAGTAAAAGTGAAACCTCTGAATCCAATATAATCTAATATGCCCAGAGAAGCAGACCAGTTTACAAACATAATCCAATATTTATTTCTGGAATTCATAAGTAATGCCAAACTGCTACAGACCCCTTCTGTGACATGATACATGATCATTCACCCTGGAATGACCTGCTTCCACTTACTGGACTTTCCAGTTAACAAAGGATGCAAGACTTGGCCCAAGTGTGTTGCCCATCATTTACTTAACTCCATTGGCCAACACAGCGAGCCTCCCCGTGGCCCATTCTTACATTTCTCCCCACAAGCACTTACTGAACCAGTGTTCTTGGGACCATTTTGAAGATGCCAGAATTTCTTCTGGAGACATTGAGAATTGTTCAGTGTTCTCTCCAGGACACTAGATAAACCCAGGTCTCACTGGGCAGGTGTCCTCATTGGGAGCCCCACATTGTGTGTGATGCCCAGGCCTCTAGGATGGTATCTCACCGTGTCCTTGCCTGCATGGAGACTTCAGGGACACTTCACAGAACCTCCCCACCTGCCCTGACTGAGCTGCACAGGCAGGAACCATTCCTGCTCTTGGCATGGTGGCTTCAAAACAGGGGGTACCTCCTCAGAGAGGCTGCCATGGACCACCAATTGAGCTGATGACACTACCCTGTGTGGTCCTGTCCCTCTGCCCCAGGCTCACCTTCAGGATCCAGTGGGTGGCCTGGTCCTGCTCCTCCTGGGCCAGCATGCATGCACACCAGAACCACATCCTCACTGTCCAGCAGGTGCAGGTGGAGCTGGCTTTCCAGCAGGGCCTCCACCAAGAGCTCCACCTGGGCAATGTCATCCTGCAGGTCCCAGATAGCCCTCCCACAAGGGCCACCAGCTCTGCAGCTGGTGGACAAGAGTCCCTGCTCTTCTGCAGCAGTACCAGGAAGCTCTGCATGGCCTCTTGGGCTGGGGGTCCACTCTACCAACACAGAAAACAGTCACTGCAGCACTGGCCTTGGTCACCACACAATTCACATGGCACTACTCACACCCTCTTCATCCTCAGACCTCCTCCATGCAGCCCACCCAAGTAAACGCAGGGGTGGAGGTCAGATGCCCTTGAGAATTTCCTCCCATATCCCCAAAGAACAGAGTCCTAAAGGAACTCCAGCTGAGAGCCATGCTCATGCCCAGGGCCACCCTGCACAGCTTGTCTGTCTCTGAATCTCTCCTCTGCCCCCCGGGGCCACACTGTTTCAGGCAGCTGAGGGGCCAATCCCTGGCCTGGCCCAACAATGAAGAAAGTGCACAAGGAAAGGAAAGTCCCTGCTTAGCAGTGCTGCTTGTTGACCCTGCTGGCTCATGTCCTGCATGTGTGCTTTGGCTCACTTCCCTTCATGGGAGCTTGTGAAGTGGTCCCTAGAGGTACCCTAATTTGCAGGTGTGGACATCCAGCTCAGAGAGTTGAGATGACTTCTTAGGGTCACCAGGAAGGTGACCTCAGCAGGCTTGCCTCTGTCCAAGCACAAACCAATCTACACCTAGAAGGCCACTCTGCCCCCCCTGAGGTATGGCTATCCCCCCATCTGCAACCTCCAGAGCTAGACACTGACCGGTGGGACTCCTGGGCTTTCTTCACTATTCCTCAGTTTATACAAATCTCACTATGTACACACACACACACATTTTCACATCAGAAACAGAAAAAGGGACCAACTGCCTCTGCTACCCTGAGCCTGCCTGATACCCATGGCTTTGCTCATATACCCAGTTCTGACACATGTTCTGTCAGGACCGGATTTTGCTGAAGTGTGCCCCCCCATAGACACTTAGGTGCATCCTAGTGCCTGCCTTTCCAAACAAAATGCCTGTGTTTACATCTGAATTTTCTTTTCTATGAGAAGGACTTCTGGGAGTGAAGTTAAAGTGGGGTGGGACATGGAAATTAAAATGATTCACTGATATGCCAAACTACATTCCAAAAGGGCAGCAAGAATCTACATGTCCATAGAGAGCACATGGCTGGACCTGTCAGTCCCACTGGCCCTGTGGTCTGCTCTGTCTTTCTCATTGTCTCCATCTAGGCTGAGCATTTGCAGGTGTCCATGGAATTCCTAGACTGGTTCTTGCCAGGCCAGCTGCTGCTCCTCCTTTCCTGTGCACATTATCTCACCAGAGTGACTCACTTTAGTCTCCAAACCCTGCCTGCCAAATTTTAGTGGCCCACCTGTCCCAGACTTGGGACCTTCATACACAGGGGTGACCATGCTCTGATGTGTACCTCACTTAGTGCAGGAGGCTCTGGGCTTCAGATAAGGGGCAGAAGACCCAGTACCCCTTCTCAAAAGAGTGGTGTTTCCAGCACTTCCACTGGGGGAGGGTTCCTCTCACCACCCCCATTTGCTACAGCACAGACCCATCCCCACCAGACCCTTGGAAGAGGCAGGGAAGGGGAGGGAAAGCTGGAGGCAACACTTCCACTAAAAGTCTGATACAGAGACTGGAAATTAAGATGGAAAAGGGATTCATTTGTGAACCCTGGTTTTGAATAGGGCCTGTGGCCTTTCCAGGCCTAGATATTTAAGAGGTGATTGGAGTAGAGGAAACCTGCTGTGTATCTGCATTGCAGGAGGCCCCTACCTGCCCAGGTCCCCAATATCTGTCAGCAGGGGAAAGGCCCATGCATGCCCTGCATCCTGCTGTGGTGGCCCCACTTCTCAGCACTGGGACTCTTCCTTTGGGTCCCATGCATCTGGCCATTCCCCCAGCTACCCCCACCTGGACTCACAGAGGGGTCCTGGGCTAGGCCACTCCCCACTGCCATTTCCACATTCAAGGCCAACCACATGCTCCAGGCTCCTCTGCTCATGCAGTTCCAATTCCTGCCCATTTGGGCTGACCCTGCCTCCATCCCTGGTCTGCATTGCTTCCAGTGCTTGGGACACTAGGGTGGCCTTGTCAGTTTGCAAACCCCTGTGGAATTGTTTTGTGCCAGGAAAGCACTTGGCCTTTCCTATCAGAGCTTCCTGACCCAAGGTTGAAGGGCCATGGGTGGCCCCCCATCTCCCTGATCTCCTGGACCCTCAGTCACCCTCTCTGTGTCCCTAACCTGAGCTCTCCTGTAATCTCCCAGGACTGGGTCCTGCTGGTGGGAAGTGAGTCCTCAGAACCCTGAAGGAGAGCCCAGCATTCAGATCAGTTCCCTGGGGAATGGATGTTGGTGGGCAGGTGGGAGCAGAAGTGCACACAACCCAGTAGTCTATAAGCAGGGTGGGGGGTGCTGGAACTCCCACCCCTGCAGTGGGAGAGGGTCAGGAGGGTGTAGGAAGTGAAGTGATGAACTTTGAACAAACCCCCTCCTTTTACCCTAAGGTACAATGCAGAGGCAAGGTTGCTTCTGGACATGCTAGCTGCAGAAAGGGCTGAGATAGGAAATCCCTTGGTCTGTACCTCCATGGCAGGGGCACCCCCTACTCTCTGTGGCCAGCACCACCCCCTCTGACTCCCAGGAGCTGGATAGGAGGAGGAGAGCACCTATGCAAACCCTGAACCCAAGGTTGCAGCTGGTCAGGACTGAGCAGAGGCTTCCATGGAAGATGCTGGTCCTTCCACCCTGGAGATGGTGTGGGGGTCTGTGATGGACAAACTGGAAGGCTGAAAGGCAGCAAATTCCAGAGCAGGGCTCTGCAGGGTGACCTCAGAGCCTTGGGTTTTGCCCAGACCCCTGAAGGCCTGACCTCTCCTCGACCCTGGGCCTGGAGGCTCAGCTGCACAATAGAGAATGTGGAGTGAGGCCTGAGGATGTCCCGGGGATGTTAATGGTTCTCCTGACCTGGTCAAGTAACTGTTGGGTAATTCCTAAACTGCTAAAATCCTGGCTTAAGAAATCTAGTGAATATGTGAATGGTAAACCTCCTGGTGAATACCAGGCTTTCTTTTGTAGAGTTTGCAGTTTTAGGGAGCAAATCAAAGGCTGGATTCTGAGCCTCCACAAGCAGGGAAGACTTTCTTGAGGTGAGAGATGGAGGCTCTGCACTGCTTTTAAAGGGGGAGCCGGAACTACCTGGAAAGAAAGAGTCCTGACTTCATGGCTTAGTATGTGCAAAAGAATTATGTAGGAAGGTAAATATTTTAGCATTAATTCAAGTGAAAATCTGGGAACACTCCACAGGACTGGTGGCAGGTTTGCTACATAAATCGTGGATGTGCAGAGGGCAGACTTGGAGTTGGAGATAGACCAATTCCTGGCCTGAAAGGTGATCATGATACATTGTACAATAAAAAATGGTGCCCAATGAAACAACTTTCAAAACAGGAACCTACCTGGAGATCGTTGAAGTAAAATTATATGTGCCACATTACCAAACCCTGATTGTTACTGGTGGGAAGAAATAATGAGGCATATTCATTTTCTCATTTTTGTTTATCAATCTTTACTGATTTTTATAGGATGATGTCATGTTTTTCTGTTTTTAAGTTTTTTTTAGGGAGTGGAAAGGCAAATCAGGGGTATTAACAGGGTTGGGTCAGAGCCATCGTGACCAACTCTACTGAGACTTAAACATTGGACAAGGGTGGAAAGTGGATGGGAATGAGAGGATTTCAGTATGCATTTGAGCAACTCTTTTGCTGCTGCAAATCTCCCACTTTCAGTGAAACAAACTGGGAATGAGATCTTGGGGTCTTGCATCTAGGACATTCTTAGGTGCTCAGTGAATATACTCCTTGTCACCCATAAAGCACTAATAAATTTTAACTGGCAATGTAACCTGCCAAAATGTCAAATAAAGTACCATGCACTATGAACTTAGATTTAAAAACAATTCCATGAATTTTATTATTCTAATTTTCATTGTTTTAAGGGCAGTTACTTTTTTGGTTACTGGGCACTCAATTAGTTCCAGGTAAGATGTTTCTGTTTACAAATGTGTTTTACTTAACATTTTGAGATAGGCTGACTGTTCCCTATTTACTATCAAAAAATAGGTCAAGTAAATTTTAAAACACTTTCCAAAAGACCTCTGCCAGTAATTGGCAGTTCAGATTTTGAACCCATGATTGTCGGACTCTAAAGCCCACACTCCTAACCTCAGCTCTTCAGGACAAATTCTTTAGACAGAACTTCGTATCTAATGGAGCTGGTATATCAGCAAAAGGCAGTGCCAGCATGTATTTAACCAATGCCCATTGCAAACCTAGGCTGTCTTTCACCTTCTCCCTTCTCTCTAATGTGAGATGTAATCATTAGCACATCATAAATATACTTGCCCGGTATTTCTCAATCTTCTATTCTCACCTGAACCCAGATTAGATTGGGCTGGATTCTCAGGTCAGTTAATAGCTGTGTGTCCTTGGGCAACTTATTGTTTCTCTCTGAAAACTAGGGATAACGATAGGATCAATGCCATCAATTTGAGATCTTTGGGGTTATGACATCATCAACACTTTGATTCCCATATACACTGTTGATTCTTAACACATTCAGCCTTTGGTAGTGCAAGCTCCCCTTATTTCTTTCCCCTTTCATAAATTTTCTGTCAATCCCTGCACTTTCCTCCATCATATTTAGTTAAGCACATTTTTAAAAAATCTCCTGATGGACAGAAGGCTGGAAGTTAAGTTTCTTAGGGGCTCCCCTGTGTAACTAGCAGTACTATTTTGTGGGCATGAAAGATGTTTAAAGGGAAAGTATAAGGACATTTATATTATTAAAAGGAAAGCTAAAAAATGTAACATGAAACTGTAGACCATAGTAAATCCACATGTGAACTATGAATATGGGTAGAATTGCGTATCTAAGACCATTTTTCTTTGCAGCTGAACAAATGTATGTTTATACTATGTATTTCCTATCAGGCAAAAACAAACAAACAAAAAACACATTATGCTAAGTGAAAAAAACCAGATACAAAATACTACATATTGTATGATTCCATTTATATAAAATGCAAATATAAATCAACTTATAAAGATGAAATTACATTAGTAGTTATATAAGGCTGAGGAAGGACTGCTAAGGGGATTGGAATTTTTCTTTTTGGAGTAATGAAATTGTTCTAAAATTTTTTGTGGTGATGAATACACAACACTGTGATTATACTAAAAGCCATCGGTTATACATTTTGGATAGATCATACACTTTGGATAGATCATACAGTATGTGAATATATCACAATAACACTGCTTAATAAATTTATAAATGTACAAGAATAGGTAGAAATAGCAGCTACCTTCAGTAAGGGAAGCATAGCGAAATTGAGAGGTGAAGAATTTTCTTGTTTGTTTTTTTGCCTGTTTTATGTTTGTTATTATTATTATTGCAATAATGAAAATTCTTTAATAACAATTGAAGTGATTAATGCACAACTATGTGATTATACCAAATACCATTGATTGTATACTTTGGATGAATTGTATGCTTTATTAATATGTATCAATTTTGCTGGGTACAGTCCTTCTGGACCCTTTGCTGGAAAAAAATCCCCAGGACCTAGGCATCTCAGTAGCTCTGTGTGAAACAAACACCTTCCAGGAGAGGAGAAAAGGTGTTTGATGTTCAGTGTAGTAGTCCATGGATGCCAGAGGGAACATAGATGGAGCCTGAGGGAGTAATTGAGTCCTTACTTTCTTGGGGGCTGGAGAGTGTCCTTAGAAGGCAGGCTGGGGTGGGGGCAGGGAATAGGAAAAGAGGAGCCTCAATTTACAATGGCCACAACACTAAAACAGATACTTAAGTATGACCTATTTTCTTGCTGTAAAAGAAATGATTTACCCTTAAAACTTGCTCAAAGAGTCAGATGGGTTTGGGAATCCTGTGCCTCCAGTTGAATACAGATAATTTTCAGGTGAGACAAAGCCCTGCAAGGCCTCTCCCCTGGGGTACGGTCCAGGCTTTCCCCATGAAGTCCCTCCTCTGTCATCCTGGGCTCCAGCCTCACTCTTCAAAGCAAGGACCCTGCAGGTGGGGGCCCACCCTCACTGAAGCCTGGGTCCACAAGGCCAGACCATGCTTCTCTGAATACTTTTTCTTCCAAACAGGCCTGGGAATAGGGTGAGGTGAGTGAGCCATCAAAAAACTGAGTCATCAAGGTAAGTAATATCTTGAGGCAATATTCCTAAAAATTGAACTTAATACCAAAGAATCAGTGATGACAACAATTTCAAAATCTTAAATATATGCAGGTCAGCATTATTAATTTTTTTCTTTTTGGTCAGGCTCCAAGGAGGCTGAGTAGCAGTGTTGCACCCAGACAAGGTCCTGTTTGCTGGCTGTAATCCCTCTTTTCCTCAGGTCTTAAATCAGATGTGGGGAGGGGAACAGGCAGCTTAGAGCCCAGGTTCTGTTGATGGAGCATAAGTGCCAGATGCCTTGCTCAGACCACTTAATCTGCATAAGTATCCTATCATTACACAGGTATTTTAATTTTAATTTTCTAGTGGTTACCCCAGGGCTTATGAAACACATCCAGCCTACCTTCAAGATCATTCCACCAATCCATGTGTAGTGTGAGAACCCAACAACTAGTCCATGCCCAGCTCCTCCCTCCCATCCCTTGTGCTTTTACTGTCACACTTTTTTTTTTTTTAGCATTTTTTTTTATTATGGGTAAAAATAAAAATTCTCACAATACATACAAACATTTGTAAAATGATATATATATATATGCATATATGTGTATTTGCTTACAAAAATGTTATTTATATATATATATATACATATATTTTAAGAGGTGCTTAGATTACCTAAAATATTACATGGAACCCACTGGGATTCCCATGTTGCCCACCTCCCACACCTCCCACCACATCCAACACAAACATCTCCCACAGTGTGGCCCACCAACCTCAATGAACTTACACATCCTGGAGCCTTGCCACCAACCATAGACCACAGTTCACACTGTAGACCACACTCTCTCCCACTCAGTTCTGAGTGGTGTGATTTAAAATGGCCTACATCCATTGCCACGGCAGTACTCAGGACAACCTCCAACTCCCAAAGAAGCCCCTGTATTTCAACTGCTCATCCCCTCCCTACCCAAAAA